>JAMZEH010000059.1:780000-1152500 GCA_024699665.1 Ostrea denselamellosa
AGCGATACAGTTCCTTTAATTTTGTTTACAAAACAGAAATGTCTGAAGACACAAATTTAGCAAATTTTCCATAAAAATGAGTGTATATTTTTAGTGAGAGCTAATTCCAGGGAAGATAACTATTACCTCCAAAGTGAAATAAATTGCTATTGATTTATATTCAATTTTAGTGATCTCATCACTCTCACTAGCAATTCCAAAATTAAATCCTTGCTACTTGTATGGTAGTTCATGTATATGCTTTTTATATGAGGGAGGGAGTGACTACAGACTCTCTATTCAAAACTGTGTAAGATAATAAATGTTATGCATATTTTGGAAATCCGGATAAACTGTGGTGGTAGAATTTGGATCATGATTATTTCGATATGCACATTTACAAAATACCACAAACATATCATTTATCTAGCTAAAAACAATTCATTGAAGTCAATTAAAATTTCAATTAACTTTTGAGAGGCCAGATTTGAGGCCAGGCCAAAGTATGGGATGGAGCCAGATTGGGGTGAGGCAGGCCAACCTTGAGGCCAGGCTCTGTTTTATAGTATGCCCTCGCTGGGTCATTAATAACTCCGAATGCGAGCTTCTGTTATCCTGGGACAGGACACTATCTTGTGTACTGTTTATATGCTCATTCCTTTTGCATTGTGTCATAATAAATGGTTGCAACTTTGAAGGTCACCTTTCCTTGGTGGCATTAATTTGATAAATTGTTTATTGCCTAACTAAGAAAATAATTACAGACTGAAATGTCAAAATTGAAGTTAAAACGTGAAAAATTAGAAATTTGTGAAGAGAAGCATAAAATTTGTAAAATGAAAGGCTTCATTTGTTTTGCGAAAATGCTTGCTTTATAATAACCATTGAATGTGAAGTTTATTGCAGTTTTTTAAATTAAATTTTGTAAGCGTTTGTAAGAGTTCATGTAAATAATTGGACTGAATTTATTTTCCTCAGCTTAGCTTTGTCCTTAATTATTAGGATAGTATAGATCTGCATAAAATTTATGCATGTAAAAGTATATATATGCAATATTATATCATTTGGTGGAAATTATATGAATTCTACAGGGAATTATATGGTAAAGATTTTGGTAAAAGTAGAAGAAAAAAAGAAAGAAAAAAAAAACATGAGTTTTTGCTCAGTTTAATTTTTGCTATTTTCATTGCAGGCAAGATGCAGTAAATAACTTTTATATAGAAATGACATAAAAAATTGTCAGTTTAACAGTGTGTGAAATTAGATTTAGTCTAGACAAGAAATTAGATTTAGTCTAGACAAGAAACTAAATTATTTGGAGTAACTTAAAAGCTATATGTGTGCTAGGATTTCTTATTTGAGGCATAGATGATGATTATTTATGTATCATGAAGTCTTATATAATTCAAGAAAGTAATGAAATTGATTTAAAAACTACAATATCTTGAAGCAGATAGAAAAGACAGAGATGAAGGAGAGATAGTGAGAGTGATTTCAATCTATTTCCTGTATTTTGTAGCATGGACAACGGAGTGAGGAGTGGAGACATTACAATGACATGGCATTCCATTTATCAAGACGTTATGTCAGCTGTCAGCATTGTTCATGATAAAAATGTAGGTGTTTTACAGAGGAAAGAAAGATAACTCCGTCTCTTGATAAAGACTTACAATCTCAGCCTATAATAGTCATGTAAATGATTTGATAATGATAAAGTGTTATACTGGATTTATTATGTGATATGCTCGAACAGTTTTATGAAATATTTATAGGGGCCATTAAAAGGTGAAACTGTGAAGAACTTGGAGAGATATGTCATAAAAGATGAGAGGCTGCCTCTTCTCCTGGACAGGTAAACAAGAGTCGAGTTTCCACCCAATGAGAAGTCCATCATTATGGGAACTTTATTGTATGTTGTAACATGGAGTACTGTGTTTGATTAGCAAAGTCGACTGTGTAGTTATCTCTTGCTTCCACTGCTTTATATCCCCCAGATCATAAACAACTTTATTGATTGATTGTTTCTTGTTTTCCGCCATACTCAACAATTTTTCAGTTATTTGGTGGCGTCCAGTTTTTTTATTGGTGGAGGAGAGAACCCAGATACAATGTACCCAGGTAGAGACCACTGACCTTCTGAAAGTAAACTGGCAAACTTTCTCACATATACTTACAACTTTATTCCCAAGGTTTATGTTTATATATTGAATTTGATTGTTGATTTTCCAAACAGGTTTTTATGATAGGTGAACTAATGTCATTTGCATGTTACAATTTATACTGATAATTCTAAAGAGTGAAACAACAAAGGCTTACCAAATAATAACTGGTAAATGGTAAAATATATGAATTTTAATAATGTTATGTTTTTGTAATTTTAGAATGAGAGCACATGGATCAAAAGTATTTCTGGCAACAAATAGTGGCTACCAGTATACAAATGTAAGTCTGTCCTCTGTAAACAGTGACATCAGTACACAAATGTAAATCTCTATCTCCTGTAAACAGTGACATCAGTACACAAATGTAAATCTCTATCTCCTGTAAACAGTGACATCAGAACACAAATGTAAGTCTTTATCCCCTGTAAACAGTGACATCAGTACACAAATGTAAATCTCTGTCTTCTCTGTAAACAGTGACATCAGTAAACAAATGTAAATCTCTATCTCCTGTAAACAGTGACATCAGAACACAAATGTAAGTCTTTATCCCCTGTAAACAGTGACATCAGAACACAAATGTAAGTCTTTATCCCCTGTAAACAGTGACATCAGTACACAAATGTAAATCTCTGTCTTCTCTGTAAACAGTGACATCAGTAAACAAATGTAAATCTCTATCTCCTGTAAACAGTGACCATCAGTACACAAATGTAGGTCTCTGTCCCCTGTAAACAGGACATCAGTACACAAATGTAAATCTCTGTCCGCTATAAACAGTGACATCAGTACACAAATGTAAATCTCTATCTCCTGTAAACAGTGACATCAGTACACAAATGTAAATCTCTATCTCCTGTAAACAGCAGTGACTATCAGCACACAAATGTAAGTCTTTATCCCCTGTAAACAGTGACATCAGTACACAAATGTAAATCTCTGTCTTCTCTGTAAACAGTGACATCAGTACACAAATGTAAATCTCTATCTCCTGTAAACAGTGACATCAGTACACAAATGTAAGTCTGTTTTCTGTAAACAGTGACATCAGCACACAAATGTAAATCTCTATCTCCTGTAAGCAGTGACTATCAGCACACAAATGTAAGTCTTTATCCCCTGTAAACAGTGACATCAGTACACAAATGTAAATCTCTGTCTTCTCTGTAAACAGTGACATCAGTACACAAATGTAAATCTCTATCTCCTGTAAACAGTGACATCAGTACACAAATGTAAGTCTGTTTTCTGTAAACAGTGACATCAGCACACAAATGTAAATCTCTATCTCCTGTAAACAGTGACATCAGCACACAAATGTAAATCTCTATCTCCTGTAAGCAGTGACATCAGCACACAAATGTAAATCTCTGTCCCCTGTAAACAGTAACATCAGTACACAAATGTAAATCTCTATCTCCTGTAAACAGCAGTGACTATCAGCACACAAATGTAAGTCTATCCCCTGTAAACAGTGACATCAGTACACAAATGTAAGTCTGTTTTCTGTAAACAGTGACATCAGTACACAGATGTAAGTCTCTGTCTCCTGTAAACAGTGACCATCAGTACACAAATGTAAATCTCTATCTCCTGTAAACAGTGACATCAGTACACAGATGTAAGTCTCTGTCTCCTGTAAACAGTGACCATCAGTACACAAATGTAAATCTCTATCTCCTGTAAACAGTGACATCAGTACACAAATGTAAGTCTGTTTTCTGTAAACAGTGACCATCAGTACACAAATATAGATCTCTCTCCTCTGTAAACAGTGACATCAGCACACAAATGTAAATCTCTATCTCCTGTAAACAGTGACATCAGTACACAAATGTAAATCTCTATCTCCTGTAAACAGTGACATCAGTACACAAATGTAAGTCTGTTTTCTGTAAACAGTGACATCAGCACACAAATGTAAATCTCTATCTCCTGTAAGCAGTGACTATCAGCACACAAATGTAAGTCTTTATCCCCTGTAAACAGTGACATCAGTACACAAATGTAAATCTCTGTCTTCTCTGTAAACAGTGACATCAGTACACAAATGTAAATCTCTATCTCCTGTAAACAGTGACATCAGTACACAAATGTAAGTCTGTTTTCTGTAAACAGTGACATCAGCACACAAATGTAAATCTCTATCTCCTGTAAACAGTGACATCAGCACACAAATGTAAATCTCTATCTCCTGTAAGCAGTGACATCAGCACACAAATGTAAATCTCTGTCCCCTGTAAACAGTAACATCAGTACACAAATGTAAATCTCTATCTCCTGTAAACAGCAGTGACTATCAGCACACAAATGTAAGTCTATCCCCTGTAAACAGTGACATCAGTACACAAATGTAAGTCTGTTTTCTGTAAACAGTGACATCAGTACACAGATGTAAGTCTCTGTCTCCTGTAAACAGTGACCATCAGTACACAAATGTAAATCTCTATCTCCTGTAAACAGTGACATCAGTACACAGATGTAAGTCTCTGTCTCCTGTAAACAGTGACCATCAGTACACAAATGTAAATCTCTATCTCCTGTAAACAGTGACATCAGTACACAAATGTAAGTCTGTTTTCTGTAAACAGTGACCATCAGTACACAAATATAGATCTCTCTCCTCTGTAAACAGTGACATCAGTACACGAATGTAAGTCTCTGTCCCCTGTAAACAGTGATATCAGTACACAAATGTAGGTCTCTGTCCCCTGTAAACAGTGACTATCAGTACACAAATGTAAATCTCTGTCCCCTGTAAACAGTGACTATCAGTACACAGATGTAAGTCTCTATTTCCTGTAAACATTGACATCAGTACACAAATGTAAATCTCTGTCCCCTATAAACAGCGACTATCAGTATACAAATGTAGGTCTGTTTCCTGTAAACAGTGACATCAGTAGACAGATGCAAGTTTCTATTTCCTGTAAACAGTGACATCAGTACACGAATGTAAGTCTCTGTCCCCTGTAAACAGTGACCACCAGTACACAACTGTAAGTCTCTGTCCCCTGTAAACAGTGACTATCAGTACACAAATGTAGGTCTCTGTCCCCTGTAAACAGTGACCATCAGCACACAAATGTAGATCTCTGTCCCCTGTAAACAGTGACTATCAGCACACAAATGTAGATCTCTGTCCCCTGTAAACAGTGACTATCAGCACACAAATGTAGGTCTCTGTCCCCTGTAAACAGTGACCATCAGCACACAAATGTAGATCTCTGTCCCCTGTAAACAGTGACTATCAGCACACAAATGTAGATCTCTGTCCCCTGTAAACAGTGACTATCAGCACACAAATGTAGGTCTCTGTCCCCTGTAAACAGTGACCATCAGCACACAAATGTAGATCTCTGTCCCCTGTAAACAGTGACCATCAGCACACAAATGTAGGTCTCTGTCCCCTGTAAACAGTGAATATCAGTACCCAAATGTTATATCTCTGTTCCCTGTAAACAGTGACCATCAGCACACAAATTAAGTCTGAACCTGGTGAACAAAATTGTGGTTTCTAACTACAAAACATGATATTCGAGAAGGTAAAACACACTACATTAGAATATTGTCAAAATGAGTCGTCAAAATGAATTTTGAGAAAAATTCTATTTCTCTCAGTATGATGTCAAATGTTTAGTATCCTCGTAATTTTTTTTTTTTTTTTCAGAAAGTGATGTCCTACATGTTGGATGATGACCAGGTATGTAAATTTTATAAATCCAGCTGGTAAGAGTAGCAGGAACGAATTCGTATGCACAGATTCCTATATAATGCATTAGAACAGAAGAGAATCTAGAATGAAAACAATGCATAGGTAGCCTTTGAAATTTTGTGCGAGTTTATTTACCGACCTCTCACTTCCATTCCAGCGGGACTGGACATCTTATTTTGACTACATTGTTGTGGACGCAAAAAAGCCTTTATTCTTTGAAGAAGGAACAATTTTACGACAAGTGGACAAGGTTTGTTATATTAGCAATTGTCTAGTCTAAAAACTTGATTACTACACATCAGCTTTTAAAAATATGAAAAGATTACTCATGACAACTTTTTTCTGTAGGAGACGGGTGCCTTAAAACTGGGGGCGCACACTGGACCAATCCAATCGGGACAGATCTACTCTGGAGGTAACAATACAGTATTCGACACTGGACAGTATGAAATGTAATCAAGAAATATTCAAGGAGTTAAAGGCAATTTAACACTTGTTAATTACTATGTGTGTACTCCTAAGGAGCATGGACATGATTTGAGCTAAAAAAATTTTAATTTTCAATTTTTAATGTTTACAATGCTTAACTACGGTATTTCTAATGGTCAGCAAAAATTCGAACATCATTTTTCAAGTTACAAGAGAGATACAGAGCTCACAATTCTTTGTCATGTAAACAAGGCTCATGACATGTTATTGTTTACATAGGTTAAATATTCTAGTAAAAGTTTCGTTTAAGGCCATATGCAACATTTCTGACATTTTCTCTAAAATTATTTTTTCAGATCCTCAATATGACGAATTTTTGTATGATAGGTTTAGATTTTGTAATGTAGTAATATTACCAAATATTTCACACAATGCGGGTAGTAATGTAAAAGTCGTGGGTTTGATACCCATTGTGGCAAAGATTTTTGCATCCTTCTTTACTACAATAATTTATACAGTAGATCGGAAGTTATATTTTTACTTGCAACAGCCAGGAACTATCAAAATATGCTAACTAGAAAACATATATGGTAACATACCCCCATTATTTTTGTAGAAACAAGATGGAATGCATGTGAATGTGTACAAGAAATTTCATGAAAAATTATATCATTGAGAAACGTCACATATGTCTTTAAAGTAGATTTTTTCAATTTACAAGTTAATTCAGAACACTATTAAACAGTTTCTAGTGTTTGTCATATCTCATTTTGTTTTAAACATGATATTTTCTATTAAGCAATCTATATGTAAGCAAATGCATGGCATGAACCTTGTTTACATAATAAAGAATTGTGAGTGCTGTATCTCATTTATAACTCAACAACTGGCATTCACATTTTTGCTGACCATTAGAAATACCTTAGTTATAAAGCACTGGAAACATTGAAAATGGGAAAATAAAGTTTGAAAACTTTTAGTTCAAATTGTGTTGTCTGTATGCCTTTAATCCTCTCACTGAATGTGCAGTGTGTTTACAGTAAGATGCCATTACAGCCAACATGCTAACAATGAATTCACGCTTACAGCAAAGTGATTTTCAATAGCACATTTTCGAGTCACTGCAGGAACACGTGTTTATTCTAGATTTTATATCCCAGTGATCACATGATTTCAAGAATTGTTTGGCTTTCAATACTTCTGGTAAAATAGGATCTAATAGTAACAGTGTAACGAAGAAAGGAGGGATCAAAAGCGAGATATTACTGCTCATTGGAGGGCTGTAGTGAGGACACAAGAAGATAAGAAAATATGGTTGTATGGAAAACATTATATTCTATCCCGTTACAGCGGAGGAAAAGGAAATGGGGTCTGAAATTGAAATTACCTCTAGCTTCAGTTCCACTGCAAGCTCACACAACTTAATTAAATAAATTTTTTGATAAAAGGAATATGATACACCTTGATCCAAAAGAAAGCACTAAAGTTGTGACACTTTCCATGAAAAAAAAAATCGATTGAAGAAGTTGTTTCCATTATTTTAAACTTGCACAGGGCTAATCAAATCTGAGGGCGCATGTAAAATTTGGGTAAAAATGGTATTCCAGCAGTCACTACAAAATGTACTATTCCTTTAATTTTAAACTTGCTATAAACTTACTGGATATAATGAATTACAATTTAAAAAAAAAAAAAATGAATCAAATTTGTTCTTTCCCAGCACTATGCAATCTGTGTTTTACTGTTTGCAGTGTCGTATGAGGAGATATTTTGCTTTGTGGAAAATTTGATGTGGATAACCATTGAAATTTGACAACTCTGATTCCGTTGTGATTGCATTGACTTTATACGCTCACATCTTCAATGCCAAATTCTTAATGTGATGTAGAATCATAAACAGATGATTCTCAGATGAGCTCAATATTGTAGTTAATCACTTATGTGCTAAATATTGCATATTTTAAAGAGACTGGTTCACAATTTTGAAAGAAATATTTTTCATTTTTTGATGTTAAACATTAAAAATATAACTGTATGAAATGTAAATCCTGTAAAATTTAAACAGGAAATTGAATTTCAGGTTCCATTAGTGTGTTCCACGAACTGATGAAGATTTATGACCAGGAAGTGTTATATGTTGGCGACCACATCTTTGGGGACATCTTGAAGACCAAAAAGGTGCGAGGTTGGCGTACATTCCTTGTGGTGCCCGAGCTGGCTCAGGAACTTCTGGTCTGGACCAAGAAAAAGACCCTATTTGAAAAGCTGGAAGACTTGGATGTACAGATCGGGGAACTTTACAGGTAATTAGTGGAGGTTAATTCTGTAGATGCAGTGGTTGCTGATGATTTCAAGACTTTCCTGATGCTAGTAAGAAACCCTGAAATAGACATATGTATTCCTTTGATTTTTGTGTGTGTTGGTTTCACTTATAAAATGGACATGTTTTAAAAAGTAAATTAACTTAATTCTATTGCTACATTGGATATCAATAATGAAATTAAGTTTCTTTATACAAATATGGACATATATATTTTGAAAGATGGAATTTAAACTGATGAGTTTGAAATATTTTTAAATTTGAGATTTTCTTGCAGGCATCTTGACAGTGGATGTGACAATAAACCAGACATAGGCAACATCAACCGGCTGATCAAGGTAGATTGACGTAACCATAACATTTTCCATTTTAAAACTGTAAAACTCATCTGTTGTATATTAGTCATTTATTATCACTGGCTTACTTTAGTTATATTCTTTTAATTTTCTGATTGTCAGCATCTGCAATCTTAGACTTATTCTCAAGACCATGATTAAAAGCTAAAATTAACAATGACAAAATTCCCAAGAAGTGATACAGTTTTTCCAGATACTTCAAGAGCTACTGAATAAAAGTAATGCTTGAAGCCTGTTCAAACATCAACTACAATAGAGGACTTGCCTGATGTGATTGTCTAATGAAGCAACAACTGTGATGAATGACATAATGCCGATCTGATCATATTTAGTAGTTTTAGCAGATGGCTGAGGAATAATTTTTCAAAAATATGTATGGGCACAGCATCTGCTTTATAAATATACATGAATTTAGTGATTGACCTTTAAAAATATATATAGATTTAGTGGTTGACCTTTATAAATATACATGGGTTTAGTGATTTACCTTTATAAATATACATAGATTTAGTGGTTGACCTTTATAAATATACATGGATTTAGTGGTTGACCTTTATAAATATACATAGATTTAGTGGTTGACCTTTATAAATATACATGGGTTTAGTGATTTACCTTTATAAATATACATAGATTTAGTGGTTGACCTTTATAAATATACATGGATTTAGTGGTTGACCTTTATAAATATACATGGATTTAGTGGTTGACCTTTATAAATATACATGGATTTAGTGGTTGACCTTTATAAATATACATAGATTTAGTGGTTGACCTTTATAAATATACATGGATTTAGTGGTTGACCTTTATAAATATACATGGATTTAGTGGTTGACCTTTATAGATATACATGGATTTAGTGCTTTTGTCATTTCAGAAGCATTTTACAGGGCCTGATGACAACTAACATATATATAGCTCTTTGTTCTTTCATCAATTCATAAAATTACAAAAACTACATTTACATATTATGAACAAAAATAGCAAAATACTTCCCTCACAGAAATAAAACAGTTAAATTGAACTGTTATTCCTTAATAAACATTTAATATATATCTTTATGTAGAAAAATTAAAGAACCTGAGAATGCATTCCATTGATATTTCAAGGAAAAATTTTTAGCTTTTCAAAATTTCTATTTCCTGTAAATATTTGCATTGTTTGCAGAAGAAGGTTGAAAGTGGGCTAGAATGTGTAGAAAAAATTGGAAACTGGACTTTTAACACATAAAAGAAACCAGGCTGGTTTCGCTTTCGGAACTGCATAATAACCACATAATATAATGCACAAACATGCCCTTGTGGTTGTTCAAAATACGACCCCTTTGGACCAAAATAGAGGTTTAATGCGTAGAATTATAATCTAATGTAAGAGTCATTAAATTCTTTTTCTCAAGAACTGTAAATGGACAATTTGTCAATTGGATACAAGTATCCTCATATATGTATGATGGATAGATTAGTGAGTTCGTACTGATGGGACAATGGTGGGACCACTGTTGAGTGTATGTGAAGTTTTACACATACAACTGTTCAGGTGAGTGATGCAGCCCTTGGGTCACTTGAATTATATTCATGTATTTTTGACAGGAAACAACACATGAAATGGACATGGCATATGGAATCTTGGGAAGCGTCTTCCGCAGTGGTAAGAAATTTACCTCCTTTTTATAAGTACTGATCCAGATCAGCTGTTTGTATCATGTCTCTGTAATATCTAAAGCATTACATCACCACCTGTGCCTAACGTAAATGTAACATGAGGTTCATGTTAATTCATCTAGTTAAAGTTCATTAAACATTTGTACGTCACGGATAGTTGACTGTGTAAACTATATCTTAAACTGTATCTTTGTAATTTTAATCATATTCAGGTGTCAACAAATCAATATTTTGTGTTAGAATTTGACCACATTCAAGGGAATTGATTACCACATTCGAGAAAATAAGTTTTTTGTGAATTGTCAAATGCAGTACGTATTTGTGTATTGATTTTATATTTGTTGAAAGGCTCCAGACACACCTTCTTTGCCAGCCAGATCCTGAGATTTGCTGACCTTTACGCAGCCTCAGTGGACAATCTCCTTCATTATCCATTTTACTATGTCTTCAGAGCTCCAAATATGCTGGTACAAAATTATGTTGTTTTTTGTATTAAAATGTAATGAAAGATCATAGTAAATAATTTCTTTTGTCTATAAAATAGAACACATTTATGATTCATTTGGTCTTTAAATTAGAATATGATGATGATTTATTAATCTGTCTTTAAATTAAAACATTTATGATCATAGAACACATTTATGATTTATTCTGCCTTTAAAATAAAAGATGATTATAATTTATTCTGTCTTTAAAATGGATCATATTCATGATTAATTTTATCCTTAAATCTTTAGAATGTTTACTCTGTAAAGTCATATATTTTTGTGGAGACAATTTTTCATGGTTTCAGCAAAATAAGCTTGCCCTTGGGGACTTCATGATTTAATTTCAAGCTATGTGGGGACTTGATTTCATGATCATTGGGGATATAATGTCATGGTCTGTGGGGAAGTTGATTTTGTGGTTTATGGGGACTTAATTTCAAGGTTTAGATGTCTTATGATTTTGTATTCATTTCTTGATCAGTATTAAGATTTAATACCTTATCAAACTTTATCTAGATGCCTCATGAGTCTACAGTGGACCATGAAGATATATTGCAGACTGAAGCTGTTGGTTTGGCATCGCGAACACGAGAAATGCGAGAGGATTCTCAGGAGGATCGCAGAAAACGCTTGGAGAGGACTACCAGCATCATTCCAAATTTGTTTGCCCCAACACCTCGCCAGTTCACGCAAATTATGGATGACGACAGTCCAGAAAGCACGGAGTCGGAGTCATCTGATGCCAAGTAGGCATCAAACATCAGAGATCACTACAGAGTCGTCTGATGCCAAGTAGAGATCAAACATCAGCAATCACTACACTCTATATTAATGTTTTTAAATTGTTGTATTAGTTTTTTTTAAAGAAATAATATTTTGTCCAACACCCGGTTATTGTACAGATCAAAAATTTATTTGTATTCCAATATTACTACACAGTAATTTATCAATTTTTTATGGAATTTTCATGATATTTTTCATAGAAAAAATAATCTTGTTTTGCTTGATTATTAAGTCAGTGAAAGTTATTCAACTTGTTTATTGTTTAAAATCATTGTCTACCTCAGTTGGGTACTACAAAATCATCTGTCTGCCTACTGCCACAGAATTTCCCAAAGTTTCATTTGTTTTAGATATTAACCTTTATACACACACAAACACAAACACACACACACACACACACATGCACAAAATTGGTTGAGCAATTAATCTGTACCATATGTTTTTCAGTTTGTCCTAGATATTAACCTTTATTTATATGTAGATTTATATATACATAGGATTGCTTGACCTATTAATCAGTAATTGCTACTTTTTCCACTTTGTCCTAGATATTGACTTTTTTAAATATGTATTTATATTTATATACATTGGGTTGCTTCTCTATATATTTATTGTGCTTGTTAGCCATTTGACCAATACCTTGTATCCATATTTTTTATTATGAGATTTTTGATATATATGTTAAATCAGATGATGTTGACTCTGACTGCAGTCCAACCTTTGCACAAATAGTAAAGGACTAATCCCCTTTGTAGTAACAGTACAAGCACGGAAAGAAGAGTAAGAGGCCACGCATTTTCAGGTCCTGTTTTAGATGAGTTCTTGTTTTTGTGTTTTTGATTTGTAGTCTTGGTTAAACTATAGAGTTTGTTAATATATAGCTAAGCATTCTGTTAGCCTTGTTTTGAGTATTTTGATATCTGGTAAGTTATTTTCACAGTGAAAATATCAATTTTAAGGATAAATTTCAGTATTTCACTGCTGAAAATGTAATATTCATTCGCAAGTCTGAAATTAATTTACTTTAAAAACCATTGAGAGATAAAGTTGAATGAAGTTGTATATATAAATCATATTAGTGATATTTTTTATACAACTGCAGATGCATTTTATTGTAGATTGAAATATTTTACTTAATATGATAAATATGAATATCATAAATGTATTTTAAGGTTTTCAGCATGAAATGAGCGGCAAATAAATATAAAAAGTGGACAGATACAAATGTACAGTTAACCTATTGATTGATTGATTGATTGATTGATATGTTTGAATTTGTTATTCTGCTACATTTTCTAATTTTAAATATGAAAGGAGGTGGGGTACAGAGAATCAATTGTACTTAATTATTGGAATGTGATGTTGGACCAAGTTCATTAATTCTATCCAGGCTTGTTACACCCTGTTTTGTTGAGTATACGGATTGATGTGAAAGTTTAAACAGTTTTAAATATATCAGATGTATATAGCAATTTTAAAATACTGTGCTAGGTTATTATGTGGAGATTTATATACAAACAATAAGAATGTCCTTCACATGTCATTCAGGGGTCCGTGCTATTGAGAGTCTACTTGCTTATATTGTTATTTGAATTCCAGATATTTTTTCTTGATAATTCCTTCGTATTTACAGATATAAATAAGAAACTCATTATGGTTTTATAGAATGTTATGTAGTTTTGCATTATCTTTGAAACTTTTGACATGTATATTGAGGATCTTCCATAGTTAGTTTTTCCTAAGTATTTTTACTAACTACTTTAAGAATAATGGATATTTTCTCTGATGTAAAGACTCCTTGTGTTGTAACTATTTTTGCTGTCATTTGATGAAACTGCTTTGCTTGGGTACGCCTGTCTCTCTGAGTATTCTCACTGCACAATAAAGTACCCTTCAATGAAACAATTTCTATGAGACAGACTTTGTGTGTGATACAATGTATATGTTTGCTGCATAATAATGATACGTGTGCATAGCATGAAATTTATTTGGAAAACCGTATAAATAAGAGTGTCAATGAAATGAACCAAAGAAAAAAAACAAAAACAAACGAGTAATATTTTCAAGAGAAAAGACAATCAGATTCTTTGAAATCTGTTATGATCTACAAAATGATTAGTGCTTGAATCACTCTTCAGTGGTGTTGATTTGTTGTTTTTATTTTTTGACGATATAAAAAATATATATTAAATGTGCAATAAAATATTTTGACATTTCATATTATATGTTTCCACACAGGATTTCATTACACCTGTATTACTAATTATTTATATTTTCCACTTATAATGTTAATAATTCTTAGCAAATAAAATGATTTATTTCACTAGAGCCGAGTTAAATTGTTGATAACCCAAAGTCAAAGACATTGAAGCAAAATGGCTTTTGTTATGCTGAATGTTCTGTTCTGTTTTAAATCACCCAGTGGTTTCAGAACGGCATTATGAAATACCATTTGCAAATTAGTATTGGTACAGAATTTTGCATCTATATTAGAAAGATCACAATATCACCAAAACAATCGTAACACGAAGCATTCATCGTACAACTACTTTTTTTTTTTTTTTTTTTTTTTTTTTTTTTTATTAAGAGTAAGAGTACACTCCCTTTGAATTCGTATCCCAACATGCAACAAAAGTTGGATATTTTTAGCTGTTAGAAACCAAGCACCTTGAATATGAAGTTAAAGAGGTTTTTGTTACGGTATTACCCTCCTGGTGAGTAGAATATAAGAACAAAGCTGCAAAATTTTAAGATCCATGGTATTCAGAGTAATATTTAGTCGGATTTTCCTGAAAAGACGAAGAAAATTTCGGTCGCGATGAACGCTACCATCGCTATGTCGATTCATCATGGCTGCAAAAGCACATGTCACTTCTTAAAATTCTTTCGGGTAAAAGAATACTTTAGGACTTGCTGTGAAATCATGTATACTTTTGCAATTTACAACGTACTTTCGGTAGTGATCTTTTGACCGATGCTTATACTAAGTATGGTTCTAAATTTCTCAACAAATAACCAAACAAATTCTCCATGAGATTACTGTAGATCTACAACTTGGAGAACTCAATAAGTTGTATAGCGCCACGTGATTGTGATATGTTGATAAAATGTATACATTTTACTTTAAACCTCAATGATTGACCTTAGAAAGCGGTAATAGTAGAGGTCTATACCACACCACCGTCTAATGAAAAAACAAGGAATGAAACGATTTTTTTACTGTGCCATCTTGTAGATTGACAGATGCCTTATATATATATATATATATATATATATATATATATATATATAGTATTTGGACCATGCACCATCATGGTTAAAACAACAGTAGATGATGTCAATAACATTAATTATGCTTTTAAAACACACATTATTTATATGTGACAACAGTTTAATATAACTTAGAGATGGAACAACAAAAGAACTCAGAAATTGCAAATGCATTTAAAGCAACTAACACAAAATTGGGAAAGGGGGAGGGGTTAAGAGAGAGGGTAGAAAGAGAGATCGTCATTGCAGTCAAATTAATTGAATATTTAAATATGTTTATTTAGATCATAAATCTATATACTATATCATATAAATTGCAAAAGTACAAGTTTCAACCTATGTTTTTTGATTGTTTAATATTGCATGGTTATATACTTTCCTAACATGAATTCCTTTTCATCTAAGACATGGCTAATCAAGTGTAATATGAAATTTTCCTCATTATGTAGATAGGCTTATAGAAATGTGTTTCAAATTAATATTTTCTATTCCATGACTCATGAAAGACATTTTGGACAAATAGTAATCAAGCATGGGTCCCATGCATGATTATCATTTGTTCCAGAATGTCCCATTGGGGTATTTTTATTCCTCATGTTAGATAGAGGCTTGTGCCCATGCATCAAAATCAAAGTGATGCAATTTTTTTTTTAATTTATTTTTTTTTTTTTTATTATTATTATTATGTAAGATACTAAATTTTGAACATTTATGTGCTTAAAGAATTCATGAAATATATTTATTTTCTCACAGAAACGTATTGAGTATTGACCACTTTAAACATTAGGGGGGGGTGTGGCTTTCAGTGGAAATGCAGATGTGTTTTTTGATTCATCATATTAGATATAAAATTAACTTTTAATGAATCGTACCTCGTAGGTAAAATAGCCTTTCCTTCACAAATGATGGGCTTTTTGTTTTCTTTTTATTTAAGGGATCATACTGGAGTATGAGCAAGGAGGAAACCTGAAAACCAAATCAATAGACCTCCTCGATTTAAAAGTAGAGTAAGTAAAATTTACGTGTATCTCTCCGTAAAAACAGAGATACACGTTTAGAAACTGCAATATTGTGGAATCGCTGAATTTTAAGGGGAAATTTACCTTTTACTATGCGATGTAGAATATGGAAAGGGACTTCCAAAATCGAAAATTTAGCAACCGGGTATTTGGTCAGAGTATTTCTGATTTGAATTTTGCCAGCTAAATGCTATGTCTGAAGTGGGATAAAATCCATTGTATTTTGATTGTTGACTTTTACATTTTTTTTATAGAACTGATGTTGATGCTGTGGTAGATGAAATATCTCGAAAGGAACCATTAATTACAGCATCGAAAGCAGAACAAGTCAGAAAACTTGTACAAAGTATGTGTATCTGTTAGTAACTCATGTCTACATTCCGTCTTGCTGCACAATGTTTTGTCTGTAACTTATAAACAGACACTACTCTTTCCACGCAATAAATGTAGGCCTGTTATTTTGAACAAATTTCTGTTATAATGACAGTGTATTAAGTTGCCCAATAAATTTATTGTAGCTGGTTTCCTTAAGTGTGTGACTTTTGGTTGTCTAAGTTAGCTTCCAACCTTTCTCTGGAAGACACTGTAGTGTGATGTTTATTTTTGCACCAGGGTTGGTATGATGAAGAGCTGGCCAGGAATTGGTTTTTAGGTGGGGGGGGGGGGGGGGGGTTGAAGGGGCATGGCCACTATTACTGAAATCGAATAATATGTTGTTAACTAAACAAGCTGTAATCTTTACAAAATTTGCTATGAATATTCTTATTTGATGGGAATATTACTCTTGATAAGCCAGGGTTTCAATCTGGTTTTAGATATTACTACCCATTTTATATATAAGACAAGTCTCTGAGGATTCAGGCATTAGCTCCCAGAAAGGAGCTCAAGAACAACCCTTCTCAGATTATACTTTGTTGTTGGACATAACAGAGAATGATAACTAGTAGAGTATATCAAAAGGAATGTTTTTACCTATAATAAGGGAAATGTTCATTTTTTGTAAAATGAGGAAAAATACCCTTTTGCTGGCAGTGAATAGAACCTTGAAGAATCCTTGTATGATAGGGGCTCTGTAACTATTTATGATTTGTACGAAGCAGTGGCTCTGGAGGAGAATTTGAAAAATTGGACAGTAGATAAACACCTGGATCAGTGTTTGGTATTGTTTGATATTAAAGGATACTGGAGTGTTTTATACCTAATTTAATAATGTTTGGTTTTTACAGGATTACAAGAAAAGCTAGCCCAAAAAGATGATCATCACTTTTACTTATTCAAGGTAAACAGTCTGAAACATTAATGTAACCATAGTGATTTTATAAAGAAGACATACTTCCCAGTCCAATTTACTGTGTTGCATTTTGGAGATTTCCCCTCTCTTGTAGGTGCTAAGAGCCCACATCTTACCATTGACAAATGTTGCATTTAACAAGTCAGGATCCAGGTATGAAAAGCAGCAATCAAATATTTTATGTTCACATTGTATAAGTCACAGCTCCTCACCATGATGAAGTCGTAGCTCATAATGTGTTTTTTTTTGGGGGGGGGGGTGTCTTTAAGAAGAAAGGTTTAATACCTGTTGAGGAATTATCTTGTTAATATTTTTAAAACTTTTCAAAAGAGCAAATATTTTATTTTTGTCTCGCAATTGATGTATATAGTAACAGGACTGTTTGTGTGTGTTTGTAGACACTCCACACTTTCTTTGCTCGATTGATCTTATACTTTCACGTGTAGCATTGTTATCAAGAGAGGAAGAACGCCATTGATTTTGGGGTCAAAAGTCAAAACTTTGTAGACGCTCATTGCGAGGGGATGTGCCCAGCCATATGGAGCTTCTGTTGTACTTTGCACTGCTTTTGTTGTGTCACATTGATTTTAATGGTCAGTATGGCATTTTCTTACAGTTTTATCACAGGGAGTTATGACAGAACCTGCAAGGTGTGGGACACAGCATCGGGGGAGGAGTTACACACCCTGGAGGGACACCGCAATGTTGTGTATGCCATTGCATTCAACAACCCTTATGGGTAAGTGGTCAGGAAGCTCTAGCAGTGTCCAGGCTATCTGAAGCATACAACCATATAAGGAAGTGACAGTTTCAAAAAGAATAGTTTGTGTTTGTGAAAAGCTCTGCCCCAGATGATGGGCATGTTTGACCTTGGTAAATGACCTTGACTCTCATCACTCACATAAATTTTATTTGACTTTCTCTTCACCCAAAATAGAATGTCTGTCTTGTGTAATTCAACAGTTGTGACCAAGGTTAAAGTTTCAGATAGACAAAGAAACAGACAGAATGGGAAACTCTCTTTCTCTCTCTCTCTCTCTCTCTCTCTCTCTCTCTCTCTCTCTCTCTCTCTCTCTCCATTTGACAGGGAACAAAAAGTACCCAAGATTGTTGTGTTTGATAAATATTCTAAACTTGAAATTAAATTTTGATTTCAGAGACAAGATTGCTACTGGTTCCTTTGACAAAACTTGCAAACTGTGGAACTCAGAAACAGGGAAATGCTACCATACATTTAGAGGGCATTCTGCTGAAATTGTATGTTCATCAGCCATACTTGCAGATATTTGGGGAAAAAATCAACTTTTTAAGATCTTTATTATTATAAACTCTTAATATCTATCCAGAGTATTATTTTTAGCCAATCAAAAAATATGGCATTGATAAATTTCTAATTGAGAACTTATGATCTGGTATTTTTTTTATGAAATTTGTATCATTGCGATATCTGTTTCTAGGTATGTCTTAGCTTTAATCCCCAGAGTTCTGTTGTGGCAACTGGGAGTATGGACACTTCAGCCAAATTATGGGACATCCAAACTGGACAGGAACTAGTCTCTTTATCGGTAAACAGTCTGCATTGTAACCTCGGAGTACAATAACTGAAGAACAATAAGTTTCATTATTGAATCTAGTATATTTAAAGTTTCATATTTTTATATTTTTTGGTTTTAGCCTAAGGTTGGTAAAATTGTGTGACACAGTTTAATCTCAGTCACATAAGAATTTAGAGAGTTAAAATCTCAGTTTGATCAGCTTTGTGTCGTCACCTTAGTGTGTTTAACATCTCACATCTTTTATGAAGTATGAATCTGCAGAATGCTCATCCATTTAAAAACAATATTTTCTTAGAAAGATGGCGCCCACAGACTTGCTGTTAATGAGTTTTTCTACACACTTATATATTACTGAGACATTACTTTATTAAAAGACACAAATAAAACAGAAAAAAAAGTAATATTCCTGAAAATGTAAATTTGTCGTGTTGGTAGTAAGTGTATGTGAGAATAATTAGAGAATGGTGTTTCTCATTTTATTACAGGGTCATTCTGCTGAGATTATCTCCCTTTCTTTTAATTCCACTGGAACACAGCTCATCACAGGGTCCTTTGATCATACTGTGTCAGTCTGGGATATCAATTCAGGAAAGTAAGTCATTTCATTTCTGTCCTGTCATAGTGACACATTTTGATTGGCTTGTAAGCTTAGAGTGAACATGCCCCCGTTAAAAAGTATGTGGTCAGAATAGTTTTTACCATATGCAAATAGTTGAATTTGATGTCACAAAGGCATATATTATTTCCCTACACAAAAGTTACATTACATTGGGGAATGTGTTGCATATGGGAAACAGAATTGTATATAGGATATATATAGAAATGAATTCATTATCTACATCTAAGAAAGGGTAAATGGGAGTATACTCTTGGATGTGGTGTACAGGAAATTTACCCCAGTTTGTGGTGTACAGGAAATTCACCCCAGTTTGTGGTGTATGGTAATTTACCCCAGTTTGTGGTGTATGGGAATTTACCCCAGTTTGTGGTGTACAGGGAATTTACCCCAGTTTGTGGTGTATGGGAATTTACCCCAGTTTGTGGTGTATGGGAATTTACCCCAGTTTGTGGTGTACAGGGAATTTACTCCAGTTTGTGGTGTATGGGAATTTACCCCAGTTTGTGGTGTATGGGAATTTACCCCAGTTTGTGGTGTATTGGAATTTACCTCAGTTTGTGGTGTACAGGAAATTTACCCCAGTTTGTGGTGTATGGGAATTTACCCCAGTTTGTGGTGTACAGAAATTACCCCCAGGTTTTAGTGAACAGGAATTTACTTCTAGCTGGTGTGAATGGTAATTGACTCCTAGATGGTTTGAATGATAATATACCCCAGGCTGTGGTGAATGATAATATACCCCAGGCTGTGGTGAAGGGGAATATACCCCAGGCTGTGGTGAATGGTAATATACCCCAGGCTGTGGCGAAGGGGAATATACCCCAGGCTGTGGTGAATGGTAATATACCCCAGGCTGTGGCGAAGGGGAATATACCCCAGGCTGTGGTGAATGGTAATATACCCCAGGCTGTGGCGAAGGGGAATATACCCCAGGCTGTGGTGAAGGGGAATATACCCCAGGCTGTGGTGAATGGTAATATACCCCAGGCTGTGGCGAAGGGGAATATACCCCAGGCTGTGGTGAAGGGGAATATACCCCAGGCTGTGGTGAATGGTAATATACCCCAGGCTGTGGTGAAGGGGAATATACCCCAGGCTGTGGTGAAGGGGAATATACCCCAGGCTGTGGTGAAGGGTAATATACCCCAGGTTTTATTCCCACTGCATACACCATTCATCCTCAGGGAATTTATCTATGGTCTTCAGCCTCAGGTTGTATTGAAGTACTTACAGTGATGATTCTGTTCTGCTATCTAGCGAAATTCTGCTATTTCGAATCCAGGATTTCGATATTCACGAGTGGTTTCCGATATTTTGTTGCTTTCTAGTTTTACAGCAATCAGTTTCTGTTTTTGTGCAGATGGGAAAAGTCAGGTCGTATAATCATAGTTCTTAATCTCTGAAACATTTGGTTTGTATTATCATTGCGTATACCTGTAAAGCTTTTAACTGATCATGATCCGATTAAAAAAAAGCATGGCTTGGCGGTATGTCATGCCAGGCGAAGAAGTGAAAGCAATTGATAAAACTGACGAATCCATGGAATTGGCAATGTACTGATTTTCACTCTTAGTCACACATTTTTAGGCTTATTTTGTATTAAAATTTCAGCAGCGGCTGGGGGCTTTGCTCTCAGACTCCCGTAGACCACCCTACAAGGGGGCCTCTAGGCAGCCCCCTTGACTTCCAGCTATTTCAGATATTTTTGAAAGCTTACAGAATCATCACTGTGCTTATACAGCCCCATGTACCTGGGTCAGTTTTTGTATACCCCCTTGATTAGACCAAATGGGATTTATTTTATTGAACCAGAATTCCTTCTCTGCTCCATCCCCCCTCAGAGATAAAAGAGTGGAGACATGTTATTTTTTTTGTCTGTTAGGATGGATATTTGCAACATTGACTTAGTGTATTTTTGATTGGCGAATTGAAAGGTCAAAGTCTAAGCAATTAAAAGCCAGAGTCAAATTTTGCCTTATTGGACTTTGCCACCTTGCAAGAGCATCATACAACTACATCTCGTTTTTGCAAAGATTTGTGAAATGATGGTGAAAAACATGATTCTTGAAATACTTTTTATTAGATTCTGAAAGTTGCTGCAGTTCAGTTAATTTTGCTGGTTTATATTTAACTATGTCAAATGAAATGTGGTCATTATGAAAAAAAAAATTAATGGTTTTAACAGTGTTAACAGATTCATGGAGTCATATGAAATGATTTAGAAGGAAATGTATGGTAATGTTTTCAGGAGGATACATTCACTGATAGGACACAAAGCAGAGATCAGCAGTGCTCAGTTTAATTGGGATTGTTCACTGATAGCTACTGGCTCAATGGACAAAACCTGTAAAATCTGGGATCCACCCTCAGGTCTGCAGTCATTTTTTTGTTTTAGAAAACTAAATGTAGAATGAGATTTTATCATAGTTACCTTCAAATACAATGCATTTACAAAAGAATCTGAAGAAAGGATAACTGTAAAGTTTGTGGAAAGCCAAAACGTGTGTAAACACACACACGCGCACACACACACACACACACACACACACACACACACACACACACACACACACACACACACACACACACACACACACACACCACACACACACACACACACACCACACACACACACACACACACACACACACACACACACCACACACACACACACACACACACACACACACACCACACACACACACACACACACACACACACACACACACACACACACACACACACACACACCACACACACACACACACCACACACACACACACACACACACACACACACACCACACACACACACACACACACACACACACACACACACACACACACACACACACACACACACACACACACACACACACACACACACACACACACACACACACACACACACACACACACACACACACACACACACACACACACACACACACACACACACACACACACCACACACACACACACACCACCACACACACACACACACACACACACACACACACACACACACACACCACACACACACACACACACACACACACACACACACACACACACCACACACACACACACACACACACACACACACACACACACACACACACACACACACACACCACACACACACACACACCACACACACACACACACCACACACACACACACACACACACACACACACACACACACACACACACACACACACACACACACACACACATATTAATGTATCCTACACTTTCTGTACAGGGCGTTGTATTGGTACATTGAGGGGTCATGACGATGAGGTACTAGATGTGGCATTTGACTACACAGGACAGATGTTACTGACTGCCTCCGCTGACGGAACAGCTCGGTGCTACAATGCTGTCTCTCATAATCTTATCTCCAAGTTTGAGGGACATGAAGGAGAGATTTCTAAGGTGAATTTGATAAGTCGTTCATTGACCACTTGTTACATATACAGTCAAACCTCGTTATCTTGAACTCAATGGGACCAAGAAAAAACTTGGAGATATCCGAGGATTCAAGATATTGAGGGTAATGTGACTGCTGTTTTTAAAGTCCTCCAAGAGGTTCAATGTTTTGTGAGTACTATGTATTTTATAATCCAAAACCATGAATAAAAATATGGCTGTACTACAAAGTGATTTGAAATGAAGATTTATTTTTGAAACTTACATATATATAAGGAGAAAATATCATGTCTTCACAAAGAATAAAAACAGAATATACAAGAGAAGAACACACTTAAAACAAATTCATGCTTATTGTGAAGTGATATTTATTCCCCTATAAGAGGAAAATAATAAAAATTTTATCGGATGTAGCAAAGTTTGGTTATAACAAACATTTTTTTGCTGCTCCTGGAGGTTTGATATTACTGTGTTTTACTGTATAATGAAGTTTGGTTATATCAAGCTGTTTTTCACTCGTCCTAGAGGTTTGTTATACAGCTGTTTTACTGTACATGTATAATGAAGTTTGATTTTAACGAACTTCACTGTTTTGACAAACTTTCATGGGTCCTAGAGGTTCGTTATATCTGTGTTTTTACTATATTTCACTTTTATTGATATAATTTCGACATCAGGTTTATTATCTTATTTCAGATAACCTTTAACCCACAAGGAACCTCAGTACTAACGGCCAGTTCTGACAAGACTGCTCGTCTTTGGGATCCAGAAACAGGACGATGCAAGCAGATCCTGGAGGGTCACACGGACGAAATCTTCAGCTGTGCGTTTAATTATGAAGGCAACACCATCATTACAGGTGAAGACCCATTTCATCTTTTCATTTAGAAATACTCAACCAGATAAGATACAAGTAGATTGGAAGTTCAACATTTATTGTTATTGTTCAATTATACACAGGATCACATGTCATAAATGTCTGTTGTAATACACTTAAATACTATCAGCTTAACAGTAGAACATCAATACAGAAAATAAATGGTGTTTGGTAAATGTAAATTATTATGCTGAAATCTAAGTAATGTGATGTATTCATGGTATTTGATATACAAGCAAATTTATATCTTTCACAATGAATTTCCAACCATGTAAGTGGTCACCCCAATCATGATAATCCCTCAGTCATAACATGATGATTCCCCCAACCATGACATGATGATCCCCCAACCATGACATGATAATCCCCCAACCATGACATGATGATCCCCCAACCATGACATGATGATCCCCCAACCATGACATGATAATCCCCCAACCATGACATGATAATCCCCCAACCATGACATGATGATCCCCCAACCATGACATGATAATCCCCCAACCATGACATGATGATCCCCCAACCATGACATGATGATCCCCCAACCATGACATGATAATCCCCCAACCATGACATGATGATCCCCCAACCATGACATGATGATCCCCCAACCATGACATGATGATCTCCCAACCATGACATGATAATCCCCCAACCATGACATGATAATCCCCCAACCATGACATGATGATCCCCCAACCATGACATGATAATCCCCCAACCATGACATGATGATCCCCCAACCATGACATGATGATCTCCCAACCATGATATGAGGATTCCCTCAACCATGATATGAGGATTCCCTCAACCATGACATGATGATTCCTCAACATTGACATGATGATTCCTAACAATAATATGATGATCTGCCTCCCAGGATAAAGTGAATTTACATTTACACTTGTACATAGTATATACAGGATTCTTTTTGTCAGCAAACTTTACAATAAAAAGAAATATTTTTTTCCAGGTAGCAAAGATAATACTTGCAGAATATGGAGATGAGATGAGTCTACGACGGTTCATTTATATTTATAACTGACAGTATTATGGTGCCAATGTTTAATGCCTCTTTATGTATGTGTTGTCGTATGTCCCCAGTGAAAGGATGTAAAAGCATTAAACATTCAACACTGTTAATCTTCACATCAGAACTCCAAGAGTTTGTTCATTTTAAGGAAGTTGTGATCTGAGAATTTAACAGCCTTCAAAAACTCTGTTTTGTCAAGACTTAACACACATATTTGTTTGGCACTTTCTTCATAAGGAGAAAAATATGATGGGTACAGTTAGTTCACAATGTTAAAAATGTGATACATATATATATAAAATTATATATGGTGTACAGATGTTTTCAAACAGCCGTCCAGTGCAACTGAAATCCATTCCTTTCAGCTTTATTTACATTGACATTATATTATACATCCCTGTACATCTTTTTTGTTTGGAATTGAAATTGCCGTCCAGTTTACAACTGAACATGTGTATGATTTTATCACTATTGTAGTATTTTAATTTAGTGGCATTTCCACAACTATTTTATGTGTATTTACATATGATTATTTTTACAATATTCCACTGGTATTATATTTGATTTCTAATGAACAACATTCCATACCTTAAAGAATTTAAGAAGATATCTTGAATATTTATGTTTATTGACCTAAGGAATATCTGATTCACTGCATTTTTTAATACTGTTTCTATCTTTGCAATTTTGCAATTTAAACTTTATTCTAACACATATTATAATGGGCATGAAACTGTTTAAATTGTTTTAATATCAAGGTTAATCTAAGTTTAGCATAATTTTTCTTAGACTAGGCTCCAAGTGACCAAGTCTTTGCAAATGGAAAGCATACAAACATTTTGTTGACTAACTTTATTAAGTAAAAATCAGAATTTTTTTTAAGGTAGTTGTAAAATTTTTAATCTGTTGTGAAATAGAGGATGTCTTAAGATTTTCTTTAGACACAAGTTTATCAGCATTCATTGAATGTTAGTCATGAGACTGGAAATGTCAAGATCACAAGATCTCCCATTTTATTTTGAACTTGTTTAGATTTATTACAGTGCACTTGTATTAACAAACTTTGTAGATCTATGTTATGTTGATAACTAAACACTGATTAAGAACGGGCCTGTGTTGATTTAAGGTTTTCTCTTCACACTTATGATTAACATGATGTAGAAAATTTCTTACATGTGACAAGATTTCCAAACACCTTCAAAATTGAATTTTACATGATTGGACCATAAATGTGTTAAAGCTTATTGAAGTTCTTCACAAATCACAAATTTATTTTGCTTGTGAATTTGCACGAATGCCACATTCATTTTGTTTTAATGTGGAAAAGTTGTGGAATACGTTGGACAATTATAAAATTGTGGAAATTTGGATGTAGTTGGGCTTTTCGTGCTTGTGTGTACATGTACTTAATTTATTATTTTTAAAAAGTGAAATCACATAATTTATGGGATATATGTTATAGTAGAATGAATCTGATGAAGAGATGGGATTTTGAATGTAGCAAGTCAAATGATTTTATATACTCATCATGTTTATAATTGATCCGGTAAATACACTTTACAAGATACAAAACGTATGCAATTTTTATTGACTGGAAAGTTAAGCTGTGTATTGTATAGGAAGTGTTACATTAATATCAGACAAATGAGTTTTATATATTTACAGTGATCAAGATTTGTTATATAAGTTTACGCTTGTATACAATGTTTTGTGGCTTAATTCTATAGAATACTTTCAAAGTGTGTAGTTCTTCAATGTGCAGATGCAATGTTTAAACGTTTGACAATTTGCCTTTGTTTTGCATGCAGGTTTCTTTGGTGTATGCCAGTGCAATTTTTGTTCAGATATTCCATAGAAATGCAATTAAAGAATTAAAAAAAAAATATCTGCATATTGTTGAGTTCATAAGTTAGGGGAAGCAGATGAAACATCTCTGTGTACTGGTTCTGTTTACCATTTAAGGTATTAGGTGCATGTATTATATAAATTACAAGAAATGATATGGTGTTTCAGATTTACATTTCAGCTCCAGCTGCATTATTTGTTCAATTTCCTGAGTAGCCCCCCATAAGGAATCTGTCAGTAATTGGAGGTAAATGTCGTCCATGCATGTCATTAATTGATCACCTTTACAAGAACCATCGGTTGCGATTTGGTATAGTCTGTAAAATAAGTTCTGGGAAATTAGGTAAATGGATATAATTGTCATATCTATAATTATTATTCATTTATATTTTTAAGGACGTATAGCTCCTCGGCTTTTGAGCACAACTATGCGAGATGCATTTACTGGTTCAATACTGATCCTATTGGTGGAAACATTGCACACTATTACATAACTCTATCCAGTTGAAAAATTTTGCATAAGTTCAAATTTTTAAAGGGTTTGGCAGGGACTATATTTGTGGTGGAAGGACTGTTTAATCGAAAAGTTCTAAATCTGCATGATTTTACAGTGTCTGTTTCATCCAATATATCTTCATTTTCAAACCCCTGTAAGTGTATTTCGGATTTATGATACAGGTAGTTGAGACTTGGAACTAATTGTTTGGTTGTTTGTTTGTTTTACGTCCCGTCGAGAATTTTTCACTCATATTGAGACGTCACCAGCTGTAGGTGAAGTACCACAAATTTAGACCTATGCTTAGCTCTCAGGGGCTAAGCAGTGAGGGTTCTTTAACGTGCCAACGCCTACCGTGATACGGGACCTCCGTTTTTAAGGTCATATCCGAAAGACCCGTGATTCTCACTTCTAAATGCCGAGCGTTTGGCGAAGGAGCAATCACTACCTATTTTTCGTCTTAGGTTTGACGCGGCCATGGCACGAGCGGGGCTCGAACTCACGACCTCCCGGTTACGAAGCGAACGCTCTAACCACTGAGCTACCAAATGTTTATTAATTTGGTTGGTATATTATTCCACATAGAACACAGATTCTTACAAAAATCTAAATTTACTTGAAATTTTGTATAGAAATTCAGTATTTTAGTCAATAATTCAAATATTTGATCTATGACACCCCCCCCCCCCCCCCCCCCCACACACACCTTTTAGCTCACCTGAGCTGAAAGCTGAAGTGAACTTTTCTTGTCATCCGTCAGTCTGTCTGTAAACTTTTCACATTTTCAAAATCCTTTTCCAAAACCACTGGGCCAATTTCAATCAAACTTGGCAAAAAGCATCTTTGAGTAAAGGAGTTTCAGGTTTGTTCAAATGAGTGGAAATGCCTTGCTCCAAGGGTAGATAATAGCGAAATAGCAAAAATACACTGACAAATTATAAAAATCTCCAGATTTTAATCAAACTTGGTACAGCTCATCTGTTGGTAAAGGGGACTGAAGATTGTACAAATGAAGGGCTATGTCTTCTGCAAAGGGGAAATGATCACAAAAATATGGGGTCATTTAAATAATCTCGAGAACCACTGGGCCAAAAAAGTTCAGTTTTACGTTGAAGCTTCCCGACATAGTGCAGAGTTCAAGTTTGATAAAGTTATGGTCCCCGGTGGGTAGGGTGGGACCACAATAGGGGATCAAAGTTTTACATGTGAATATCTAGGGAGAATCTTTAAATGTGGGCCAAGGTGACTCAGGGTGAGCGATGCAGCCCGTGGACCTCTTGTTTAAGTTCCATTTTAACTTTTATAATAAGTCTTTGAAATTTATGTACAATTTTAGAAAGTGACATTACTCTGAATATTTAAACTGAATTTAATTCTGAATATATGTCCTTTTAAACTCATGAATTTTTCCGTTTGTAAAGTGCAAAGAGGCCATTATTTATTTCCAATCTACTAGCATTAAACTTTTTTTTCTATATTTGTATTGCTAGAAAACATGGCTTTGTATCTATTTCATGTAATGATTAATTTATGTTGCGTATGTTGTATCTATTTCATGTAATGATTAATTTATGTTGCGTATGTTGTATCTATTTCATGTAATGATTAATTTATGTTGCGTATGTTGTGTTGACACCAACAGACAAATGAAGTTTAAACAAATAAATCTCGAGTAACTTTTAAGTCCAAAAAGTCAAGTTTAAAACACTGTAGCTCAATAACTAGGTCAATGACCTCAGTTCTTTCTTTTTAAATTCTTCAATGCAGAAATAAAAAATACCAGCAAAAAAGCCACATTGACAATACTACAAAACTCAGGTGCGAACGTCTTTAAAATAAATGAATTTAATTTTTTGTTGTTGAAAATTCATGAGAGTATGGAGTACAGTGCGTAACGGTGACATACTTCATGAAGCGCATTTAAGCGGTTAGAACATCTGACTAGTAATGTAGGGGGTTCTGGGTTTGATTCCTGGTCCAACAATGAGTTTTCTCCTTGTTCGATTTGGTGCTGTTGATCACCCCAGGACTTGCAGATGAAGTTCTGTAAAGGGCATCTGAAGAATCTGAGTTGTGTGTCTTCGAGGGCAAAGATAGTACAAAGTATGGACCCTGGATAGCTCAGTGGTTAGAGCATTTGACTACTAATGCAGGGGTCCCAAGTTCGATTACCGGTTCAGCCATAACATTTTCTGATACAGATGTGTACTACTGTAATTTTACGTTGATGGAATATCCCAAGAAAATGTCCGTGAATTTCAGTGTTTTTAAAGCATGATGATTTTATACTAACAACTTCCTATCGATTGTAGGAAATATAAGACTCGAATATCATGGCAACTCTACTGGAAATCTGATGAAGAAAACGGTCTTATGGAAGGTTTGAAGGGATGCCTGAAAGAATGGAGGCATGTCTTCAAATAAACATCTATGTACCAGACATTGGAAAATGTCACATATTTTGTATTGTGACGTAAATGTAGATGAATGATACAGAAGTGGAAGAGAGCGTGGCATGTGTGTGCTCGGATAAACTCATTTCCTCTACTTTCAAATATATCCTATTATAGAGATGTTCAACTCGTCCGGACTTATGTTTTATTTCTGTTGCATGTTCTAGACATCTGAAATGTTTTTAAACAACACAAAAGGATTGAAATTGACGTCTACAGCATCAAATAAGGATGAGCATATCAGACTTTCAGTGACTCTGGGCGCGCCGACTCCGTTCAAAATTCTGCATGCGTTAATCAAATAAACGTAAAATTTAAGTATTTTTAGTGTTACACGTAGCGTCTCTGATCAGGACGAAATCTTGTACGTGACATGATTGGATGAAATATTGCACAGGGCATGATTGGACGGAACTTGTACAGGGCATGATTAGACTACATCGTGTACAGGGCGTGATTGGACGGAATCTTGTACAGGGCGTGATTGGACGGAATCTTGTACAGGGCGTGATTGGACGAAATCTTGTACAGGGCGTGATTGGACGAAATCTTGTACAGGGCGTGATTGGACGGATATTTGTACAGGGCCCGACTGGACGGAATCTTGTACAGGGCGTGATTGGACGAAATCTTGTACAGGGCGTGATTGGACGGATATTTGTACAGGGCGTGATTGGACGAAATCTTGTACAGGGCGTGATTGGACGGAATCTTGTACAGGGCGTGATTGGACGGAATCTTGTACAGGACGTGATTGAACGGAATCTTGTACAGGGCCCGACTGGACGGAATCTTGTACAGGGCGTGATTGGACGAAATCTTGTACAGGGCGTGATTGGACGGAAATTTGTACAGGGCGTGATTGGACGAAATCTTGTACAGGGCGTGATTGGACGGAATCTTGTACAGGACGTGATTGGACGGAATCTTGTACAGGACGTGATTGAACGGAATCTTGTACAGGGCCCGACTGGACGGAATCTTGTACAGGACGTGATTGGACGAAATCTTGTACAGGAAGTGGTTTGACGGTATCTTACCGTTTATCCCGTATGTCAGGAAACCCACAGAGAAATCCCTTCATTATAATATTCTGATTCAGAAAGCCCACAGAGAAATCTCTACATTATGATAATATTCTTTTCATTATGGTAAAGCTAGTGGCGGATCTAGTAAATTTTAAAACAGGTAGGTGGCTTACAACTCAAGGTCAACCCTTTTAAGTAACAAATAGGGAGGGTGTTGAAGACGCCCAAATGACAAACGTGACATATTTTGTTTAACATGCTTAACCAAAGATGAATCGCAATCATCCTTCAGCCACTGCAAGACTGTTTCAGGAAACCCACAAAGGGAATCTTCTATATAATGAAAATATCTCCGTTGTTATAAATTTAATATCCTTTTCACAAAACCCCCAAGAGAGATTCCTCACTGCAAAATAGATTTTTTTTTCCAAGAGATATTTTTTTCTCATGAAAGGACGTATCATTGTATGGAAGACGCATCGTAAGGCTCGGGGGGGAAACGAGAAATCTCTAACACAAAAAGATCGAGATATCTCCTTCAAAATAGATATAATTTTTTTTCGCACATTCGGTCATGATTATAGGCCCTTAATGCAGTAAGCACTGTACCTTTGATACATAAACTACAATGATGTAATGAACGAGAGGTGACATTTAATTCAACAGTATGAGGCTTTGTTGTGTTTTGGATTATTTTCACAGTGTGTATTGCAAGTCTCGTTTTTTTTTTTTGTTTTTTTTGTTTAAAGTTTTTTTTTTTTTCTTTTATTAGGGAGAATTTTGGCTTATACATCCCAATAATGCTTGAAAGTTAGATTTTAATCATTTAAAGTCCAACTATGTTACTGGATTAGAACTTGAAACTTGTCTAAAATCGTCGTAATTTCACGGTGAGTGCTGCCACCATCACCCGATCAATACTGCACACTGTCGGCGACATCAGTCCACAGCCATGGCGTAAAATGATGAAACAAATTAGATACAAGCATGTCAGAGAAAAACTAGCGTGTTTGTAAAACTATGGAGAGTTTAACTTTTGTATGGATCCTCTTATTGAGCCTCACAGTAGACACAGGTAAGATAACGAAGCAACAGTTTGTAATTGTTTTTAATATATAAATTTTGGCGACAAATCACGCTCAAAATGTGTACCTGTATATGCTGATTTTGAAAATGGACACTTGTTTTTTGAAGTTGCAAAGTTCGATGCTAAATTAGTGTACGTAGATTTCGTTTCAATTTGAAATGTCATGAAGAATTCGCGTGTCCGCTAAGTGAGTGTTTGACAGTGATAAATAAAAAAATATGACCTGATTACATAATGACGAATATAATCAAAAGCAGGTCTAATTTAAAAGACTGTAGGATTGCAATTTCAGTTTAGTTAATAACCAAGACTAATGAGGCTGTAAGTTTCCATTCGTTTCTCATCTATTGAAGATCCCCAATTTATTCAATAATGCTGAAACTAGTTTACATGTACATAATTCAACAGTTGCTTTAAAGGCAGTCCATTTTCAGAATTTAAAGATACAGGTGCGTATACATATTTCCACTGTGCTGGAATTTTACATCCACATTGTACGTGTGTGTTTAGTACATTTACATATAATGTACTTCTGTGTTTCATGTTTTACATCAACAGCACGCAAAGATTTATTTGGGAAAAAAGCCGATTAAATAATAAATTTAAAATATAATTGGTGTAGATTTCTGGTGGGGTTGTTGAATCGTCACATCTTTGTTTTGTTTGTTTGTTGGATACACACTATAAGTAGAGAAATCGTATTTTGATTTTTTTTTTTTTTCATCTTTTGCTTTCACGTAGCCATAGAAAAAAAAATACCCTAGTAAAACGTGGATTGACGGATCATGAATTTTGAATATGATGCACTGCATTCCCATTAAGGGTCCTGAGATTTGGAAATAAGGTCTATTTTGTTCTTCCTCATTAGCTGTAGAGGGCGGATACGAGTGCCCCAGGGTGACCTACAAACAAAGTGTGTATGGATTTATTTACAAAGTGAGGACCTATATCCATTGTGAACACGGCTGTTGTGGATCAAGGGGAGATTACTGTTGTACGCCCCCGATAACTACCACGGAGAAACCTATCTACAACGACAAGTAAGGATAGGTCACTAGCTAGAACTGAGTATGTTTAAAATCAAGCACAGTATTAAGCCATAACTATCACGTCTGTCTGTTGATCGGTTGTATATAGTTTAACGTTCCGCTCGAGAACTTTTCACTCATATGAAAACGTCATGACTGCAAAATTTATAAGGCATATGCTCGGCTCTTATGGTCTTTGAGCAAGGAGGGATCTTTATTGTGCCACACCTACTGTGACATTTTATCGCCTCTTACGACAAGCAAGGGGTACTGAGGACCTATTCTAACCCGGATCCCAAGGTGACCATGTCTGTCTGTTTGTCGGTCTATCACCCTTTAATGCAACGTTTTGTTCACTGAAGGAACATCCATATAGGTTTACCTGTCTGTTCAAACCGTTTGTGCTCGTATGAGGCCTCAGATACCATTTGAACTCTGGCAATGAAACTTCACATAAATAAAAAGGTGACATTTAAATGTTCGAGGACCAAGTTTTGAAGTAATGTATAGAAGGAAAAGGAGACTGGGCTGTATCTCGCATACTAATGACACCTCATCTGCGGAGTCCTTACGACTAGGAATGTTTCTAATGCATCTCAGACAAAAGTAATATTACTTAAGGTAACTCCACACTCGCATTATTATCTGATAAAAGTAATAGAAAGTGTGTTTATATCCATTTATTAGAGATTAAACTAATAAATTATCAAATAAAATATGTAGGTCATCGCATTTTTTAAGATGGGAGACAGATATAAACAGAATTACATATCAACGTCAGAAAAGTGCAATTTCCGTGAACAGCATTATCAAAATGTCCCAAAGACTAACTACGATGATACATCATAGGATTAAGAACACTTCCATGAAACTGTTTCTTTACAAAAATATATAAAATATCTGAAAAATAAAGGAAATCTATGACATAAAAGAGTTGATAAAAAAATCAATAAAACCAGAAGAAAATGTTGATTACATGCGGAATTTTAAGAGAGGCGATGCACAAGTTTCAGATTTGTAAACAATCCTTAAAATATGCAAATGTGATAGCAAATTCATTATCAAAATTTCATTTGAGTGGATTTTTGAGTAATTATTACTTTCATACATTTTACCAAAACAAGATGTGAATTTCAAACAAATGAAATGTGTGGCTACTCAGTCACTGTCCATCTATGTATGACCTCGGTCTCAGCAAACCGATTATGTTCGGCAATCATCGTACCTATCGACGATTGCGTCCGAGGCTATGGCAGTTCATATGAAACACTCATTGTAGGTCACAGGCGCTCGACGTTTTAAATATCTATAATAAAAAAGTCATCCTCTTCTAAACAAAATATTGACAAGGTATATCACACCGCCATCTTGGTTTTCTTTTTTACCAGCTTCATCGCTTGCAATTTTTGGCAAAAAGTTTGATATAATATTATAATTAGACCCCTACCATATAGAAGCAAACGCTGTCTCGTATTGCCATGGTAAATTGGAAAATGCGAAAAACTGGTAAAAGGGGGACGGAAATTGACATGATTATGCAAATGAGAATTCCCTTGCTGATGTACCCTCTGCCGTTTGTGCGGGGAAAAGGGGGGGGGGGGGGGTGTCACTGACTGCAGGGTAGTGTGCAGCCCATCAAACAATAAGATTTGGGCACAATTGTGTGATTTTGTGGCAGGCTGGCACGGGAAGTTTAGTAAATCTTTCGCAATGCCAAAACATTGGAAATGGCCCCCCCCCCCCTTCTTCGATTCTAACAAACACTGGAAATTTACAAATGGATGTATCAATGTCACTGTGAAAGTATGAGAGTATGCCCACGTATACACGTGTGTGGGTGTATGAGAGTATGCCCACGTATACACGTGTGGGGGTGGGGGTGGGGGGGGGGTTGTTAATTCGATTGTGAATTTTTCTTATTACGTATGCCATTTACTTTCAACTAATTTTGATACAACAAATGCATGGATAAGTATAGACCAATAGAATAGTGTTCAAGATCCATGACATCGCTATCTACATGATCTAGAACATATTTAAGTTTGCTGCTAATTATAATATTTACTATTTTTATTTCTATCGACCAATAAAAAAGGGTTAACCCGAAAATATGTCAACTTCCGTCCCCCTTTTACCAATTTTTCGCATTTGAGAAGCAGTAGACGATGTTTGACGGTTGATTATAGCCGATAAATGGATTTTAGTTCCAGTTCACTATGACGATGTGAGAAGTAAGACCTTGACAAAGTTGCTTCTAAACGGTAGGAGTCAAATTATAATATCACATCAAACTTTTTGCCTAAAATTGCAAGAGATGCAGTTGGAAACAAGAAAACCAAGATGGCGGCGTGATATACCTTGTAAATAATATGTTTACAGGAAGGCAACATTTTTTGAAATTATAGATACTTAAAACTTCGAGCGCCTGTGTTGTAGGTATACTCTCACGCAACATTTCCTTCTTTATTTTGCTGAATTTTTCTTCAGATTTTGAGGCTAATTGATGATGCTGAAAATAACTTTTTTTTTAAAACTCTGACAACTTCCTTATCACATATTTCTAATTTTAGTGTGAGTTTGTACCTCGGGATAATATCTGGGACCATTGTAGCGATCGTGTGCATCATCTCCATCACGTGCTGCGTCCTCAGTAAGTACAATAAGAAGAACGTCACAGTAGGAGTGCATCAGGGAGCGGATCCTCGACGGGTGGTTGAACCTCGATCCCGTGTCTTAACAGGTACAAAACCTCTCAGTGAATGAACTTAGTTTCTTAATAAGAATTCTGGGAAGTTTTCAGTGTATATTTTTCGACCGCATATCGGGATGCTTAACCTCCAGTGGTGGATCTAAAAAGGGGGAGGTGTTAAGGGGGGGGGGGTGCATACCCGCTCCTTTTAGTTGAATTTTAAAAAAAATTCATTTGTCATGTCATTTTGGGTTCTTCACTGCTCCCCCCCCCCTTTTTTATAGGCGGAAAAGGTACAAACTTTGGTTGCATCCCCCTTCTGAAAATTTTCTAGATCCGCCACTGAGCTGTGTCTCTTAAAACCGTGTTACGGTGTATTCTCCCAAAGAAGATGCTTTTGCATAAGATATATAATGAAGTACACAGTTTACTCATTTGATAATTGGAGAGTATGCTTTATGAATCATATAAATGTAAACGTCATATCATTTCCTTGTCTTGGTTATTGCTGGGTTTAATTGTAGTTCAGGATTTGGAAAACCGAACGATGTCACCACCCCCAGCCTACGAACATGCTGTTGCGTCTGCAGCGCCACCTTACACTTCCGTTAGATACACCAGGAGCAGTGGAAAGGTGTTCACGTCCAGATGAAATAAACGATTACGCGATATCATACCCACATTCCCTCACTTTAAAAATTAGAGACCAGTCATATTATATTACAATATTAATATATATTATGATGGGGGGATGGGTGTGTTTTGTTTTTTGAATTATTTAAACATTTGAACGACGTCATTCCTGTTCATTTGTGTCGTCATGTATTGCTACTTGTAGTTCTCCCGCGGTCACGTCATGTTATGGAGGATACAATTAATTCATGACATTTAGTCACTGTTTTAGGATTTCCCCTGAAATATTTTTATCCATATTTAGATGTGTGTAAATGTTTCCAATAAAATGAAGCCTTATAGTTCTTTTAGCTATGCATCTCAACGCGGTGATTTAGTGCATATTCATGGGTACCAACCTCTACGTGTTTGTCTGTTCGATCGATCGATCGAGAGATGAGTTGGGGGATCGGCAAAATTGAGCAGGGTTTCTTAACTTGAGCAGAAATAGTCCTTGAGTCGGAAATGTACTTACAGTGTGGGATAAGTTACTGTTTATACAATACCATCAACTGAAAAATTGCTCAGGCGGCTATAAACAAACAAACAAACAAACAATCAACAGTACCCAATCATTAATATTAATCTTTCCATATCGTTCACACAAGTTTGTTCGTCAAACATCGTGGAATTTCATCACAAGATTTATATGTGAAAATGTTTGGTTATTAGAAAGTATACTTGAAAATTTGCATGATGTACATCTGGTTTAGGTGAAAGGGAGATAAACTTTAAGTTAGTAGTAGTCTATGTAAATATTGAACGACATTATTCCTAGTTAGAGACTCTTGTACATAGATGAAAGTCTGTAGGAGATGAAGAATGGCGGACATTAAATGAGGTCGTCGTTCCTATCATGATTTCTTTCCTGCGTGGAGGACAAGCCAACATTTCCCGGCACGATGACGTGTGTCCACACGAAACACACACACAAGACATAACGTCAGAACAACATTGACGTCTTGGATTGGCAGGCGAGATCGCCAGACCTGTCACCAATTGAACAAGTTTGGAACATTCTTGCCAGTAGTCTAAGATAACAATATAACGTCAACAACGTGGCGGAACTGACTGCTCTGTAGTACGAGAGGGACTAGAACACCATGCTCAATGGTTGCTTGGTTGTATATTGTTTAACGTCCCGCTCGAGAATTCTATTTCATATGGAGACGTCAACATTGCCGGTGAAGGGCTGCAAATTTAGGCCTATGCTCGGCGCTTACGGCCTATGAACAAGGATTTTTATTGTGCCACACCTGCAGTGACACGGGGCCTCGGTTTTTGCGGTCTCATCCGAAGGATCGCCCCATTTATGACGAGCAAGGAGTATTGAAGACCTTTCTAACTCAGATCTCCACGGGATCACCATGCTCGAGATCAGAATCCCGATAAGGAGTATGAGATGCTATTGTATAGCTATTACTGCCGCAAATGGAGGTCATACGAAATAGCGATGCTGACTGTTACTTTTCACCCCCTCAGCTGTTCTATGTTGCTTCCTTACGTAACGGTACACTATTCTCTATAAACTGTCACATTATATTATAACATGATGATAATCCATTTCATATTTCAATGTAATTAAAAATATACGATATGTTTTCCGCAAATATGTACATGTATTATTTAAATACTCGCATTTCAATTGCTAAACTTATTTTGATCTGTATACAAACAAAAAACCTCCTATCATTTAAAGCCCAAGGGGATCCGGTTTAAAATAGGTCCTCAGTACCCCTCGCTTGTCGTAAGAGGCGACTACATAGGGGTGGTTCTTCGGATAAGACCGTAAAAACCGAGGACCCATGTCACAGCAGTTGTAGCACAATAAAGATCCCTCCCTGCTCAAAGGCCGTAAGCGCCGAGCATAGGCCTAAATTTTGTAGCCCTTCACCGGCCATGGAGTGAAAAATTCTCGAATGGGTCATTAAACAATACAAACCCACCCAGACTATCATTTAAACTGCCTACCAACATCATCGTGCATGTCCTCGCTCTCTTCTTCCACTGATTATATCTAATCACGCCATGGGAATAAAGAGTATTATCATTCTTATTATTTGCACTATTCCTAGAGTATACAGATAAAAACACAATTCATTAACTCGACTAAACTTCAAAAAGACTTCCTGTTATGACTTTTTTATGATTTTCAGTTTGATGACGTCTCTTTAAATGCAGCGGTCTTACGATAATATAGAATAATCAATCAGGAGCATAAATAACACGGCCTCCATTAGCTAGCCAATACTCACGCGTGGTTCTCCGCAGTAATGGGTCTTTTACGATTAAAACCAATTACTATTAAAAATGGCAACGACATGACCCAGCTGTAGATATCGACACTACACTGGTATAAAGACCATCACACAGGAGGGACGCAGAAGGCGGGGGATACATGCATACAACGTTACGTGTCTTCATATATGACCTTAAAAACTGAGGTTCCGTGTCATGATGGCAAGATAAAGCACATAGACTGCCACGGCCGTGAGCGCCGCACAGGTTAAAATCTTTGGTCACCTGAAGCTGGTAAATTCTTGAATTAAGTTATATCAAATTTAAGCTGTTTCAGTGTCGTAACCGAAACTATTGCAAAGATAAAACACCTCTTCCATTACCTTGCTCACACGTTAAACACATATATAATATCGTTCACCTTCCTCCCAACGAAATGTGACTCAAGCACTGAACACTTACATCACCTTGTTCACTCCGACACGTTTTTGTTTGTTTGTTTTACGTCATGTCGAGAATATTTCACTCATATTGAGACATCACCAATTGTAGGCGAAGTACCACAAATTTAGACCTATGCTTAGCGCTCAGGGCGTAGCAGTGAAGGTTTTTTAACGTGCCACGCCTGCCGCGACACGGGAGCTCCGTTTTTTAGGTCAAATCCGAAAGACCCGTGATTTTCACTTCTAAATGCCGAAGGCGAAGGTGCAATCACTACCTATTTTAATGTCTTAGGTTAGACGCGGCCATGGTACGAACAGGGCTCGAACTCACGACATCCCGGTTGCGAAGCGAACGCTCTAACCACTGAGCTACCGCAACCGGTTCACACCGACACGTGATTAGAACATCAAACACTTGCATCACATTGTTCACAGCGAGACAAAACTCAAACATCAATCACTCACATCATTATAATTCTCCCTTGCTGAGACATGACTCAAATATCAAACACTTATATCACCTTCTTCACAACCTAACACCGACACGTGACTCAAACATCAAACACTTTACCTTGCTCACACCGTGACGTGATTCAAACACCATGTTGTTCACACCGTGACGTGAATCATACATCGAACACTTACAACACCTTGTTCACAAACTCACACCGAGATGTGACTCAAACATCGAACACTTAAAACACCTTGTTCACAAACTCACACCGAGATGTAACTCAAACTTCGAACACTTACAACACCTTGTTCACAATCTCACACTGAGATGTGACTCAAACATCGAACACTTACAACACTTTGTTCACAATCTCACACTGAGACGTGACTCAAACATCGAACACTTACTCACCTTGTTCACACTGAGACGTTACTCGAACATCTAACACTTACAACACTTTGTTCACAAACGCACACCGCGATGTGACTCAAACATCGAATTTGTTCTATAGTACACAGTTATGTTCTATAGTACACAGTTATAGAAATAATTTGTTCACACCGAAATATGACTTAACATTGAACACTTATATCACCTCCCCCCTCCCCTGTGGAGATGTGAGTTAGAATAGGTCCTCAGTACCCCTTGCCTGCCGCAAGAAACGACTAATTGGAGCAGTCTTTCGGATGAGACCGCAAAACCTAAGGCCTCTCCTTGCACAAAGGCCATAAACGCCGAGCAGATGCCTAAATTTACAATCCATACGAGTGAAAAATTTTCGATGGGACGTTAAACAATATATACAACAAACCGACCAACCTCATACACAGACGTGACTCAGACACCATAACTAACATCATCTTGTTCACATCGACACGTGACTCGAACATCGAACACTTACATCACCTTGTTCACACCGATACGTGACTCAAATAAACAATTACACCACCTTGTTCACACCGACACGTGACTCAAACATCACACATTATTGCTGTTTTCCGCTATACTCAACAATTTTTCAGTTATCTGGTGGCGTCCAGCTTTTTATTGGTAGAGAGAGCCCAGATACAATGTGCCCGGGAAGAGACCACCGACGTTCCGAAAGTAAATTGGCAAACTTTCTCACATATCTCAGCGCGAGCGAGAATCGAACCCGACTAGAGGTGAGGGGCCTTGTGATTTTGAGCGAGTTGCTCTAACCACTGGGCCACGGAGGTCCCTCATCATACATTTAAAATCACCTTGTTCACACTGACACGTGACTCAAACATCATACAATTACGTAACCTTGTTCACACCGACACGTGACTCAAACATCATACACTTGCATCAATTTGTTCACACCGACACGCAACTCAAACATCTAATTCTTGTTAGAGCCTTACAATAACCAAGTATCAATAGTTGAAAAAGTACACACACGTATATATACAAACTGACATATTGGAAATAATTTGTTACTGTTGGAAAGGGTCCAGATTAAAGATCCACCCCGGAAATCTTATGATCTCTACAGCAGGCCCACTCTCTCTCTCTCTCTCTCTCTCTCTCTCTCTCTCTCTCTCTCTCTCTCTCTCTCTCTCTCTCTCTCTCTCTCTCTCTCTCTCTCATGAGGAGAGGGTGGGTGGGCGTTCAGTTATGTATATTGTACCACACAGTTTATTTATAGGGTAACCTGCTTTATACCTCCTCAATATGACCCTGCCCTTTGCCTGGGGGAGAGGTTGAACAAATCGATACATATACAATATAGACTTCATATATATTGTGTTATTAAAACAAAAGAACCTCCCCACTGAGTTACAGTGATCTTACTAAAACTATAACATGTCCTGTCCCGAGCTTGACCAGATTTTGTCGTTCCGACATGATCAGGTATCAGCAGATGAAATTACCCTGTTAGACCATCTAGTCTCATTGTGTGAAAAAAGCACGGTACAAGATCATAGAAAATAGATACTAAATATCAATAATGTTCTGTGAGAAACATCCGGTAATATTACTCATTTGTTATTTATATACCTGTTCATCACAATGGCCTATGTGTAGTACATCAAAGGTAATCGATTCATCACACATTCTGAGTTTAAGAAATAGGTTTTTGTTTTACATTGAATAAAATATTAATTTGCATAAGATCGACTTTGTGTTTTCCACCTGTTCCGGACGAGATGAAAAATCAATTCATAGTTAATCACAGAGAGCTAGACGCATTGTACAGATATATCTACATTACTAATCGCATATCTCTCCATGAAGCAACCAATTTTAACATGCGACACAATCCGTTTATATTGACCACGAACGGATCATAAACTGTTTTGAACGGATCATACACTGTTTTGAACGGATCATGAACTGTTTTGAACGGATCATGAATTGGTTTGAAGCATGTCACACTAACATTGAGAGCGTAATAATTGCATTTCTATTACATATAAAGTAAAGCGGTCCAGTGATTTGCTAATATAAATACAACAATTGAACGGCACTTTGGGTTTGGATTTGAGGCAAATTTTCTGTGTATCGCGCAAGCGATTCTTAGAATTTGCCTCCAATCCAAATCCGTTCATATTGACCATGAACAGCTCAAAAGTTCAATCCTTCCAACTTCCAACTTCATGTCCGTAACCTCATACTGAGACGTGATTTACACATTGAACATTTGCAACAACTTGCTCACAACCCCTCACCGAGGCTTGACTTAAACACCATACACTTACGAACTCGTACAGCACTTTGCCCACCTCACACGGAGACGCGATTCATTACATCGAACATATACAACTCCTTGTTCACACTCTCACACCGAGACGTGACTCAAACATCGAACATTTACAACTCCTTGTTCACACTCTCACACCGAGACGTGACTCAAACATCGAACATGTACAACTCCTTGTTCACACTCTCACACCGAGACGTGACTCAAACATCGAACATTTACAACTCCTTGTTCACACTCTCACACCGAGACGTGACTCAAACATCGAACATTTACAACTCCTTGTTCACACTTTCACACCGAGACGTGACTCAAACATCGAACATTTACAACTCCTTGTTCACACTCTCACACCGAGACATGACTCAAACATCGAACACTTAAAACATTTTGTTCACTCTCTCACACCGAGACGTGTCTTAAATATCGAACACTTACAACTCATTGTTCACAATCTCACACCGAGACGAGAAAGAAAAAACCCATCGAGCTATTATATCACCTTGTTCACAACGAGACGTGATCCAAACATTGAACACGTACTCACTTTGTTCACACCAAGACGTGACTCGAACATCGAACACTTACATCACCTTGTTCACACCGATATGTGACTCAAACATTGAACACATATTATTTCCTCCCGTGGAGATGCTAAATGTCGTAAGAAGATGCTAAATGAGGCGATCCTTCGCTAGAGCAATTCACAAAATTTGCCTCAAATCCAAATCCGTTTATATTACAAGGGCGTCGGCAAAGGGGCGGCGACCGCCTCCCCATTAATTTTGCCAAAATAAATAAATAAATAAAGAAATAATAGTTTGTAACGACGATATCTTATCATTGGAGCGGCAAATATAACGACAATCTCTGGTCATTGGGGTGGCCAGCCATTGTTTACACGGAAGTTCAATGATTGATTAATGATTGATTAAATGTTGTTTATAGTCCCACTCGAGAATCTTTCACTCATATGGAGTCGTCACCATTGCCGATGAAGGCCTTCAAATTTAGGCCTATGCTTGGCCTTTGAGCAGGGAGGGGATCTTTTACGTGCCACACCTGCTGTGACACGGGTCCTCGGTTTTTGCGGTCTCATCTGAAGGACCGCCCCATTTAATCGCCTGTTATGACAAGCGAGGGGTACTGAGGATCTAGTCTAACAACCTGGATCCCTAAGGGGTGGAAACCCAATGAGGAGTAGGTACCTGAGCTTGGCGTGTGAACACAATAATTACAATGACGTATCAGGTATGCTTCATTAATCGATCAATCGATGACTGTCCGCTTTGATGATTCTACATGGTAGACTTCAGCGTAAGTCGTTAAGTCACTAAACAATTATCGGAAAAAATAACAATAAATGAGCAAGGGAATTAAAGAAAATACCGATAATGAATAAACCTACTTTTTTAGAGATGTTTTATCTTACCTTCGTCACACATATCCCTGCATTTTAATTTTAACAAATGGACGGATTAACAAATATTAATCAACCTGTTAATTTTAAATTTTCAATGCAATCTTTCTCCAAGAAAAATCGAGGACTGCGTGCTTTCAGTCCCTCCTGGTTTCAACCACATTTATAGTTACATTATGACACGATATCTGTATGAACTATTAGATATTTTCAATTTATTCCATTATATTTTAAAGAGTAATTACATGATTTAATGAAGTACATGCGTCATTGTTTCATTCACAGTAATTACACTATGATTGATTGAATATTGTTTAACGTTTCACTCGAGAATACTTCACTCATATATGGAGACGTCACCATTGCCGGTGAAGGGCTGCAATTTTAGGCCTATGCTTGGCGCTTATGGCCTTTGAGCAGGGAGAGATCTTTTACGTGCCACACCTGCTGTGACACGGGGCCTCGGTTTTTGCGGTCTCATCCGAAGGACCGCCCCTTTTAATCGCCTCTTACGGCAAGCAAGGGGTACTGAGGATCTATTCTAACAACCCGGATCCCCATGGAGTCAGTAATTACACTATATATATATATATATATATATATATATATATATATATATAAATTCAGGCAAAAGATCTGGCCTTCTCTTATACGTGCATGGGTGCAGCAAAGGAGGGCAAGATATCCATTTCCAAGGCTGGGGACAGTTTATTATCAGTAACTCGAAGGATGGCACACGTAAATTCCGGAAACATCAAGATTCCGACTGCCACAAGAAGCAGAGGAAAGAAAAATGAAACTTCCTAGAAAAACAAGTTGCGATTGCCATACGTCATGTTGACAGAGACTTAATTGTGCACGAAGATTTCATTGCACTGTGTATGGTGCCTTCTATAAACGCTACAACACTAACTAATGTAATTCTGGATACGCTGGTAAGGATGAACATTTCCTTGAGTAAGTGCTATGGGCAGTGTTACGATGGAGCCAGCAACATATCCGGAGTTAAAACAGTTTTGACTGCTAAGAATGCTGGACAACTCGCCCTCAAGACAACTCGCCCCATTCCAGGACAGCTCACCCCCAATTCAGGACAACTCGCCCCCAGTCAAGACAACTCGCCCCCAATATAGAAACAGCTCGCCCCTAATATAGAGACAACTCGCCCCCAATATAGAGACAAATCACCCCCAATATAGAGACAACTCGCCCCCAGTTCTACAACAGCGGATTTCAAACATATTTTATACATATTTGAATTTAAGATGTTCTTGATATCAATTTCACTTCGTATTTGTATTTATCTTTCGAAAATCATAACGGACAACAGAAAATAAAATTTCTAAATTTTATTGTAAAATGCATTATAAAACACAAATAATACACGTATAAGCACAGAAGTCTCCTCTTGGCACTGGCATGTTTTTCACTAAATTCGCACACTTTCTAACACATGATCACATTTTTCTTCCCCTTCACTGCCCGCTGTAGATCTGTCCACATTTCGTCAGTTGGCTGGGGCTGATGGATCCATCGTTGTAGTTGTCCAAGAGTTGGGTGGTGCGGCACTGTAGAAGTCTTGTAGTCTATATTTAAATATCTTTGCCATAATGTTTATCTATTCCGTAAACAATATATATATATATATATATATATATATATATATATATATATATATATATATAAAATTGTAATAAATTGCATATTTTTTTTTAGAAGATAAGATTGATATCACATGTTTAATATTATATTTTTACTAACCTAAGCTGCATATCCTGTGTTGTTGTCCTTGACAGGAAACGCAACGTAAAATCTCTTGGCGCTGTCGAAGTTGAAGACTGCAAACGGTGCACAAGTCAGTCATGATTGAAACTAATGACAAAGTCTGTACTGCTTCCTTAGAAAGAATCCACGTCCAATAATTTTATTTGTGTCCTATACAAGCTATTAAATTCCCTTGACTTCTCCCTCACTTTAAAGCTGCCTCGGAGCTTAGATACGCCAATCATTTATCAACGGAATACATGCAGTGGTCGGAGCTCGCATGCTCTAATTTTCCCATCACTTTGAAGTTTCAAAATTATACGTGAACTTGGGGGTTTCATTAAAAATTATGTCTGATGTTTTGATTTTTAGTCATAATCATTATTATAAGTCCCTAACGCTGTCGTTTGAACGTTAATTTTAAAATTAGATAATTACGATTTTTAAATACTTTGTTATTTACATAGACAATAATTTTTTTTATAACAAGTTCATTTATTTGCATAAGTATATTTTATGAATTTAAAAAAAAATTGTAATGCATATTCAATTTATTTAATAATGCAATACCATAAGAATTAAATTTTAGAAAGAATGGAAAATATGATCAACCATTAAACATATACTGTATTCATTATGATGTAAAAATGTGTGAAGAAACAAACAAACAAACATTCACCTATCACATCACAATTGTAAATACTGGTCATACATTTGCATATAAAACATACAAAATCTACATGATAATTTTTTTTATGCAAATCAAATGAAAAAAAAAATGAGGACAAGTTTTCTCTATATTGGGGGCGAGTTGTCCTTCAATTTATAGGGGCGAGTGTTTAGCAGTGTTAGGCGAGATGTCTTAAGGGCGAGTTGTCCCGATGAGAGTCAACGCATAGTTATCTCTTAGTGAGTTTGAAAGGAAGAGTCTTTCAACAGTTTATGGGAATCTCTCAACCAAACACTTGACGACCTGGACGTCAATGAACCAACTTTGCCGAAGCGGTTCGGAACGGGAAATGCCCTCGTTAGTTTGCAGCATCAGAAAAAGACCTCTATAGACAGCAGTATTTTGAAGCTTTTGACTTAGTGGTCAACTGTGTTATGGGTCTGGTTTATGTAACTATTAACGGTTGTAGCGAGTACCATTCCTATAAGAGTTACTTGTCATTTTATACGTAGAATATAATTATTTTATATTCGGACGAACGTAGTGAGGGAGAGTATAAACCTCTTTCCTCGCAGCTGGAAACATTCACATCAGAAACATTCACATCGTTCGTGAGAAACAACATGAACAATTCATCTATTGCTGTGAGTGTGTCTATTTCATATCTGGTAAAGTTAGTGTCTCAGATTCCTTCAGCTTCCACATGTCTGTTTTCCGAGATTGTGACTCTCTCGAGACTCATTTTAGTGATGCCAGCTACTAATGCCACAAGTCTGCATTGCACCGAGTCAAGACCTATCTTCGTACGACAATGGCACAGGCAAGGCTGAATCATTTGATAATTCTACACACGCACAAGGACGCTACGGATGAATTGGACATATCAGCAGTCGCCGACGAGTTCATCTCAGCGCTGGGTGGACGGGGACTTATTTTTGGACGATTTTGAACTGTTCAATGAAGCAATGTATTTGATGAAAAAACATTAATGTGTTACAATTACATATAACTTGTTTGATATTGCTTATTAAATGTTTGAATTGAAGTGAATATTGCATTTTTCATTGAATAGATGGAATTCGTAAATATAAAGACATAACAGGAAAATGTAGACGTGTTGGTGAATACAGTCAAAACTGCCAGAGCGACCCACTGTATTAAGCAACTCAATATCGTATGTGACCCTAAAACATTCCTCCAAGGCATTACCCTATATATTGTACCTGTATTAAACGACCACCTGTCTAACGCGACCAACGACCATGATTTTTACAATGTTTTCGTGTATTTTAATGAAATTTTACCTCTATTCAACGACCGTACATTTTTCGATTACAACGCGATTCCTACTTTCGCTTTCGTTCGAGCATGGTGATTCTGGGAGTTATCTCTACCACTTTCACTTTGAAACGCATAAGTAACAGGTAATAGTTAGCCGGTGATTTTGTTTCGTCGGCACTCTAAATCAATTAACTAGCGTGTAATCAACTCGCAGGGTCGCGTTGGGTTAATTAACAAAACCCGAGTTGTTTATTTAACAAAATCAAAGTACAGTGAAATAAGAGCGTAGTTTTCAACGGCGTGAATTGTGACGGACTTAAAGGTGTGCGGAATAAATCAATCAGATGTAAACATCTAGCATCTGGTATACTATTTTGTTCAACAAAGTGGAAAATTAGCGTGATTGCAATATAAATCATGTTAATACTTGGGGAGGTGGGCACTTCCTCTCCTACTTTCTTTTATGGCCAGAGAAGCAATGATGCAGTTTTTTCAGTTGCAAGTGCACATAAATGATCTTTACAACAAAATGTAAAAAATCATAAGACAACATATTGTATTTCAGATGTTTAGCTATTGTTTATTTTATTTTAAACCTGTTAAAACCATACTTTATATTCTTAATAACGAATACCAAATACTTCTACAAATCTCCATTGTACCAAGTATTTCGGTATATTATTTGCTAAATGCCTTTACTGTAGGAAGTAGGCAACCTGTATTAAGAGACCACTTGTCATATGTGACCTTTTTTTTTCCATTCTACGTTGGACGGTCTCTTAATTTAATACAGGTTTGACTGTATATGTATGTACGCCAAAATGCGTCAGTTCACCCCCCCCCCCCTTTTTTCTCCCCACCCAGTTCGCCGCCCCAGTGTCAAAAACTTGGTGACGCGTCTGTATTGACCATGAACAGCTCAAAAGTGCTTTTCAATCCTTAAATATTATTTTATGAATCGCATTTCTCTCTATGAACCAACTAGTTTTAGCACGCGACACAATCCGTTTATATTGACCATGAACAGATCATGAACAGGTTTGAAGCACTGATAACATTGATAACGTAATAATTGCATTTCTCTTGCATTTAAAGTAAAACAACGGCGGGTCAATAAATAAATATAAATAAAACAAATGAACACCACTTTTGAGCTGTTCATGGTCAATGTGAACGGGTTTGGATTTGAGGCATATATATATATATATATATATATATATATATATATATATATATATATATATATATTTATTTGTGAATCGCTAGCGACGCCTGGGTGGCATACTAAGTGGTTTCCAGACTGCTACTGGATTGAATTAGCCAGTTTATCCAACAAATCCAGATGGTAAGTTTACGATAGACTTCATATTGATAAATTTCAAACATGGCAACAACAACCATCTTTGTATAACAAGTAACTCGCTGATTAGTATAATAGAGAAATCCTCTTGGTCACTGAAAAAGAGAAAATGCAAATGACTATACTTAATCATAACAATTAGCTGTCCTTGGTACAACGCTTTATACTCGTGCTTAACTGTACTCTATGAAAGTAGAACAGCTGTCGTCACTCTGATTTGATGTATCATATATACTACAGCTCTTTTGCGCGGAAACATTAAATGACAATTTTCCCAGAGCTTTATCAAATTTTGTTGCAAAGCTGAAAGTATGAACTTTGCGAAAATAACACATTAAATTTCATTTTAGGCCATCTCCTCCTTCTTGACTACAGAGCCGAATTCAGTCCACATCTACGGACTCTCTCCTTTCAGTTGCCATCTATTTTAGTCATTTTTATCTGTCCTATTCAATTGTATTTGCTGTTTGAAATACCTAATATAAAGATTCACCCGCAAGTAAAATAAGAAAGATCAGATATTCCCCCTCGATCAGAAACAAAGGAAACGTGTTTATCAATTATTTCCTTTTTTTCTTTCAAATTTCTGACAATTTGTTCGAGTTTCTCTTCATACAGTGTTTTTTTTTAAAGGCCGTTCAAATTAATTTTGTCACTTGTTATTTTCATGGTATGTGTCATCAATCATTTTATACATTTGCATATATCCTTCCTCATGATGATGACGTAGCTCTAGATTACTTTGTAACTCTGATACCGGGTTCAGCCAGGAATCTGTCAAACATTTAAAACATGCATTTGGTACCCCTTCTATATCTAAGCTCAATATTTATGCAAACGGGATTTATTTTTCAAATGAATGCGATGATTGAAAAATTTATTCCAACCGATGTAAATTTTATGCGGGGGGGGGGGGGGGGGGGGGGGGGTTATCCAGTGTATACGTAATACAATTGAAATTGCATCAAAACAGACGAGTACGTGTGAGCATATATATATATATATATATATATATAAATATCGGGAAAACTTGCGTGTGCCATAACTTACATTGGGTATATAATGGAAAAAGTGTATGTGAAATATTCTATTCTAAATTTGAATACATGTACGTATATACATTTATCTATTTGATAAAGTTACAATAACTTGATACTCGTATACCTCAGTAGAAACAGGTTAAAGGTATATCGTTAATTTAAAATTAATTTTTAGTACAGGTAACCAGAGTCCATTGTCTATAGTAATTTACCAAACAATAAAGAAAGTAATTTGGAAAAGTAATTAAAATAGAAATATTTAGTCTTTCTCACTGAGAATAACCCGAATAAAATCTTTCTTTCGTTTTTCTTTCTCTTTGTTTTATAAGAATAAAATCCCATGTTTCGCTCAATCGAATGATTGCAATTCTGTATATTATCACTTCTAAAAATTAACTGACATCATTAAATTGACACGTGCGATAATTTGTATACAGAAGCAATTGGAGAAAGATTAACTTCCTAACTGTAATACTGAAACAAAACATGTCGTCACATCGTGACCACCACATGCTCCACAAAACCTTTATCTGATTTCTGCATAATACACGGGTATTTAAATCTGAAAGACATCATTCATTTTGATAATTCCTCATCAGACCATGAACCCGACTTTTTGAAGACAACTTTATAATAAGTATCTACATACCTATAAACTTGAATTAGTTTATTGAATATATCTGCCGTGACCGTTTAAACATATACATACAATGGCGAGACAAGGGATATAAAAATGACAAGGCATAATGCACCATTAGTCATATTGCTTTCCATCTTCGCTGGTAAGTAATACCCTACCAATATTATTTTGCATTTTTAATATTTTTTTTTTTTTTTTACTTTTATTTAGGAAATAATTATAAGTCGCTTTCAGTCTTTGTGATTACGAGACTATAACTTCCTATAGTACGTGTAGATAGTAGTCAGTCAGGGTTGTACTGTTCACGTCCAACAATACATCACAACGGAAATCAGAACACTTACGTTGTAGAACTAATGAAATCTTAATCTCGTAAGTCAATTCCTACTTTTAGGATGCTTGGCAGGAGAGTATTGTTCCTACTCCAATGCTGGCGGGGGCGGAGTACAATATTTGTACTGTGACGTCACATGCTGTGGTTATTACTACAGCCGGTACTGTTGTACTTTCACATCGTAAGTATTAGTATTACATTCTGTGTGGTCGTAAGTACATGCATTAGTATTACAATAAGTGTGGTTGTAAGTATCAATATTACATTCAATGTGGTCGTAAGTACATGCATTAGTATTACAATAAGTGTGGTTGTAAGTATCAATATTACATTCAGTGTGGTCGTAAGTACTAGCATTATAATAAGAGTGATCGGAAATATCAGTATTACATTCATTGTGGTGGGACGGCTCTGTGTGATATTAGCTGTTACATGTAATTCTATCATTATCATATTTGTTTATAGGAGCTGTTACATGTAATTCTCTCATTATTATATTTGTTTACAGGACGGCTGAGTACGTTATGAGCTGTTACATGTAATTCTCTCATTATTATATTTATTTACAGGAGCTGTTACATGTAATTCTCTCATTATTATATTTATTTACAGGAGCTGTTACATGTAATTCTCTCATTATTATATTCATTTACAGGAGCTGTTACATGTAATTCTCTCATTATTATATTTATTTACAGGAGCTGTTGCATGTAATTCTCTCAATATTATATTTGTTTACAGGACGGCTCTGTATGTTGGAGCGATAACGGGAGCTGTTATATGTATCGCCCTCATCATAGGAATCCTAGTGTGTTGTATCTACAAAGGGAAAACACCTGTCCGGCGGCACCGCAACGCCGACAACAGTAAAATATTTTCTGAAATATGATTCAATAGCGACATATTTCTTAACATTCTATCATATACTATGTGTATTTAAAATCTGGGACCGGTCGCGGTAGCTCAGTGATAGGGCGATCGCTTCGTAACCAGGAGCTCGTGCATTCCAGCCTCGCTCGTGCAATGGTCTTGTCAAACCTAAAACGGAAACATAGGTAGTGATTGCTCCTTAGCCAAACGCTCGGCATTTAGAAGTGAGAATCACGGGTCTTTGGAATATAATCTTAGAAACGGAGGTCCCTTGTCGCGACAGGCGTTGGCACATTAAGAACCTTCACTGCTACGGCCTTAAGCACAAATCATTGGTATTTTCCCTACAGCTGGTGATATCTCAGTATGAGTGAAAAATGATCGACGGGACGTAAAACAAAAACAAAAGAGAGAAAAAAAACCCAACAACGAAACTCTGGGATAATTCATTATGCAATCTATGCAAAATATAATCTTTAAGATGAAAACCTTAAGAAAATTGTAATCAATATGAAATATTGATTTACGGTGTGGTTGTTTTCTAATTTTAGATACCTTCAATGACCAGTTTCAGTGTTCTAGAATTTACCGCCATGACTTTCCGAAGCCTCCACCCTACTCTATTCACCACCCTCACCCCCCGGAATATCATGAAGATCCACCCCCGCGTTATCTGACACCTATACCAGGCTCAGAGTATCACAATATTCCGGGAGCAACAGCGGATAGCTGATTATTGTGTATTTGTGTTGTTTGTTGGTATTTGGTAATCAATGAATAATGAAAATGACTTGATGGAATTTAGTAAATTCTATTTTGTAACCCGCCGTAACACAGTCTAAGCGAACTTTTGGAGTGAGAAGAATATTCCTATGACTCGCGAATTCCACGTATCTTGCAAATATTTGTTTTCACGAGACAATTTTGTTTTACGCATACGATGCAACTGTTGAAATTAGTACCTAATTGACTACTCCTGGTATACATGGTAATGAAAAATTTAGATTTACAGCGTATCCAATCGAACGTTTGCAATGAAGAAAAGTAGATCTACAGAAAGTTGTTTAAATAAGAGCAACTACAGTTTATAAAGAGCACCTGCAAATTTCCGAGGTCGGTCGTATTTACAGCAAGTACGTAATGTGTCCCCACTATTCTTAACACCGCCATTTTCTAACCAAACATTTTGCAGTTTACTTCTACATATTGTCTGTATGATTCTGATAGTGTATATATTCTCTACCGGAAACCGGCCGAGCGACCAGGAGGATCGTAAAACTAATAAACATTCTGTGCGTTATCTGCTGATTTTGTGTATTTACGATTTCAATTTTATACAGGTTTGATTACACACTTTATCTGTTATTGTTACCATAAGTTGAGCTGAAATAAAGATATAAAAAAACAACCATCAATCTTTCAGTGCTCATTTGTTGCACTTCCATTTAAAAATGGCGATCAAATGATATGAACACACACACAACAATGTAATCAAACTTCAAACAAAACAAGGTATCTTGATGGCAGATAAACAAACAAACAATGGATTATTTATAACCGCAATCTTAACCTACATGCACCTACAACATCGGAATCATATGATGTCACATGATGAAGCTTACAGGTAGATGCTGCTGGGTTTATACGTCCGGCATAATGCAGAGAAAGTCGGCGCTAGTTTTCCTCGTCTGTTTTGTGGCAGTTCTGGGGTACAGAAAGGATGTCAAACAATGCAGATATACCGACTCTGCTGGGAAGACATATAATCTAAGTCCTTTAATTAGCGCGTAAGTTTTCACTTCCCGTGCTTGATATATAATGTAAGCTTTTCAGTGCGATAACAATACTTCAAAAACTTCGACTTGAACATATTGTGACGAAACAAGCCATGGTCAATGTTTTGGGACGTACGTAGAGTTTTTATACAATATAGCATTTGTAATATAATGAAGGATATGTGCACCTATACCAATAAAAACTTGCTGTGAAATTTATGTTTTACAAGACATGATGTTGGAAAAAAAAAGAAGCGAATATCAAATTCTAAATAGAATGTTACATATGAAGATGAGCGGTGTGTTTCTATCCAAGATTTCCGCTATAAAAATGTAAACTGAACTTCATCTGTTTCTTTGGTTATTTTCTTAGTAAGCCATTCATTTGGATGCAGACATTGTACGTCATCAACAACAACAAATGGGACAACCTTGCAGCTGATGACGTCATGAACGTCACAATTCAATTGTCAGTGTGTCGTAACGAACGCGCTATGATCAGTAACAACTGCAGCACCAATGGCTCGATCTATACGGTAATGTCTACAGACATTGTATCGTCGCGAACTGAGCTCAGTAGGTAGAGCGTTCGCTTCATAACTGGGAGGTCTTGAGTTCGAGCCCCGCTCGTGCTATGGCTGCGTCAAACCTACGACGTAAATATCGGTAGTGATTGCTTTTTCGCCAATCGCTCGGCATTTAGAAGTGAGAATCACTGATATGACCTTTAAAACGGTGTTCCCATGTTGCAGCAGGTGTTGACACGTTCAAGAACCCTCGTTGCTACGATCCTGAGCCCTAAGCATAGGTCTAAATTTGTAGTACTTCACCTACAACGGGTGACGTCTCAATATGAGTGAAAAATTCTTAACGGGACGTAATCGCGAACTGAATTTGTTAGATTTACAATTTGACAATAATTTGTACAGCAAATCATATACCGATTCCTTATTATTATACTGTACACCCAACTTCATATACAAATGACCACAATTTTTTTAACAAAATGTCTTTCTCCCCACTAGGTGGACAGTACAAATGGCTGTATTACATGGGGTGATGCTGAAGTGGCAGCCTTCGATCAAAACCCGTACAAAGATGGTTAGTAGCATTTAAAGTTATATACAATTTCGCAAGAGCCATATCCTCAGATTTAACTCACCAAATACTCCAAAGAGTAAACACACATTTTTAGTCCTACCAGTCATCAGAGAATGCAGGTTTCCTTCGGGTTTTTATGACTTATTTTATAGTAAAATATAATTATCTATCCATTATAAAAATAAAGCAATACAATTTTGCAAAGACCTCTACATAAAATTATCCAAGGAAATAAAATATAAATTATTTCAGGTGTATTCCTACAAATGTTCCACGGAAGTGTGATCGACCATCCGACAAAATACTCTTCCAATATCTATTTTGTTTGTAACCCCAAAGTTGACGTTCCTAAACCTGTGATGGAACATGTAAAAGCTGGAACCAATCAGGGTCACTTCCGGGTGGAGACAAAATATGCATGTTGACGAAAAACACTTCAAAGAGTAAAGGATGTGTCATAATACAATAAATGTTGTTAGTTCAACATATTGATAAGCACGTGCAGAATAAAATTAGAAAGCAAAAGGTCGTTTTTTTTCTTTTTCGTAGTCCGTATTATATATAGATATTGCAGACCTTTTATGTAGATAAATTATCGCTTTAAACCTTTTACATAAAACAACCCTCGCATGACCATATCTACAGAAAGTTCACAGATCTACTGACAACTTGCTATTGTTCCAAACAATATACTAAAACAATGATTTTTAAATTGTAAAATCGAGGCCTCAAGAATTAAATGACACATTGCAAATCAAAAGTTTAAAATATACGTGCACTGGAAGAAGTGTCATAAAACCATGATATAATATGGAAGATTTATTTGATGAAGATATTTTATATTTGGATAGTGAGAAAGCTCCATCCTTCGTTGGGTCTAGGCGTGGAGTCACACATTCTAGTGGATTTTACGGTAAGGAATGGAGAAAGAAACCCTTTATCCTTACCTCAGAGTTTGGTAATTCAGTGAGACCATAATTTATAAATAATTTAGCATATGCTTACGATAATATATCATGGTTTTGAATATGATTTTATCACCCCAGTGTCGTAGATTTTGTATTCAGAGGAGGAGCGTAGTGATAACCAGAGTGTATAGACACTAACTGTAGTGCCCGATATCAACACGGAATCACGTTATATCTGTACATAGAGCCACTATATTACACTAATATAATACCATTTCAAAACTATATATCACATAAAAAATAACTCTAACATTTTATTGGTTGATTAAAAGCATTAACCGAGAAATGCACCAATGACGGTAGCCCGTTCATACATAATTTGTCCTTTCAATTTTAAGAAGAAATTCTGTTCGAAAAATCTTTAAATCACTTTTGATATCTGATGTTTAAAACCATGAATAATGAAAACGTGAACAACTATGTCTTATATTGTAAGGTTACGAATAAGAAGAAAAAATGAAACGTTAAACACAATAACATGTCGTCAAAATACAGTACTGTAATAGTCTCGTCCGACCAGAGCTCATACACTTCCATAAAATCCAACGAGCGAGAGTTTGGTTACTTATTTGTTCACTTAGTTTGGTTCGCTTATCAAAGTCTAGCGTCTGCTTGAACGAGATTATCAATTTAATTGATGCAAATATCAACAATTTTCCACAACCAATCATAATCGATATATCATCGTCGATGAAAAAAAAAAAACTAACTCTCGAGAGATTATGTTGTGGTGGTAGCGATCATGTTGTCCACGCAGTGTTTATTGTCGTATTCATAATCTCAGACTTCCTGAATTTGTTTTCTTTGGTCTACCAATCCATGCAGCTGTCAAAGATCATACTTAAATTGTTTGATGATTTGTGAAACCTAGTTTTTGTACTTTTACAAAAAAAAAAAAAAAAAAAATAAAAAAAAAAAAAATTGACATAATTGATTAGTGAAATTTGAATCTTTATCAGATGATACTTACGAAGAGGAACAAGCATCATTTCAAAACGAAGGTGGAAAACCATTACCTCTACCCGGTGAGTTTAATTGCATATCCTGTATAAAATAAAACTTTGATATAAACAGTTACACCTAACAAACGTTAGACAGAATGTATGCTTGATTGCGCTAACCCAACTTCACGAAAATCTTTTCTTTCTAAGGAGAAATCATTATACGACGAAATTACATCTTACTTAAAGACGAACTTTCCGTCAGTTGGATCTGTCCTTTTCTGCACCAAGAAATCCTCTCTATTCGTGATCTAGAGGACATCTGCGGCAGTCCTAAACCAAGACATGTTGAAGTAGACGCACTACTGAAACTTCTGTTCCGGTACGGGAGGACTGCCTGTAACAAATTTGTTAATATTTTACCAGAGTGTGGATACACTTACATCGTTGACATATTTCAACAGACGACAGACTGCAGGACTAAGGAAGGTAAGGTATTTTTCACTTCATAATTTTTCAAACTTTTAAACCGGTCGCGGTAGCTCAGTGGCAGAGCGTTCGCGTCGTAACCAGATGTTCGTAATTTCGAACTCCGCTCGTGCCACAGCAGCGTCAAAAATGGGTAATGATTGCTCCTTCGCCAAACACTAGGCATTTAGAAGGAGAATCGTGGGTCTTAAAACTGGTACTTCATCTACAACTGGTGACATCTCAATATGAGTGAAAAATTCTCGACGGGACGTAAATCAAACAAACAAACAATCTGATCACTAAATATAACATTCCAAGCCAATTTTGTATAAGCGCTGAGAATAGGCCTAAATTTTGCAGCCCTTCACTGGCAGTGGTGACGTCTCCATATGAGTGAAAACTTCTCGACGGGACGTAAAACAACCAACCAACATCATTTTTCAAAACTATGTAATAATCTTTCGAATATGGATTTCAAATTGTACCTTACGTTTGGTAGATTGGTCGGCTTATCAGAGACATATAACGGTGGACCATATCAGAGCGGAACACACCTTCCTGTCTAGAAGCATTGAGCCTGTCCCCACAGCCGATCTTATACTACAAGAACTAACAGAGGACGCATTCTCGATTTATGATCATGATGAAGTCCAAAATGAGGTTTCAAAATTGAGGCAGGCCAGAGTTCTGCTCAGCAAAATTATGAAGAAGGATGATGTTATTTTGAATTGCTTTCTATATGCTGTCAGTATCGTGCGCAATGTATTACCAGGAGTTTCCGTCATTGAGCGTCTAAAGAACAAACCCCTAAGCAAAGCAAAAGGTAAATCAAATGCAATCACACGTTCACAGAAATCTAAAAGGAATCGTAATGTAGAGTAAGTGAAGAACTTTCAAATATTTACACAGACTGCATGCTTTAGTCATTTATACGTCTTTGCAGACGGTGGACAGAAATGGGTTGGGGTATTTTTTCAAGACGAACATTTGCTGAAGGTCGTTGACAGTAAGGCACATGATTTCTTTCATACTGAATTCACAATAGACTGATTGTATTTTACGCCGTTTTGGCAATATTTCAGCCATTTTACGTTGATTAACTAACTGAAATATGTTCGCTCGAAATAAACCTGACTCGTCTTTCAATAAACCCTTAAAAGGTATATATATATATATATATATATATATATATATATATATATATATATATTACATTGCAGTGAGTTACGATGACGACAACGGTGATCATGTGATCATTATGAAATTCAGAAATCAACAGAGACGGAAGATACAGGAACTAGAGAACGTGCTAGTGCGCAGAATCCACAACATGGACTCCGAAATTGACGAAATGGCAACAAGATTTATGCGCATGAGCATACAGGACTGCCAAGCAGGATCGATAGTACTGTATGTAAAGGCTTTAACGGACAATGCAGCAGAAAATCTGGATAAAAACCAGTTGAAAATGTTCATCCAGAAGGTTCTTCAAGATCCGGAGATGAGCAGACTTATTCCTGCCGGAACGCTACAACTTCAAGTAGAGACCATCACTAGCGGATTCGTCCAGGGTTTCTGTCACTTTATAACACGTTAAATGTTAAATTGTGGAAATTTTGCAACAGCATTAACTGAGAAATTGCTATATGTATTTTATATCTCAATCCTGAAAAAAAGGTATTCTCTCTTTTTTTCTTTTTTTTTTTTTACTAAAGGGGAACTCTGGGAAATCGACAGAAGTTGCCTGGTGGAGGTTCTGGCAGACAACAGAACTATGTTGGAAGATGAGTTAGAACCATACCGTTTTCTACCACGCTTCCAACAAGAGGGCCTATTTTCTCAGAAGGAGGTTGATTTGATTAAAGAACAAAATCTTCGGCGAAACAGAGCAAACGAATTCCTCCGACTTCTACAAGGAAAGGGAAAGCCTGCTTTGGAAGTGTTTGTGGACGAGTTGAAAAAATTAAAGGAAACTTATATTTTGCAACAACTCTTCCCTTCGACAAGCACGTCTACGCAATGCAGAGGTATCCACAATTACTGAATTCTGTGTTATATATATATATATATATATATATATATATATATATATAATGTTTGGTTAATGTGGTCGAAAGATATATGTAGATAGTCTAAGGGATGTTGCACACACACGTCTACACGTAATATTAAAGAGATAAATCCTGATGATTTTAATCCCACTGATCTTGTTATTTTGCTAAGCCCAAAAAGTAACTAGACAGACCGATAGACAAAGTAATCCCAAGGTGAGTGAGATTAATATTTGCCCCTCACTGATCGATCCATATTAAGATAAGCAGCTATTTAGTACTGTAAATTACAGACTGCTTACGGAATGCAATCTTGGACAATTACGAAGACATTCGGGATGAGATTGATGTTAGAATATCAGATTATAGCGACCCTCCCTGCCACGCGGCCTACGCCCTCTTCAAGGACAGCAGCGAGCGGTACAGGACTCCCCAGGCTCTCATCAAACACGTGCTGGAGTGCGACACTGCGCTGGTCCGATTTCACAAGGTCACGCGATCCACATCGATATCCAGACTTACAAAATTTGACTGTAATTGCACAGGTATACATCAATCCATTAAACTGGTAATTATAAGTTATGTCTTTTTACTCTGCATAGGAAGTTAAATGACGTGCTGTTTCGTTTGTATAGGTTACAAGGACTTCACATCTTCTACCCAGAGAAAGCATCGTGTTTACAACTATCGAATTTCCTCAGTCTTACTACAGAAAGGTATAGTTAATCCTAGTACTCCACCTACACGATCATCATTCCCCTATAACAACAGAATTGGTGGAAATATAGTTACATCACTGAGCAACACCATCAACAGTTGATCAAATATCACGCTTTGCGGACCTCTTGTAAAAACATGACATTCTAAGACAGAAAAAAGTTTAAGCTCAGTCCCTGTCAAACACCTTAATTTCTTTTTTTTTCAGAAAATGAAATTATGTTTTGAACTAAATAAATCAGTTTTTGATATTTTGTCTTCTTTTCCTGGTCTGTATCAGAGACTCCAGTGGATACAAAGTCTGAAAACAAGGTTTCAGTCGCAGACCTGTTACCAGCTCCCGCAACGAAGATTACAGAAAAGTCCTCCCTAATAAACAGTATGTATAACCTCCCGTCCGGGATTTTATCTTGGGTTTCATGTAAACGTTATCAAAATCACCGTACTGGTCTATTGATCCTATCCCTACCACACTGGATCATTAATAAATGTGTAGTTTGTATCACAGAAGGTGAGGTAACAAGTCGTCCATAGTCCATAACTTTTCCTATGCAAAACGGTAACACACAATATTTCATGCAAAACTTTAAAACACTTTATTTTTATGTAAACTTTTATATCACTATATCGGTATGTAAAACTGTGATCTCATGGATCATGGTGTAATTAAATGGAAACTTTGTCAATTTTCGGCGAAATTGGTCAGATGGCTCCAGTATACACAACGTGTTGACAACTTAAAATCTTCAACTGCAAACCGAAACGTGCCCCTCAGGTGCTTGATCAAATTCCGTCTCAGTATGTCCAACTTAAAGACTCAATATCCAAGATGTCCGGGATATCATTTAACCGGAATATCAGTTAAAACAACTTCACTCAAATTGTGGCATTTTCAATTTCTTCATCACACACCTGCGATAACATGAATTCCTCCACGGTTGATAAAAAGTCCGCATCATGTTTATATCCTCCCTTCATTGTCGGGACCTCGAGCTCGGGTGCCCCTGCCCTGCAAGATTCAGGCAACTTGTGCATGGTGGTGGTGCTTGTTTTACGTCCCATCGAGAATTTTTGTGAGGCGATCCCGCAGAATACGTGCTTGTCGTTAGAGGCGACTAACTTGGGCAGTCCTTTGAATGAGACCGAAAATCCCTACCGACGAGGTCCCGTGTCACAGCAGGTGTGTTACGATAAAGATCCCTCCCTGCTCAAAGGCCATACGCACCGAGCGTAGGTCTAAATTTTACAGCTCTTTACCGGCAATGGTGATGTATCCGTAAGAGTGAAAAATTCTGGAGTAGGACGTTGAACAATATACACAACCAACCAACATACTGAGACGTCACCGGTTGCAGGTGACCTATGCTTCGCGCTCAGGACCGTAGCAGTGAGGATTCTTTAACGTGCCAACGCCTTCCTCGACGCGGGACCTCCATTTTTAAGATCATTAAAGACCCGTGATTCTCTTCTAAATGTCGAGCGTTTGGTGAAGGAGCAATCACTACCTATGTTTACGTCTTCGGTTTGGCGAGGCTATGACGCTAGCGGAGCTCAAAGTTGCGTCCTCCCGGTTACGAAGTGAACGCTCTAACCACTGAGCTACCGCGTCCCGTGGATAATTTTTCGCTCATATTGAGACGTCACCAACTGTAGGTATGTTTGCACCTCGAATTTAGACCTATGATTAGCTCTCAAGGTCGAAGGAGTGAGGGTTTTTTATCCTGCCAACGTCTGTCGTGACACAAGACCTCTGTTTTTAAACCCGCGATTTTTACTTTCAAATGCCGAGTGTTTGGCGACTATTCACATCTTGGGTTTGACATCGCAGCCATGAAACGAGCGGAGCTCAAACTCACGACCATCCGGTTACGAAGTGAACGGCTCTACCACAAAGCTATACCACAACCGGTATACTAATGTAGTGGAAAACGGGAGGAATGCGGACACCTGACAAAAATTCAACTTTCATGGAGGTTGATAAAAACCACGCAATGTTCACGGGTCCCATGATAATTCTATTCTATTTTTTTTAATGGTCACGATACAAATAAGTCGCTGAATACTTATTTCGGCACATCTCGATATATTTGGGTATACTCGTAACCACCCTTCATCCAAATAAATCAACATATCATACATCGAAATAAATTTATATAATCACCATTGTGTATAATGGAAGTAAAATAAAATTCACGAAATGCTCGCGCGCGCGCGCTCTCTCTCTCTATAAGAATATTATCCGACTGCCTCGAGGCCAACACGTTTTCTCGTCATTACACTTGTTCGTCGTCCTTTTCTGTAATTTTCCATACATATAATCCTAGTGCATGCACTCCAAATAAACGTCCATATCTGCTTCATATTTGGATATTTGTTGACGACAAACTCCACTTTATACATGAAACAAACGGAATAACTCGAGTTTCTCCATCGTCAATTTCCTATACTTTTGTAGCAATATTCCATTGTCGCCTGCATATGGTGTTTTTATGTCTCTCATTTGATTTATTACGCAAGAGCAAGTTTTGCGTATGATAAATTTTAAGTCAGCAATTTGCAAATTCGATTAGCAGGGTTGCTTACTCCTTATAGGCATCTGATCGTACCTCTAGTATTTCCAGGGGTCCGTGTTTTCCCTATATTTTTGTATCCTTTGTGAGATTGACCACCGTCATCTTCACTTTTCATCTCCAAACGTCACCAGCTGAAGATGAAGTTCCAATTTGACCTATACAGCCCAAGGGCCGCCTTTATCGTGCCAACGTCTGCCACGACACAGGACATTTAAGGTCTCATCCAGAAGACCCATCTTGCGTTTAACCCCGTGGGGATCCGGATTGTTAGAATAGATCCTCAATACCCCTTGCTTGTCGTAAGAGGCAACTAATTGGGGCGGTCCTTCGGATGAGACCGCAAAAACCGAGGTCCCGTGTCACGTAAAAGGTCCTTCCCTGCTCAAAGGCCATAAGCGCCGAGCATAGGCCTAAATATGCAGCCCTTCACCGGCAATGGTGACGTCTCCATATGAGTGAAATGATAATTTATGTGCATCCAGGTAATGAACAGAATTCAAATCATTTATTTGAATCTCAACATAATTATCCAAAATTATGCACGGGAAAGTGACTTGTAGCACCGTTTACAGGGGAAACAAAATTCACGCATTTCATCACATTTTGCATTCCTGGCTATACTTCACAAACAAGTATATCCTTGTTACTACCAATTTTAAAATTTACAAGCATTAAATTCTATCACGCATTCTATTATCATCAATGGACTTTTTCTTTCTCTTTCAGAAACCGTTAAAGCAAAGCCTTCCTTCAGGTCTGTGCAAAGAAAGAATGTCACATTCAATATTGAAAGATTGCCCGTCAACTCTTATACGCTAGAAAACAAACGGTTCCTCAATACCAAGACAAAGAAAGTCAACAAGACGGGCAAAAAAGTTGTTCCGAAAAGGACTGCAATTGTGAAAAAATGACGAACATAGTACCCAGCAAGAAGTACCCTGGTTACCTACCATGTCTTAAGCACATGGCACAACAGTATATTAATCAAATGTTGCCATATTGTACTCACCTTTTGATGTTAAAATGATACTTGATGCGAAATACAATTCATTACTTAAAGTAATAGGTTATAGGAAAAAAAATTATTTGCCTTTCGAGCCACAGCTGCGATACTTCTACCACATCCTTCTTCATACCTTCAGATCTCTCAACAACCTATCTCCTCGGACACGTACAAAAACATGGGGATCGACGCTTGGATAAGGCCGCATCGAGTCTGTGGAACGCTTTGCCTTTTAAACTCACAGTGTACTTCACTGTCAAATTTTAAAGTTAATCTCAAAACGTATCTTTTTAGATTAGCTTTTGATTGTTTTACTCAAATGAATTTAATTATTCCTAAGGGTTGTTTTAAATTGTTTTATATGTTATTATGCATGGTAATCATGGTAATATTATTTCACTACATAAGGCGCTAAATTTTATTCTATTCACATGTATAACGTATGTTCACATATATTTCATTATATTATCTGTAAAGCGCTTCAGAAGACGCAGGTCAATATAACGCTATATAAATCTATTGAATTACAATTCACATGTCGACTTTAGATGGTGAATTAGTGTTCTCAACACTACAAACTTTTTTTTCTAAAAACACGAGTTTTATTTTTTCTTTACAAGCAACAAATACAATTTACCGTATGGAATGTAATTTAAGTCCATAACTGTGGGGAAAATTATTGTAGAGTTACATTTTGAGGAGCAATACATTTCAACTTTCTAAATAAAAATCATACAAAATTTACAAGTCTCTATTTGTATGTTTTCCAGGTATTATTACCAATTACAATGCCAGAGGAGTTGTGGTTCTTATCTACACCAGGATGCTGGTCTTTTTCGTGTCTAACAGGTTAATCTTAGACACGGGGCAGAATTTCACGTCTGCCAGCGGACATAAACAACTGCGTTTTCAAAACAACTTTCTTTCACTTTAAATACAGTCCCGCGAGAATTCAGGTTAGAATAGATCCTCAGTACCCCTTGCTTGTCGTAAAAGGTGACTATATGGGGCGGTCCTTCGGATGAGACCGCAATAACCGAGGTCCCGTGTGTGACGCTTCCCTGCTCAAAGGCCGTAAAAACTGAGCATAGGTGTAAATTTTGCAGCCCTTCACCGGCAATGGTGACGTTTCCAAGTGACTGAGGGATTCTCGAGAAGGACGTTGAACAATATACAATCAATTACTTTGAATATCATTTATTATCAGACCCAACAAATGTAACAAGAGGCCGTAAGCTTTAACAGTCACACTAATAACATGCTGTGTCTCTTCAAATGGACTGCGTAATGATTCAAAATGTTTACTGTGGTAATTTTCTAAAAATCAAAATAAATTGCCATCAACTTTCCAGATTCAGATCTTTTATCCAACATCAGTGAGTAAAAGAACACTCTAAAAAAAAATTCATGCACTGTATTTTCACTATACCACAGCCGCTACCTAAAGTCTCAGTAACTACAAACAAGTGATAAAACGTTCAAGAATTCAACAATTTTGGTAGTATTTTTCATGCTCTTACCACAGACATAGAATTTTATCACAATCACGCAAGTAAAGAAGCTGACTTTACGAAGCATAAAAATGATCTCTCTTTAGCTCTGCCCTCGAGTCTGATTCAGGAGGAGGAAATTTCACAATTTTGTTAGAGGTTGACATGGTCTTAATTCATTATTCAAAGTAGACAGTAGTAATGAAGATAATTTTAAAAGACTGAGAGCATTTTCACCATAACCTCATTCAACTCCTTTTTAAAGCCTGAACCCCTAGCCCAAGGGAAGAGAATTTCACAATTCAGAACCGCTACATGGTTCTTGTAACCATGTATACACAGTGTCTTTGCAATACAAAGATGTTTAGATATTCATAGCCATGTATATAGTTTTTCTTCAAGCTGAGAATTGATAAATTTCATTTTGGACTATCAGAGAAGAAAATGAATACGTTCACAATTTATACAGGTGACAATGACAGACAGTTACCAATTGCAATAGGCCATCTCAGATGACCTAAAAAGTCTATCAATTTAAAATAGTCAATAATCATCGAGTATTGTTTGACATCAGAATCCTTCTTTTCCTTTCAGCTTCCATTGTTTTTGCTTTTTCCCACATACTCTGTGTTGGGGAGGTTTCTAGGACACTCAGCGACAACAACCTGTCATTGAAATGCAAAGAAAAACATTGTATGTCCATGAACAACCCTCTCACCCACAGTCTCTATTCTAAATACTTAGGAACTTGGCAAACAAATGATGTATGTTTCAAAACCTTCAGTACAAACTGAAAATAAATGCCACTGACTTGTAAACTTAGTTCACACCTGACTAAATTCAGCAAGGTATGGAAATCATCCACTGTCATAGACTTGTGGTCCGTCTTCCTCATTTCCACAAAATCATCCTGGATTGCCTGAAATATAGTCACAGAATGGACACCGTCAATTCTACCTTGTAATTGTCAACAATGTTAAGGTTGCTGTTGTATCTCCTAACAGCACATTTCTCATCTTTGTGGTAATTACTCTATTATAGAAGAGTTATAGAGACATGAGAGAATCACTTCAATACAATGCTTACTGAGCACAATGTTACCCTAGCTTCCAGATAAAACCTACACATCTCGCCTACCTTTTGCATACCATCATCAATTGTGTATTCCTGAAGTTTGCAAATGGTCAGGAAACTTCTCACATGGCCCAGAAATTCTGGTGTAAGAACCACATCAAGCTGTGAGAAATGTCTCTGAAGATTCTCAACTTCACAGGCTGGGTTCAGTGGTAACAAGCAATCACTCTGCAATAATATAGACGTTTTCAACAGCATTTAGGAGAAAGTTAAATTATAATATTCTTTGATTCCCCATACTAGACTATCAAAAGTGCTTTGTTATGTTTTACAGTTGTAAATAAACTTGGTTGACATAGTGTCAGAGTTCAAGGTCTGACATAGGTAATTAATCTTACAAATTAAAAACCTGTGCTTTATTTACAGAAACCTGACAATGCTGAAGGCAATCATAGTGAGAGAGCAAATCAAATGCTCTTGCACAAGGGCCATAACTCTGCCAAAAGTTATCTGACTTGGCCCATATAAGTAATTGACCTACACATCCACATGATGAAGATAACAAACAATCAATCTCATAAATCAGAATACAAAATTGAGAGAAGGGCAAACACAGCCCCCTATACACACCAGAAAGGGGGGGGGGGGCAGGTGTCTAGAAGGAGTAAGCATTCCCTACTGACTGGTCACACCAGCCATGATCCCTTTATCTTGATTAGGTAAATGGAGTAATCATCGGTCAATAAGAACAATATTAAATATGAAATGCGTCAGACACAATTCTATCTTATGCAAGGTTGTATTTGCAAATTAAATCATTATAACCACAGAATTTGTGAAATGCTAATGTTAAATGAGACAGGCAATAGTGGAATACTGTTATACAAATACAGGAAGTTTATGATGGAGAAGGTGAAACCATCCCGTTTGTCATAAAGTTGCGTTGTAAGTTTGCCGTTAAACATCCATATTCACTAAAAATCCAAATGATATGTAATTATATCCCTTATTTCAATTCAGAATGTCCATTGACAGACATTACGAATGGAAACTCTGAATTGATTGAAGTTTCCAGTCTTTGAAATAACCCATTAGCCCAATGCTTGGGGTCTGGTAAAATCAGGAGTGGGCATTTAAAAATTGCATAAGCAGAAGCCCGCCAGGCATCTTTAATCGCATCGGACATTGGACCACCTGGACTAAAATGTTAAATTACTTTCTTTGAAATACAAATAATATGGTCCTATTTTCCATACATCTCCCCATATATAAATCATTTAACAGCACTACCATCATAGTTCATTTTAAAAACACTCCGAAATATCGCGAATCATTTCAATAAATCCGAATTTCCTCCATTTTTCTTTTTGATTAATGCATGCTATGATGTAGATTCACTTACTGTATCCACTTCCTAAATCAACATGAGAGTTATTAGGTAAGGATAGTGAGTTATTTCATACAGACAAACTATATCTTTAGTGCATTTTGTGTAGAAGTAATATTTGAAGTGTGCACTTCACTTGGGGAATCTCATTACCAGAAATGGAAATATTATATACTGCATTGTACAAGGAGACATTAAGATAGATTATTTCATTTATATCAAATTTAGTTTACTTTTATAATTATTATTGACATATGTATATTTAAAGATGAATGAATTTTGATTTATTTCATGAAAGAATTTTAAAGGATAAAAATTTAGTGTAATATTCATGTAAACATAACTCCCTTCTGGATTTAGATGCAGGTTAAGTCTATTGACATAATAGATAGTATCACCGGGAGTTTAATCTCTGTGTTGTGATGTACTGCCATAATTAAAGAATAATTGGGTCATTATGGTACTTAGACAAATTAATCTGAACCATCATAAAACTATTAAAACTCCATTAAATTTTAACATATCACTGAATATTCTTACTTGAACATTCATTAAAAAGTATAATAAAAATATTTTCCCCCAAGTAGTTAGTACATCATTACCCTATTTTTTCTGTAGTTAGAACATAATCACCCTATTTTTTTTCTGACTGGGTACAGGAAACAGGAATATATTTTTGTTAGCCTGCAGCATGCATTTTTTTTCCTGAGCAGCTTAATATTTGTTTGGGCAAGTGAAATTGTTAGAAATAGATGCTTGATGGGCATGTATTCAATAAAAGTTTTCGTGAAGTCTGAATTTCAAAGTCCAATGGGCATAACTCTGCCACAAAATTCATTGACTTTGCTATATACATACTTGGCCTGTACATTCTTGTGACATATTTATATCATGAATTTCAAATTCAAAAAATGACTGAGATAATGAGCAGAAACTATGAACTGTTTGAAATTGTCCAAGTCTGAAGGGCACAACCGCCAAGAATTGTTCAAGAACTTGACCTGGATATTCTCATGACATATCTATATACTAAATTTCAACTGAATAAGTAAATTCACAGCAGAGGTGAAGAACAGAAACAAAAGTACAAGAGACAGATGGGAAAAGGTCACACTATACGTCCCAGCCATTTCAGGTGACAGCATAAAAATTGCAAGGTATAATCGGAACAAAATATTTATCATGCTCCCTTGCTGTAGTCCAACTTCATTTTGGCTTATCCGTAACAGGCTTTATGCAGAAGTCTTCAACTGAATTTATAATCAAACATTTGCAATAAAGGCAGTTTGAAGTAGAAGAAATAAAGGTTTCAATTTACAGAACATACTTACAGGCAAGATGGATTTTGCTTCAGATAAGATCAACACACATACATTGGACAAGAAATCTTGTTTGTGAAAGCGAAAATCATATTCCACCTTCTGCCAACTAATCAGGTTTCCTAGAGCGGTCATATTCTTCACACCTGAAAACATCAACAATATTGAATTGTCAATTTTTTCTCTACTTCCCCCTACCCCTGAAGAATGCTTCATGTCTATACTGTAACCCCTCCTACTTTTGATAATTTTTTTGACATTATGGCTTTCTGACTGACCTATAGCCTCACTTACTGAGTGGATTTAAACTCTGTGATCTAAATTTCAGATCCATATGTTATAATGGGAATAATCACCAATTGATATAGTTTTAAAAGGGATTAGCATTCTCTGAAATACTTGATCCAAGTTCTAAATCACTTTTTTGACTAAACTGATGCATAAACTGTATGTATTATGAGGAATACCTGCTGCCTCTAGCTGCCCTGGCTGTAGCTGTGTTTCATCAATGATCAGGGATGTGTCGGCTGACAGCTGTAACAGGCCACTCCGTAGTCGGTTCGCAGCGTAATCTTTTTCAGGACTCAGCCTTTGGTTGTTCATGTTCTCGATGGACAGCGGGAAAAAATGGCACTGTGCAATAAAAGCCAGTCCACTAAACAACAACTTTGTAAAAATTGATTTAGCTAGTATAAAATCTGAAATTCTTCATGTGCAAGTCTCTTATGTTTTTCACTTTGTATGTCACAAGAAAGCTGTTTAAATTCTACAAACTAATGAAATGTGAGCACTGACAGGATTTGACACCAATGGTGGTCTGGCAGCCTGTGGTTAGTAAATTATTCCACAGAGTATCTAAATATCATTGTTTAAACGTGGTCTAAACAACAGTACAGGAAAAGATATGTCAATAAGACGCAAGTACACCAATCGTAAGGTGCTTTTATTATGGTGTGTGTTTGACAAAAACAGGTGTATATAAAAAAAAATGACTGATTGCATTGAGAGTGTTTACACAATTGTTGGGAATAAAAACCCTTGCAATAAGCAGATCTTCAATGTCTTTACGAAGGCCTTTGCTTGAAGACTGTGAGAGGAGTCAGTTGGACAAACCATGTACCGACTTTGTAATAGTTTCTCGAGACTGGCCAAGTTTAACAACCTGTTACTTCTAAAATAGTGAAGAAAATAAAATTTTTTGCAATTTGCACATTCTCAATACCCATACATGTACAAACACTCTGTAAAATGAGGTTTTAACTTGAAAACTGGGATGAGTTAGACAGGCAAACCAAGTACCCTACATCTAACATTAAATTTCAGATTATGGGACGAAACTCCTGCAAGAGAAGTCAAAATGGACTGAAATTGCAACATGATCTAAAGTGACCCACAAAGAAGCTACACAGCTGGTTTCAGCTTAATATGTGACAGAGAAATGAAAACATAAAGATGTTGCTGTACCCTAATACACCCCATCTACAGACAGATCTATAAAAATTTGAACTCGATAGAGGAACATATGGATATCTCGGAGACAGGTGTGATATTTTGGACAGTCAATAAAAAAGGCATTACAATATACTTTTCTTCTACTATTTGTTTTTAATAACTTATTTCCACATTCGACAGGTTCACAAAATGGTGAACACAGTTATGAAGACTCAGTTAGTGATGGGGAATTCAAAGACATTCATAAAGAAAGAACAGCCATAAGACATCGCAATTGAAAATGTGAGTCATGAAAATGTAGAAACTATCTGAGAAAGTAAAAGAAATGGAAGATGGAAACGAAGTTTGAATCACACTGTACGTACTGTTCTGTGTAATAAAAAAATCTATGAACACCTTGTTATTTTTTTCCTTCCCCATTTTAATTGAGATATAAGTGTGGGTCCATTGATCAAAATGTGGTCCTATAAATTTCAAACGTTCAGTGGCCTGCATTCAAAAGACTTGCTATGTAATATTAAAGGCCTGAAGGGCCACAAAGGCGTCGCGTGCAATGTCATTTACATCAGGGTTCTAAATAAATTTAGAGGCAGGTGAAATTAGAGAAACTAGAAGAAATCTTTGAGTGCTACATAGGTACATACATAAAGCATTAAAATCAAGTGTAGATGTCAGCAAAATGTGTTTATTTACTTGAAAAAAAAAGAAAAAGAGAGAGATCTTGGGACGAAGTTGCTTATCCAAACAAATACATACCCCACCCCCCTATCCTATATAGCATCCTTTCAAGTCTAGTTACTTTACAATGGCTATAATCATTAACTTCAAATTGCAGAAGAAAAATGCTGAAAAGAATATCACTTTTTCAGAGTGAGACTACTTGTTCATAAACATTATGCCTTTTGTTCAAATATGATGTAACAATTATATGGTATTAACTCTCTGTTTTCAATAATGCCTAACAATTCAAAAGTTCAACGTAATATGTAGAAAGGTTATAGGAATTCTGAACAAAATTTAATTCCCAATGAATGCTACCTAGCCTGGGTTTCTTCGCGAAACAGCCTGTTACTTTCTTTGCATCTTTGTGTTTTGGGAATAACCAACCAAACCGTGACATTGCACAATTTTACCACTATAGTAATTATCTGTTTCTGCTGATCTGAAATAAGGATTCTTGACGAAACTACGAGACACGAGATATAATTGAAAACCAAATTTGAGATGGTTATTTTGTAGTATATAACGACATCATGCGGCACAAACTTCGTGGGGAAAAATCTGTTTCATAGTAAATCCATCCGCAAATAATGCACTTCTCTTACCAAACAATCATTATTTAACTATTGGGAATGATATAATAGCAAACGATATCAACAACGGAAATGTTATTCTGCATTTCAAATAACAATATTAAATTCCATGTTTCAAAGTTTTGAATCTTAAGAAACGCTCAAAAACCAATTGGCACTAATTTGATTTTGCCCATAGAAATTGGCTGAAAGGTAAAGACAAAATCTGCACGATTGCTAGAAGGCTCCTGAGCAAGCTTGATGCCTTAAACACAAAAACTATGCACTCAAGTTTTCAAATTTTGTTCCATCAACCCGTAGTTGAAGCAAGAATTTGTATAAAAAAAAAAAAAAAAGCTTTAAATTTAGTCATAGAATTCCACTTAACATCCTAAAATTTGTCAGGATTTCAGATTTTGCTTTATCTTCAAAATGGACAAGACCCTCAGCAGGTGGTGGTAACCCCCTCCCCATCAGTCTTCTGTAGCTGGACAAGTGAGAACTATGCAGGACTAGCAAATTTTCAAGTCACCAGTACTTTGCACTATTTTGCCAAAAAGTTGGTATCAAACCCTGCTTTCATGAAAATTTTTCTCAAAATAAAATGGAAAGAGTTAGAGAGTTCTTAATTATGTCATCAATAATACTTGCAAAATCAAATGATACCTTAGTTGTAAGTGCCTCCATGAATGTGTGAATTAGTTGTCCATATTCATTTGTTGGGGGGCAGTGAGTGAGATTCAAACTGAACTTGCCTAAAGGCATTACATCAGCTCTTCCATACCTGAATAGAGAAATCATTTAACATTATAAAATCTGGCTAATTACGGAGAGAACAAAAAAAAAATCTAGAATACAGAAGAATGTCTTACACAGAAGAAATCAAGTGACACAGGAAGTATTCAGCTGCCAGTGAGTCTCCCAGCATCACCTGTTCCAGGGCTGAGAGGATCTGACGTCGTAATGAGGAGATCTCCGCCTTCAGGGATTTCACATCTTAAACAACAATAGATGTAAACACAGCTGATAAATATAGTTTGACAAGATTTGCTTTATTATCATCTTCAACTGATTTTCAAGACATCGTATCATCATTTTCTACCTGTCTCTAGTTTTTCTTTTTCTGTTTGTACATGAGGATTATTGTGTTTCAGTTTGTGATGAATAATAGCGTGAAGCCTCGGCACCAGGGACGGAGGAGGAGCATGGGCATTTCTCTCCTCCATCGGTTCTTCATAACCATCTATACTGCTCTGTATGCCATCCAACCTGTTGAACCAAGTGATTTTCATTAGAACAATAAATACCTGTAAACCTGTACACACCTTATAAGCACTTTCATACACCAATTTTGTAAAATACAAAAGTCTCGTACCCGTTTTCGTCGTAGACATGAGCTAATGATGGATCAACAGATAAAACTCCAATAAATTCTACCATATCAGTGACTGCAAAACCATCCATATCTTCATAAACCTGTAAAACACATTCAAACACTGTATGTATTCAACTACTTCCAAATCCTAAAACTGACTAAGAACTGTTACAGAATTAACAGTGTATGTGTGTGTGTTAGTGATGGGGGGGGAGTATGGGCATCAAGGGGCATTTATTTTGTGCAAAGCTGGGGTAATTCTATTTCTTTCCATGGTTGTAATGTGCAGAAGTAAAATTGTGTATGGGTGGTAAGAAGAAGGATTACGACTAAATGTCAGTGGTAACTATCACATTTTCTAACTTCCCTTGCAGAAATACAAGCTGTAACTAACAGTAAATAGGAGCTTGTGTGTGACTGTATATACTTTGTTTTATTGTATCAGGAGTAGTTTGAAACAATTAACCTGTAAAATCATCAAAAATTCTGATTTCTGAATTACCGTCTTCCTGACATTATTTCCTATTCGTAATAAATTATTATAATAAGCAATAACCCCAGAGATCACCATTTTGGAATGTAGTCCTTGTGCTTATGCGAGTTTTGTGAACATGTCTGAAAAACGTGAATCTCATGTTAAGCTCACTCTACGATAAAGACACCAAAAAAGCTTAAGGAGTCTGCCATTGTTATTCCCATAATGATTGATTGATTATGTATTGTTTAACATCCCATTCGAGAATTTTTTACTCATATGGAGACGTCACCATTGCCGGTGAAGGGCTGCAAAATTTAGGCCTATACTTGGCGCTTATGGCCTTTGAACAGGGAGGGATCTTTAACATGCCACACCTGCTGTGACATGGTACCTTGGTTTTTGTGGTCTCATCCAAAGGACATTTAGTCGCCTCTTACGACAAGCAAGGGGTACTGAGGATCTATTCTAGTCTGGATCCCCACGAGATTGTTCCCATAATGAAAAAGAAAATGTTTTTAAACTGAAGTTTACCTACATGTACATGCATGCTGTAAAATCATATGAAGATTACATAATCGTTTGGAATTGTTATATTCGCAGTAAGGGCCTCAATCTCCATCAACTAGAGTCTCTCCTACTATAATTACTCTATGTTTGGCTAAATCTGTCATTACAAATTGTTAAGGTTGGTTGGTTATATATTGTTTAAAGTCCCGCTTGATAATCTTTCATTCATATGGAGATATCACCAGTAAAGGATTGCAAATCTCAGCACTTGTAGCCTTAAAGCAGGGGAAGCACTCTGCTGTGACTTGATGCCTCAATTTTTGCCTACTACTGCAAAGGGTGAATTGTTTGATTCATTGATTTCTTGGTTTATTTGAGAATTTTTCACTCATACTGAGACATCACCATTTGTAGGCAAAGTCCTATGCTTAGTGAGAGACCTCATTTTTAAGGTGATATCCAAAAGACCTGTGATTCTCATTTCTAAATGCTGAGCGTTTGGCAAAAGAGCAATCACTACCCATATTTGCGTCTTAGGTTTGAAGCGGCCATGGCATAAATAAGGCTTGAACTCCCAACCTCCTGGCTACAAAACGTACAACTGGGCTACCGCAACCAGTTGTTTACATTTTTCATTGTATGTTGTAGACGGCAAACCATTTTACATTCATGCTTGAAACAAAGAAACGATAATTTGTATATAAAAAAAATAAATAAAAAAGATTACCTTTACTAAACATGGCAGTCCTTTCTCTCCAGGCAAGGGAAAGTTTAGATCAGGGTTATTACTTGGTGTCGATCCTAAAACGAAAAAAAAAATTAAATTAATTTCACTTTAGAAATGCGAACCTCATGACATAATCTTCTCTATTGCTGTCATGTATGTCCAGAAATACCTACAACAGTTTATAAATTAAATGGAGTACTTTTGCTTGCAGTGAATTTGGCTCGACAAGACCTTAAGCTTGTTTTTAGTACTGCAATGCCACATGGTTTTTCATGTCCAAGAACTGCCGATCAGTTTAGGAAGTAAGGCTGTCACGTGTACACGGTAACGTTTCGTGTTTGGGCTGTAAACGTTTACAAAATCCCTAAACGTTTAAACGATGTCTTATATATGTGGTACTAATCTTGCAGGGTTCAAATTACAATCTAAATTATTTGAATAATTATTTCAAGTGAATAAACTTGTTAAACAAATTGCGAGGGGAAGTAATGAATTTATAAAAGTTTGACTATAGTCTATAGGAACGGTGAACAATTTTTCCCCGTCATATTTAATTAGCAAACTGAAAGGGTCTCAGAATCTCTTACTATATGTTTCTGGCTTGTATTGCATTACTGTGCTGCTCTTTGATCATCTTGCAAAATGTGCTTTATTGTTTTTAATAAACATTTATTAACGGTTTTGACGGCAATTATAGCCCCCACCCCCCCTTCCAGAAAATTCCTAATAAGATATCTAAATGTATGGATACAAATCTGGAAAAACGTTCAAATTTAAAATCTGTATGAATATTTACGTGTCACTTGCATGGCATCTTTGGCATGTGTCTTCTTTTTTTTTTCATTGAAGAAAGTTGCTGAATGAAATTAAGTGAATGGATGAGATTCAATACGTCATAAAATTGTCGATTGCTTTCAAACAGGTATTCTTAAACTTTATTTGTATTATCATCTGTCGCAAGACTCGCAACTCTCAAAATTAGAATGGTCGAAAAACAGAAACGTTCTGGTGTATGGAATTATTTTACGGAGTTGGAAGTAGTGGGAAAGAAAAAAGTGAAATGCAATTTATGTGCTACGGAGCTTACTTATGCCGGAGGGAGTACAGGGACAATGACCAATCACATCAAGTTCAAACACAAGTTTATTGTGAATTTGTGATCTGTATTGTGCAAATGTTGTACAGTCACTAAAGTGTGAATAAAATTGAATTCAATTTAAATGCTATCCGGATATTTATGTTCGTGTATTTTATTCTGTCTTATATTTATACTCCGTAACGTCCGGTGACAATCTCTGCATCGTCCATAGAACGATGAAAACTGAAACACAAACATAATGGTCATTAAAGGGTCTTAAAATTCTGTGCGTATTTTATTGAATTATACAACACTTCGTTTAAACGGTAATGTTTTGTTTAGAATGCTTCGTTTAAACGGTTACAAAATTTGTAAACGTGACAGCCTTATTAGGAAGTTCATTTCATCACACATGATTGGAATGTATATACAGGTAACTCTTTTGATTCTCCCATTGCCGGTGAAGGGCTGCAAATTTAGGCCTATGCTCGGTGCTCAGGGCCTTTGAGCAGGAAGGGATCTTTATTGTGCCACAGGACCTTGGTTTATGCAGTCTCATCCAAAGGACCGCCCCATTTAGTCGCCTCTTACGACAAGCAAGGGTTACTGAGGATCTATTTTAACCCGGATCCCCATGGGGCGCAGTAATTGAAGTTTACCTTCCAGTACATTTCTTCGCAGTCGTTTATTGTCATCTATCTTGCTGTCCATCTCCTCCCCCTCCTCCATGCAAGTGTCCGACTGCATTTCATTGTCCTCCTCCAATCCTCGCTTGGATCTGCTAGGGGCCACTGAGGAGGACGGAAAACCCCTCTTACCAGTCTTGTCTGCATAACCATAGCAGAATTAAGGATTACAACACACTGATGCGATACCTGTATTTCTTGTTCTTCAAAACTCAATCTTGTCCTTGTCTCTCTGAATATATACTGACATTTAGGTCACATCAATGACCTTGACATTTTAACTAAAGGATATTGACTTGACCCATTCTGTTTCCCCTGGAATGGGCACACAGTATAGTGTCTGTCTCTCCATTGTGACATTTCTTTCAGAATCTGTGTTGATTTCTTGATTTTTCTACAATGACAAAACAAACCTTTATACGCAGTTCATAGAATCCCATGGTCTGATGTTACAATGAAAGTCTATGCACACACATACACACACACACACACTCTTGCATACAGAAATTAAGGGAGGGGTATTTAAAAACAAAAATGTCCATTTTTCTTTCTGCCCATGATGAATCTTTTTAAAGGCACTTAACACCTTATATCAAATGATGAATCTGTTGCATTTGCTCATCTTCAGATTTTTCTTTACACAATTCTTATGTAAAATCTGCATCCCATTGCTGCCAAATCTCTATATGAAAAATAGACCTGACAGCTACAGTTCAACACCATTATATTTGTCACACAGCTTGATCAAACAGTGATAAACCAGGCCTGCTTGAAGTAAGTAACATCCGATTTTAGCTAAAAAACTTAAAACCAGGATGTTCAAAGTTTTATCATCTAATTCCATTGTAACGTTACACTGCAATAAGTATGCTCCAATAAAATCGATTGCTTTAATTCCAACTGCAGAAAAATCCCACCTTTGTATTACACGAGTTATCTACATATAATTAGCAAACTTTGTATTGAATCATACTAATTATCAGAATGAATAATCCGAGTACTAACACCACATTCTGCTATGTCCTTGTACAGTCCAGACTTCATTGAGGTGGTCTCTGTAGTAACATCAGACACTTCATACTGCCCTATATAGAACTCTGGGTCATACATATCCTGTATCATACACCTGTATCGCACCAGAGAATTCGGGACAAGGCAGTGAAGAGGAGTATCATTGAGACTTGGAACCTAAAAATCATGTAAACATCCAAGTAAATGTCACAGCAGGCAGCTCAAAGTAAATCTATAAAATCAAAGGCCACAAAGGTGTCGAGTAGAGGACAGGAAAAATTAGAGAAAGTAAGAGAACAAATGTTTGAGTGTCACAGGAGACATTTCCTCATGTTTAAGTACATAAATAAAACTGAAACTAATTTATTTGATTAAAACGCCTAATTTTACATACATGTATTCACTGGCGTTGTACAATAAAATAGTAAAAGAGATGATATGCATAAAAGGTAATAGTAGAAGCATAAGATAGGTAAGTAAATAAAACATACAAGTACATACATTCTACAAAACTGAATCAATATCTAGTACGATACTAAAATGGTTTTTGTTTTTTTGTTGTTTTTCATTGTATATTAAAAGTTTCTAAATAAATGAGTTTTCAATTTTGCCTTAAAACTGTTCAGTGATTTTGACTGTTTTTAGAGGTATATCGTTCCAAAGTCGAGGACCAACGGTTCCGAAGCTTCTGTCACTGAACGTCTTGTGTCTATTAAAAGGAACATTGTAGCAGCCGTAAGAATATTGAGTGGAGCGTAACTTTTGAATTAGCACCTGTTTCGTTAAAAGTTCGGTTAAATATAATGGTGCTTCGCCAACAGAACAGTTATACATAAAAGTCAACAATTTGAATTGTATTCTGGATTTGATGGGTAACCAATGTAAGTCATAGAGAGCTTCCCTAGAACCATCAAATTTCTTACGATTCAATACAAGTTTCATGCTCATGTTTTGAATACATTGCATCTTTCCTATTTCACTCTGTGCTATTCCAATAAAGCATTATAATCATTTGCAAAATGTCAGTAAAATATGTTTATTTACATAAAAAGAAATAAAGAAGAGAGCTTGGGCAGATTTGAGCAGATTATTTTGTAAGTACTTAATGATATCGTATGACACAAATTTCACGGGAAAATCTGTTTCGTAGTAAATCCATCCACGAATAATGAACTTCTCTTACCAAACAATCACTATTTAACTATTAGACAAAGGTATAATAATAAACATCAACAACGGAAATGATATTGTGATTTTCAAATATCAATTAAATTCAATGTTTCAAAGTCTTGAATCGTAAGAAACGTTCAATCGCCCATTGAGATCGGAAAGGTGGTGTAGTGGCAAAATTTTGCATGATCGCTAGAAGGCTCTCAAACAAGCTCAAGGCCTTAATAACCAGTACTAAAAAAACTTTTATGAATTTATTAATTGAATTTCATCTGTTTAAATTACATGTAAAACAAGAATGAAAAAATATTTTCAATTCATGGACATCTTTACAAGTTTTCAAAGATTCAATTCATGGTGGTTGGACTCTTCACCAATTACAATGACATTCTCTTGTTGAACACATATACATAAATCTAGGACATTTGTTAGTGGAATAACATCAAGACAATCAGATTTTGTCACGAAGTTTAAAAATGGTACAGCATGCATGGTCCTCAAGCTTTGAAGTCATGTGATCTTACCCAAAGTCGTGCAGTCTCTGATTCAGTCTTGCTGAGAAAATATTCTTTAACCTTCTCTGAACAAGTTGATCCATGTTTATCTATAACAGCAATGCGTTATTTGTTAATAGTTAGGCACTGCTTTTTTTGGCTGGCAAACTTGTCTGTTTGGGCAGTAAAACTTTCTAAATCAAAACACATATTTGAGTGCAAAAGTAATACGAAGATGCAAAACTTTAACAGAGTATTACAAAATTAGAAAGGACTTCCAGCCATCATTAGAAATATTTCAGTTTGCCCAACCCTGACTCATGATTATTGGGTATGGGCAAGTAGGTAGGCAAATTCTTCTTCTTTTTTTTGGAGCACCACATTTCGGAAAATTAACTAAATGTGTACAAATATAATGCAAGTAACAGAGATTTCTTGATGCCCTGTCATATATTTTAGCATTATAACACTCAACATTCATTCTAAGTGAAGTTTTAATACTGTGTAAAACAACACATAATATCAATGATTAGAATTGAGAAACACAGAAAAAAGTTCAATGTTCAAGGCATGATTTTCTCCGACTGTCAGTACCTTCTAATAGCGTCAAAAACGTTAAATCGCTACAATCGGTTGGACATGATTGGCTTCACTTTATTATATAATTCTATTACAAGCGACGACGACAGTGTGAAACATCCCGTGGCGTTTGTCATATTTTCGTAGTGCAAGGTAAAATCCTGAGTATATCTGATGTTTTAAACTGCGTCCTTGGGAAGCTTTCTCGCAATGACCTCTATTTCTCTATTTGCGGGTTTCTTCCAAATGCAAGTGTGAAGTTCTTACCTCACACTAAAATTTAACACGGTATCAACGCAGACAAAAAACTTCCAAAAGAAAAATAAAAAAAAAATTGCTGAAAAAAAACACCAATAAAAGAATTTGACTTGGCTGGGTTTTTTCCGGGTCGGTCACATTTGGACAAACATACAATATTTTTATTTTGGCCCCACACAAATGTTCACATATATAAATAGTCTGGGGTGTAATTGGTTGCCCCCCCCCCCCCCCCCCCCCCCCCTTAAATGTAATCTTTTGACTTAAACTTAAAGATTATTTACTTCACCTAACAATTTTAAGAATTTTCTGTTTTTCTATACTGTATACACTTTATTTGCTATTGATTAACCACGCTCAATGTTAGGAAGAATGAAACCAAGAGTTACAGGGAATGCAGTAATCTCTATATTTAATATCTAACTAACTTTATCAATATAGTTAAGCTAAATCAAGCTAATTCAAACAGCTTTATAAAGCTATACAGCTGTCAGAACTTTATTTAATGTAGTCCCTAGTCTTGTTTGACAAGTGTATTTGAATTAAGACAATTAAAGCAATGCCGCACTGTATAAAACTCTACACTACATGGGCCCTGAATATCTTCATAATCGTTTTCTTATGATTCTTCTATTGACACACTAAATTGAATTACGATCTTTTGAATATGGCTTTTGTTGTGCTGCTATTTCAAAATTATAAAATGTTTGTTTATTTCTACCTCCCGGATTCTGATACGTAATTGTACATATTTTCGGGTTTGTGGATAAGTTCTTTTGAGGTCCTGTGATTAAACCTAAACCTCGATACCATTCACGCATTATGGCTACAATCTAACATTCAGAAACAACGGCATTTCATAAAATAAAAAAAACAGGAGGCCTACCATAAATACTTTGTACGATCCCTAATGGGTTTGTGGTCCAATCTTCGACACCAGGCATCGTTTTCTTTCTCGTTCGTTGTTTACAAAGGTGAATTATGGCGGGAATAAAAGATCACGTGGACTAGACATGTCGTTCCTTTAATATTCGTGTACATTCTCCATCATGTTTTTCTCAAATGCATAAATAAATGAAATATAAACTCTCTCTCTCGCTCTCTCTCTCTCTCTCTCTCTCTCTCTCTCTCTCTCTCTCATCTTATTCCACTTTATGAAAAAAAAAAACCCAAACCCCCCAAAAAACCAAAAAAATAAAACAAAAAACAAAAAACAAAAAAACCACCAACCCCATGCTGTTTTACATTAAGCCGTAAAATTAAAATATAGTTACGTCTCTGCTGAACAAAGATGTATTAATTCTGTATATATCGGAAATCTACAATGGCTTTCAATAAACATTAAGCTATATTGGAAACTGTTGAGGGTATTTAATTTCTCTCTCTCTCTCTCTCTCTCTCTCTCTCTCTCTCTCTCTCTCTCTCTCTATATATATATATATATATATATATATATATACAAACACTTTTCTGGAAACACGACTGAAGAAGACCGGTAACACGGTCGAAATATTTCATAAAAGTGTTAAGAGTGTTTGTTTTTAAATTTTGCTCCAACAAAAGAGACTTTACACACACACACACACACACACACACACACACACACACACACACACACACACTTTTCTGCAAATTTCCAACGATAATGTTAGAATTTCTCCAGATCTTGACAAAACTGAAACACTAAATAAGGGGTGATGGTGAAATTAATGAAAGAGCAAAATAATGCTGAACAACATCATACACCTACCTGTGGGATACTCGATTATAAATTAAAACAGTATCATTAATTTCTATTGCGAACAATTTAATGCATTTTAGACTACATTTGACAAATATTTGTACGTGCTCTTTATTTTGTGAGATATATAGACAGGCCCCAAGTCAATTAAAAAAAATTAAAATAGTGTGTAGCGCGAATACTAAACGAAAGCAAACAAACTTGTTGCTAAAACAATCATTACTCAATTAAAGATATCATCATTTCTGAATTACTGCACGCATTAATTGAATTGATAGCATTCATTTTTCTGTAGAATTGATGAGAGCTATGATGAATTGATGATGTCAACAATGGCATTGATGCGCGCTACAGTTCAGCTGAAGAGAAATGTCCGCTACAACTCCATTAATGCGCACAATTACTGAATTATTGCTCTCTCCAACTGAATTACTGATATAACTGATTTAATTGATGCGGCCAATAATCTCTTAGAGAGAGCAACTATTCAATAAGAGATGTGTTTAATTCAACATATCCAACTGAATTGATAATCTAGTGAAAAGAATGGATGTATGCATCAATTCCTTATAGAAAAGCGATGCAAAGAATTAAAGAAATCATAAAATCATTTATAACGAAATCCAAATTAAATTTTGTGGGCAATAATTCCACCACATTGATGCTCGTATGGTTGGCCATACTACATACAATTATTTATTTATACTATACCAGTAAACATAATTTTACTACAGATAGGATACTGATCAAAGCTACCCACAATTAATTATTTATACAAGTAGTAAAAATAATTTTACCGGTAGTAAAATTAATTTTACTGGTAGTATAATCATTTATGCTACTAGTAAAAGTAAATAATATTTTTACTATATTGGGAATTCATGAGTGACCATCCTGCCCACAATTACTACCAGTAATAATAAAACACTGGCCAAAGCTACCCACAATTAAATAATTATATCAGTAGTATAAATAATTTTCACTGTAGTAAAAAATCGACCAATCACGGGCAATGTAAGATATGTACACGTGACAATCATCTATAGATATGCGTCATTTACAGCCGAGATTTTTTACTGGACTAAGAAAAATAAATATTTCTTGGATCAAACATACAAGTTTGTTAGAACATTTACTGAACTCAGCAATGTATCTAATTAAAGTATTTAGGGGATTTTTGTGGAGTTTAGGAATCTAGTTTAGGTACAGTGACTCGTGTTCATTCGTCCCATTGATTGGGAGATTAAATGTGTTTAATTTGAAGAATTTCATCTTTTGAAAGTGAGTATAACTATGATAACTAAACGCCATTTTCGTTTAAAACATAGTCGTAATAATGAACCTTTCAAACAAATACAATATTGTTACAATCTTTGTCAGCTGGGACCAAACATATCTCATGTTACCTTTCCAATTCTCTTACCACTTCTGTTTATTAATATTAATAACACTTTACTTTGTTAAACACCACTCTGAGTTGATGCACAGGTACTCTGAAGCTAACATTAAAAAGATGCCGAATTTCCTCACTGACAATATCTTCTGATCAGGTCTTCCAACAGTCTGTTGGAATGCCCATGGACACGAACTGTGCTCCCTTATTAGCTGACATGTTTTTATATTCTTACGAGGCAGGATTTCTTCAAAAGCTTCATGAAAACATTCTTGCTGTGGCCTTCACCACGACATTCAGATATATCAACGACGTTTTTTTTTTGTTTTTTTTTTTTATCTATTAACAATAATCATTTTCATTCATATGTCGATTTGATAGATCCCAGTAAACTCGAAATAAAGACACCATAAAGTCCTTCACATCTGCTTCATACTTAGATATGATGTTAGGCAAACTAACCAACTCAACTTAATGACAAACTTCTCCATCGTTAACATCCCGTATCTATGTAGCAATATCCATTATCACTTGCAAATAGTGTTTATGTATATCAACTGAATCGATACGCAAGGGTGGTCAGTTCTTAAATTGAAGCAGACTACTAGCAAATAAGTTGACGATACAGAGATTTCAAAAGTTTCGTTTAAAGTCAGCATTTCGCAAAATTACCAAGACAACCTGTCATTGGTAAAATGCTGTCTGACTCGTTTTATACGAATTGTTAAACAGTTCTTTGCACACTGATTCTGACTGCGGATTCCTCGGTTTATCTGATCAAGCTATAGTGCTCATGGCGGGTGTTTTCTTCTACTCTGATTTATCCACGAGTTCGCGTTTGCCCTGTATTGTATTCTTTATAGGAGTTATGAGATTGGCCACTGTTCGTTATCTGTTATCTTCACCTGTTCATATAGAAACAAGAAAATCACCCCAATCAATAAATTTCAGAAATAGTGTAATTACATACTTTTGAAAACCACCGTTTTACTTTGTATTTATTAAGTCTATTTCTTCTCTACAGTTTATATATTTCATGCTGTTTATATATTTCTTGCTGTTGTACATTTCTTCTGTACAGTTTCTAAAACTTTGTGGTACATGCAATGGAATGGATCATGTTACAAAATGACTATTATATTAAAATGTAGTTATAGAGCCTTTTTAAAAAAAAAAAAAAGCTTCTAATCTCTCTCTCTCTCTCTCTATATATATATATATTGTATATTATATAATGAAACACACACACACACACACACACACACACACACACACACACCCTGAAAAAGAAACAAATTCTGTCAAACACATATAAACAAACAATAAACAACTGCCAATCGATGCATTCATTTATTTCATTAAAGAATAAAGCTGATCGTACTGTGTTTACTTTGTCAGGATTATTTTCCTATAATGGTCCCTGTTAAGTCTAAACTGTAAATACAGAAGATAAAATCTGGGTTAAAATAAAAAAGTACAGTATAAAATATTCAGCAGAATTATGATAAATTATTCCAATGCCAGCAGATTGTAATATATTCATATCAAATCTGAAAAAGACCACTCTGTTAATTCTTAGAAAATCTGGATTGTTTTTAATCGCTCTTATTTCACCATCCGTCACGTGTACTTCCCCTGACCGCGTATGAATACAACACAGAACTCTGAACAGCAGTTTATCTAATTTGGACCATCCCGACATGTGTACACACACTCCGGTATTGTAATTAAATCTTGTGGGATGAGGACGTTTTTAAGACACATCCTATTGTTAATGTTAATTTCAGTAAGATATTCTCAAACCAGATCATATTACCCAGTCGGGCTTCTGTGGCTGAGTGGTTAGAAAATCGCATTCAAATTCACATGGCCTGTCACCTCTAGTCGGCGTGGGTTGAATTCTCGCTCGCGCCGATAGTTTGCCAGTTTACTTTCGGAAGGTCGGTGGTCTCTTTCCGGGTACATTGTATTGTATCTGGGTTCTCTTTTCCACCAATAAAAAACTGGACGCCACCTGATAACTGAAAAATAAACAAACAAACAATCATTGAAATATACTACCCAGTATACATAAAGGTCGAAATGATCCACAACACAGATCATCTAGCCGTATTACACATTGAAACGATGTGAAAATCCACAACAATTGCTAGCTGTTAAAACAATGATCAAACTTCCTTGCCCTCAAATATTTATTCGTTATTAAATTATTGAATAATCTACACGGTGTGGAAGCTTTTAATAATGTACATCAGTAAATTGTACGAAGAAAAAGGAAACATCAATTTTCACTGCGTATCATCAGGTTTCGGTTTTTTTTGTTTCTTTGTCTTTAGAAGATACTATTTTTCCAGACAGCGATTCTACGCATGTTCAGAATGTCACGTGGCTGCCATAGTTGACGTACAATTTTGGTTTTTTACCGGATATATATAATAAGATTGTCAATGTGTATCTTCAATTGAAAAATCCTGTCATATAGTTCCATATCAAGTGCATGTTAATAAGAAGGTATGGTTTTGTTTTCATTATTGGCATTCTGACATATGCCGACCGTCATATTTTCAATAATGACAACAAAAATACACTTCATTATTGAAATACACTTTAACAAACGGCGCAATGAATCACTGAATTTTCACTAAAAGATTGATCATATACAATAAATTGAAGAAAACTAACTCAATTTCACAGATTAGATGTTGATTCCTATCGCAGACAATATCCCCAAAGAGGTACTGCAGGCCATGGAAGAGCGCTACACAGTCCTCCCTTGCGAAATAATTTGGATCGGTTCCGCCCCACTTCATGTAGGTAGCCTGTGTGTGACTACGGCTCCACATCCAGGTGCCTTGCTCAACTGCATCATTCAAATCAATCCAGAAATCCTTAATGTCAAACGACCCTATAGAGAACACCATTACGACATTGTTTTATTGCCCTATATTGTAAGATCAGTTAATATTGTGGAGTTATATTTTCAGAAAGAGGAACATGCTTTTTTTTTTTTTTTTTATTATTTCGTGACTGGGGAGGTTCACAGTTGTTCACAGGCATGTATAGAAGTTGAACATGATTTCACAATGGGTGGTGCAGAAGAAGGGAAAAAAAGTACACATTTTTGAAATTCTCTGCGAATTTTACAAAATTTCCCAAAAGTATCCAACCCTGCCGTTCATCTTGGTCTTGTATTGCTTTCCTCTCCGTATGGAGGATCTAAATTTGTGGGTATTCTGTACGACAAATAGTCTCCATAAAAATCATATTCCTATAACCACCATTGTGTAAGTGAACGTAAAGAAAACGATATTGTTTGAATTCTGTCAATTACATAAATCATTATAACGCAAAATTGCAGGGGTTGTCTTTAATGGTCTCCTCTATCTACCCCAGAATTACATAACACACGTTTTGTTAAAGATGGTTTATCCATACTGTCGAAGATTACCAATCTTTCTACAAATTTGAATGTTGTGACCAAATATATATCTAAATTGGCGTCGGTAGCCCAGAGGTTAGACTGTAAGACTCTCGATCGAAAGGTTGTGGGTTCTCGAGTCCTGACCGCGACAGGACCGACGTTGTGTCCGTGGGAAAGACACTTTACACGGATTTCCTCACTCCACCCAAGTGTAAAAGGGGTACCTGACTATAGACAGTGAAATATATTGTTACGCTGTTAGTGCTCTAGCGCCTTAATGGCAGCTTGCGCTGAGAAAGCTCTGGCATATCGAATGGTGAAGTAAACAATGTGTAAATCGTAATCATAAATCCCCAAGACATATACAAGTTCGAGTGTACGACAACACGGACCTCCGACAAAGCGAAGGTAGGATCAGGTGCCATGGAGGAGTAAGTATCCTCTGCTGACCGGTCACACCAGCCGTGAGCCCTTAATCAAAAATAGGTATACGGGATTACCCGTAGTCAAAGTTAGTATGAAAAATGACAGTCTAACAAAGGGTATGAAACAAATCATTCAACATATATCCCAGAGACACTTTGTAATAGCAAACAAGGTCATTATAGCGACCGTAAAATTTGCGAAATGATGACTTCAAACGATATTCGTTATAAGGTATAAGGTCTCCTGGTGGTAATAATGTATTGTGAAGCGCTTTGAGCAGCATATGCTGAAAAAAAAACCGCCATATAAAAACCAATCATTATTAAATTATATGTGTACAAGTTATGATATTTTCGTTCAATGACCCTCACATTTCTTTGTTCATATAAAAAAACCAACATGTTTTAATTATAACTAAAAGAAGTCATTTGGAAAATAATATTTTCATGCAACTATTTCCTCCAGTGACAATTTTTTCATAATTCAACTTCCTGTCTGGAACGTCTGCATATATTAAACGCTGCTCTTCATAAAGTTCAATGTTTTGAACAGTAATTTATATCTTTTCAAACAAGACTTCTGAGAATATTGCATAGCAATACACGTCCCCTACCGGCGCCCCCACTAATTGATGGGTATAATTCGAGAGAATGAACATTCAATACTGTTTGACCTTGAACTGTGACCTAAAACATTGATTCCAAGTTATCTTGTTTACCAGAATCGAATTAGTTTGATGTTTTGTTTTTCATATATATGACACGTGTAGTTTCTATCAGGGATGAAATAGTCTTATACAGACAGGCTACTGATCAACAAGTTGATGTTACCGGGGTTGCAATAGTATACATTTAAAGTAAGGATTTCGCAAATCCCATGGTCGTTATATAGTGAATGATCTAGTTTACCAATACAACTTTCCATTCGGTCAAATGCTGTCTGACTTGTTTCATACCATTGTTAGATCGTTCTTGGCACACTGATTTTGACTACGGATTACTACGCTTACCTGATCAAGATATGGGGCTCACGGCGGGTGTCATCGATCGACAGGGGATGCTTACTCCTCCTAGGCACTTGATCCCACCTCTGGTATGTCTAATGACCCGTGTTTGCCTAATTCTTAATTTTGTATTCCTTATAGGAGTTATGAGAGTGACCACTGTTCGTTATCATCACCTTTCTTATTATAGTAAAAACTGTAAATATAATTCATCTAGCATGTCATAAAGTAAATTTGGGTTTAATACCAATAAAACAACCAAGAAAATTGGATACTCCCGTCACCGTGCAACTTACCGTTTGCCTAGTTTTGATGCAATTCTAAAAGTACCAAATATGGTTCACCATTTTTGCAAAAAATACGAGTGGGGAAATAATCGTGCAGATGGAACTCAAAATAGCACACCGATATTTTAATAATTTTAAAGGACTCCTGTACCCTGTTGGAAATGCAGCTTACAATCAACTATCAAAATCCGATTTCGAATATCCGCAGGAATGCGGTAAATTGAATACTGCCGGCTGATCAGATTTCGCTTCTGGACTATAGAAAAAAAACACTTGCGTGTTTAACAGATCTGATATATACTTTCATTGATATGTTCCTTTTGCGAATAATGGGTTTGAAAAAATTGTGAAATTAATGAAGTAATTATTTACAAAATCAGCGAACGAGTTTCGCCATCAGCCATTATTCAGATGTCTTACTTTTACAGCTTTTCCATCGGAAAACGATACCGATCTCGATGAATATAAAAACGTAACAAAATGGAAATTAATTTCTTTTACACCTGTCCATCCGACGTTATAAAATTCGAACATGGTCTGTAGTCTGCCACTCTCAATATCAAATGGATTCTAGGAAGCATAACGGAAAAAAGATCTTAAGAGCCAATCTGACAGACTCATTGATAGACGAAGGAATGGACAGACCGAGAAGAAACCTATAGTCTCCTTCGGTTTTACAAACCGACATGGTACTAATGAAAAACATCATCACTTATCCGAAATGAAAACCGATCATTTTGGATAGACCACTATTCTCCTAATGGTGAAGTTATTGAGTTCCTATACTTTTCCAATTTTACCCTCGATCTCGCGGATTTTCTGTATTAGAAAGTTGTGTTCATTCTCTGATTCAATCGTGACGAGGTGGGCACCAATCACTTTACAAAATGTCTAGAAATGAAAGTTACAGTTTTAGGTATATTGGTTTGGTACTGGTTGTATAATAGTAAGAGAGAGAGAGAGAGAGAGAGAGAGAGAGAGAGAGAGAGAGAGAGAGAGAGAGAGAGAGAGAGAAAAAAAAAACCAAACAAAAATAATGTTAATATATACTCACAATGGATTCCGGCCAGCTGAGATGGTGGTGAAGGAAGACATAACATGAACCTCGATGTTTGGTGAACCCATCAGGACATACTGCGATACCGGAAGTGCACGAAACTAAATAAACACAGAAAATAGGTGTGCGTCGTTAATCACGTTTTCTTTTTAGCAAAAATAAGTTAATAAGACTGTACAACCTAAACAAACCCGATGTTCAGCTATTTTCATAAACATCATGTATCAATATATAATTTCAATGTAACTTAATAGTAGTAAATGTTACAATTCCATTTTGAATGAATTTAGAGAGAGAGAGAGAGAGAGAGAGAGAGAGAGAGAGAGAGAGATATTACTTACTCATAAAGAGAAGTAGAAACAGGCACAGTAATGTACGTTTAGCCATTTTTATTTATTAAGGTATGTACATTCTTATCATGCAGCAATATGATAAGACATAACAGTAGATACCGTCATATGACTTGATAAAGCTCTAGAGGTTAAAATGCTCCCTCTTGGTAAGTTTGTTCACGGTTGTTGTGCATCTGTTATAAATAAATTTCATGACGATTATGTCTGTTCCTAGAATGCGTATGGAAGTAGTCACATGCAGTGGTCATCTCGTATATATTCGGGCTTTAAATGTACATATGTAATGTCACACACACACACACACACACACACACACACACACACACACACACACGGCTAATCAGGTATTCATAATCCTTTGACAGTGTTTCCTTCTTTTCAGGTCTTGCCTTTACTCTGGTTTCTTTAACACTGTGCGAAGGGCAACCGAACTGTCACTTTGGTTCAAAAAGTATCACCTTTGAAGAGTCATGTTACAAATTTGTACATGAACATTTGAGCTGGCCAGAGGCCGTGGTGAGTTGTGTTTTGTACTAGTAATAGAGATTTTGTTCTATATGTACGGTATAGTACGATGTTTGCACTTCATATGTAGACCTAGCGTTAATGTGAAGTTTCTTACATGTTTGAAATTGAGGAGATTTGTTTGTGACAGACGTATTGTGTAGCACTTGGAGGCGAGCTCGTTCGCATCGAGACGGCTGCAGAGCACAACTTCCTGATTAAAATTGCAAAGCAGCTGAGACAAAATGACAGTAAGGACAATAAAATCGAATAAAAACAACATTAAAATGTGCTAAGAAATGAAATTTCCCGTACAATGGTTTTATTTTTAGCGTCATTTGATATGAAAGACTACTGGATCAACCTGTCTGATGTCATTGTGCAGGGTGAGTGGGCGTGGCTAGGAAACACGAGACTAGATGCTCCTAGTGACTCCCCAAGTAACGAACTGGCCTCATACGTTAGGTGGGGTCCAACTCAACCGGATAACACTCCTAGAGAGGACTGCGCTGGATTGTGGCTTGAAGGAGAGTTTTTGTATGGGGATTGGCCTTGTAGTTCTCGTATGCACGCCATATGCGAGGACAGGTATATTTTTAATATACTGGACGTAACTGTGCTACCCACTCAGTTTCTTTTTCTTTCATTATTACTTCCCCTGGACTGAAAGCTCAAAGACGCTTTTCCGCCTCCGTCTGTCCAGAAATTTGTGACATTTCCGACTTCTTCTCTAGAACCTCTGGGTCAATGCTAATAAAAAAATTGGCACAAATTATCCTAGGGTGAAGGGAATTTAAATTCGTTCAAATGAAAGGTCTTGCTTTCTTCAAAGGTAAGATAATCTAGAAATGCAGAAATAGGGTGGATCCATTTAAAATTTTTCTCAATAACCACTGATGTCTCCATTGAAATTCATATCAAAGCTTTCTGACATACATGTAGTGAAGATTAAAGTTTATTTAAATCATGCCCCTCCCCCCCACCCCTGGGGATAAGGTGGGAACACAAGAAGGGGTAAAATTTTAACACGAGAATACAGTAAGTGGTTGTAGGTTGTTTAACATCCTGCTTGAGAATTTTTCACTCATACGGAGACGTCAAGTCGCCGGTGAAAGGCTGCAAACTTTAGACCTCGGATTTTCGGGTCTTATCCGAAGGAACACCCCATTTAGTCACCTTTTACCACAAGCAAGGGGTACTGGTAACCTATTCTAAACCGGATCCCTACGGGACGGAATACATAGTGAAACATTTTAAAAAATCTTCTTGTCAAGAACAGCAAGGCAATAATTAGTCACATTTACATGCAAGAATCCTTAGTTAGTGCGGAGTCAAGATTGTTCCAAATCATAACCACCGGGTGTAGCTTTGGGCCTCAAAAGGGGATCAAGGTTTTACATAATAATAAAAAGGGAAACATCTTTCAAAAGCTCGACAGCTAGGCCATGATTAGTCATACTGATATGCAAACATCTTTAGGTTTATTTAGTTCTAGGGTCCCGGGGTAAGATTTGGCCACAGCGGGAGATCAAAGTTTTATATAGGAAACTATTAAAATATACTCCTTTAAGGAGTAGCAGGGCCACACTAAATCATAACAAAATGCAAAAATTTCAGATGTTTTCTTCAAATCGTTAACCCAGGGATTAGAGTGGATCAAATTTGCATTTTGTGTGAAATGAAGTTCGGATATGTCGTGACCATTTGGGGCTAGGCTAGGGCATAATATGGCATCTAAAAGTTTAATGGTAATACGATTTTGGAAAACACAAAAGCTAAACAACAGCAGTGCGACATTGACGTATGTGAACGATGTGGTCCATGGACCTCTAAATATATATGTAATTATAATGGCCGTGGTTTGGAAAGAAAGGGCAACATAGCACTCTTTATAAAAATACTAAATTGCTTAAGAAAATAGTTGTTTAAGGACATTCTTTTGAAGACAGGCGTTACTGACATAAAGTTTCTTTCTTTCTTTTTTCAAAGTAATCACCACAGTGGTTGCTTTAATGTACAATATGCATATCGCTCAGAAGTCATTGCGAAAAATTTTCTCAAGACAGGCCTCTACATCGTAATTTGTTACTTACTTTTGAAACACAAGTGCATAACAGAATATCGTTATGCGAGGGTTGATCGATATGTAATGTGTATTGTACGATGTCTCAAAAGCATTCGACTCAAATAGTGAAATGAACATTACATCCCTTCAAGGTATTCTCCGCGGTTTCAAATTTCAATCTCTGAATCCATTTCTGAAATGCGTCACGGTACGCTGATTTATGTAGACCTCTGAGGCACTAACTGATGGCTGAGCCATGGGCTTGTAGGGACTTGTAACAAGAACCAGATAAGAAACTTTTAAGTTTTGGAAAAAGGAAAAAGTCGTATGGGGCTAGATCTGGAGAGTATGGTGGTTGTGGCAAGATGGCAACATTTTCCGATTTCAAAATTGCTTCACAAGCTCAGATGTATGTGATGGAGCATTATAATGAATTAGACGAACATGCCTAAATCCTGACGCAGGGCGTCGTTTATGATAATATTTCTTGAACTTTTTTAATATAACATTTCGGTAATATCGACTTGTGACACTTTTGCCCTTCGGCACCGGAATTTGTACAGCTATACCATCACATGTGAAGAATATGCAATAAAAAACTTTCTTTATGCTTATGGTTCGTTTGGCAACTACATGCCTTCTACTGTGTTTAGGTAGCCATATTTTGTCTCCAATTTTTCTTACTGGTTCGAAAAAGTGAACCCATGTTCATGAGTTCGAGCCTCGTTTATCATTTATTTGTTTCCGAAGTAACGGTAAATTTTGACGTTTTAAATTTCAAATTATGAATGTGTATATTTTATACATTTCATCGATAGTAATGTCCTTAATTTGAGACTATTTTTTTTTCCAGTTTGGGACGGTAACACTTGAGTGCGAAGATAAAAAAGTATTTAAATGAACAGAAAAATAGAGCTTTCATTATTATCATCATTATTTTATTCATTTAAAAAGCGCAAAACTACATATAGTTTCTATTCGCTGTACAATGTTTGGGCTAATAATTTATGATAATGTCTCAAGACATGCAAGAACAATTATTATGTAAAATGAATGATTAAACAATGAAAGACTTACGTAAAACATAGTAATAATATGACAAGGTAAATAACTTTGATTGAACAAGAGGCACATACTGCATCAGAGTTCGGTTTGCAAGAGATTTTGCATGAAGTCTCTGGTATTGCACTGAAGTTTACAGGGCATATTCAAGACTGAACAAGAGTGTTTTAAGGATTTTGCTGAATGCTCTATGTGCCTCAACTTCTCGAAGTTCCAATGACAGTTCATTCCACAATTGTGCCCCTAGCGTTTTTATGACTCTTGCATCGTATTTGTTTGATGATTTCTTCACTACCAGTTTCCACTGGTCAGACGATGATCTCAAAGTCCTATGTGGCTGGTAAACAGGGCATATCTCTATCATGTATGTTGGTTCTGAGGAAGAGTGTAGTGACGTGTGTATGGCTGTCAGCACTTTACACACAACACGTTGCTTTACAGACAGTCAGTGCAGTTGTTGAAGTACTGGCGTAGTGTGGTGTCTGTAGCATGTTTCTTGTGAGACAACGTGCAGCGTTGTTCTGAGCCACTTGTAGTCGGTGCAAGATTCGATCGGTTACACCAAGCAGAAGGGTATTGTCATAGTCAAGGTGGGATATGACTGTTGCATTGATGGTCTTCGCACACGCTTCCTGGATGAGATAGTGTTTCACCTTGGAGACTCTCCTGATGTTGAAGTGCATCTTCCTTACCACGGAGCTCACTTATGTTTCCATTATTAATGTTGTGTCCAGGGCGGCACCAATGGTTTTAACAGTAGACTTAGGTATGACTATTGCCTCACCGATCTTCAGGCGGACATACTTTACACAGTCTTGTTTGTGGATACTGGCAATCATCATTGTCTCAGTTTTTACATCGTTTAGTTTCAGTTTGTTCCCGGTCATCCAGGTTCGGACACTAGCTATGCACTCCTCCATGATGTTGACTTGTGATGTACGCATGACAGTGCTTTTTACACTCAAATGACTGTAAAGTTTAATATCATCTACGAATCCCTGGCGGTTTATGGCATACTGGCTAATGACTCTCTTGAGTGGTAGAAAGTACACTAGGAAGAGAAGGAGGCCGACAGAACAGATCCCTGGGTTAGTGTTAAGTTTTGAAAAAATTTCAGTTTAGATTCTGTAATGTATATTATATCAAAAGTTTTGTTTTTATTCGAACAAAATATTAAATATATTCTCTACGATATGTAAGCAATAGTTTATAAAGGTTTTGTACGAAATAAATATATATGCATATGATAATTCCAAATATAAATAATGCAATGTGAGTAACCATTAATGATTTTGTCAAAACTATATGAAACAATATATTATATAATTACGTATGATTATGGAAGGAGTTTACATAACCATATTGATTATCATATAAATAATGGCTAACTAAACCTAAACGTAGAAAACCTCAACGTTTAGAAATTTCTACAATCTTAAAACAGCATATTTTCAACTACCTATTGTTTTATTATATGTAGTACTTCTAGGAATGCTTTTTTGTTTGTTGTCCATTCGAGAATATTTCACTCATACGTCACCGGCTTGAAGTACAGTGTTAAACAATTTTACCTATGAATAGCATTCAGGATTGGAAGCAATGAAGTTCTTTATAGTGCTCATGTCATCCGTGACATGGGGTCTCCGTTTTATGGTCATATTTGAAACACCCGTGGAGTTCACCACCTAGTATTTACAGTGCATGTCGGGCGCTCATGAATCAAGGGAACAGTCACTAGTTAAAGGTCTTAGATTTCACATGACACCGAAAATCGAACACTGCCTTCCAAGTTATGAATCGAGCAGTATGACCAGTTACACCTTTACTATCATACAAATATGATAAACACACACAGCTCTCTCTCTCTCTCTCTCTCTCTCTCTCTCTCTCCCACACAAACACACACACACACACTTTCTCTCTCGCACACACACACACACACACACACACACACACACACACACACACACACACATATATATATGTATTTGTATATATATATATATATATATATATATATATATATATATATATAGAGAGAGAGAGAGAGAGAGAGAGAGAGAGAGAGAGAGACATATCCATATCAGTCCACGTGATCGACCATTATGTCCATTGCCTTAAATGAGCAAGTCAAACTTCCAAAATCAATTTTACAGTTGTGTCACTTAGTAAAGTTTCGAACACTATTTACATGAAAAGAGAAGGATGATAGTTTGTTGGGGCTGGATAATCCGATGCCTGGCTCCTTGGAGGAAGTGTTATGCAATCAACAATATGGATGATCTCGTCTTTGTTCAAATGCTTACATTATCACTGGACAAATAGAATACAGAATACTTTAATACATCAAACCCATATTCTCTTCGACGTGACCTTCGTCACAAGCCACGGCTGAAATGTACGTTCCTTTCCCCTCTCACCCGTGGCTCTCTATGTTAAGTGTCAGTCTTGGAAAATTCATAGACGTGGGGAATTATAGTCAGTTATTTTTGAAAAGAATTATTGTTTTCATGGGACGCACAGATTTCTATATTCAGCGCGATTTGATATGTAGTCTATCCATTGTGCCTGGTTTCTGAAAATAAAAACAAGACCCTCAGCCATAATAGACCAGGTGAAAAAATTAAAATTCAAACTAAATGAGTAAATGACTTCCGATTCCATTAGAAAATCGTTTTATGAACAGTATTAGAAAGTCTATAACCCAAAATTTCCATCTTGAAAATGGTCATGATTTAGATGAGGACTGATGTCATTGACGTTGAAAATTTAGAAAAGAGCAACTAAGGAAGATGATTATTGATCAATGTCAATTCTGAGTATTTTGAATAATTCATAAGGATTTATTGAAGCTTTTATTTTAATATCTTTAAATACTAGCTCTAAACGTTAAGCAATGCATACGTATGTTGCATTTTATCTCAAATCACCAGAAGCACAGACAAATGTGGTACAAACTTTACATGGTGACTGGGTCGTTGTGCAGTTCAGTCAGCTAACTAATTTAATAACTGTTTATATATACATGCTTAGAGAAGGCATATTTCACGTCAGTGGAATCTGTGCAAGAATAGCACTCGACATTACTAGAATTTGTTGGGAAACAGAGAAGCAGTGGCTTGTTTTATTTAAAAAAAAAAATCCCATAATTCTTCGACAAATCAATCATGATCTTTGATTGGCTTGTTGAAGGATTTAATATCCTGTTTAACAGCAACACAACTGATTAATACTCTGAAGATGGTTTCGATATCAACTGGACTTTTCTGTTGGCGTTTATTTCTCTATTATGGTAAGTCTAATGTTATATGAAAAAATATTAACTTTTTGATATATATATGTATATATATATATATATATATATATATATATATATATACCATGTTAATTTCATTTGGGGCCTCCGTGGCCGAGTGGTTAGAGCATCGCGCTCAAAATCTCAAGGCCTCTCTCCTCTAGACGGCGCGGGTTCGAATCTCACTCGCGCCGATATATGCGAGAAAGTTTCCCAGTTTACTTTCGGAAGGTCGGTGGTCTCTTCCCGGATACATTGTATCTGGGGTCTCTCCTCCACCAATAAAAACTGGACGCCACCAGATAACGGAAAAATTGTTGAGTGTGGCGGAAAGCAACAATCAATCAATCAATCATTTGAAATTCAATTCAAAGAATTGCAGGTAAGTGAATGAGTCTTGTTTTAAATGACAAATCGGAAATTATTTACAATCAAAGCAAGCGAAATCAATTGTATTTTATTTTCGACAAAGGATCCCTTAATTATATATAAAATGTACAGGAATTGACAGTTTGCATCATCTCGCTGGCATGGCCTTCATCGCTGATAATAGAACGGACAGTGCCAACTGGCAACTCAGGGGCCCGTTTTGCTAAAGGTCGTAAGTCTGAGAATTAGTCGTAAAACATGACATACGATGTACTGCCGTTTTACAGAGATTTTGGATTTGCAAGGTACGATGAAATTCGGTCGTATGTCTACGATCGCCCGTTTTTATTGTTTTTATTCGAACAAAATATTAAATATATTCTCTACGATATGTAAGCAATAGTTTATAAAGGTTTTGTACGAAATAAATATATATGCATATGATAATTCCAAATATAAATAATGCAATGTGAGTAACCATTAATGACAGCTAGGAGCTCAGAAATAAATGTTTATTTATTATTATCTCTCCCTCCTCTTTACAATGATTTTGTCAAAACTATATGAAACAATATATCATATAATTACGTATGATTATGGAAGGAGTTTATATAACCATATTGATTATCATATAAATAATGGCTAACTAAACCTAAACGTAGAAAACCTCAACGTTTAGAAATTTCTACAATCTTAAAACAGCATATTTTCAACTACCTATTGTTTTATTATATGTAGTACTTCTAGGAATGCTTTTTTGTTTGTTGTCCATTCGAGAATATTTCACTCATACGTCACCGGCTTGAAGTACAGTGTTAAACAATTTTACCTATGAATAGCATTCAGGATTGGAAGCAATGAAGTTCTTTATAGTGCTCATGTCATCCGTGACATGGGGTCTCCGTTTTATGGTCATATTTGAAACACCCGTGGAGTTCACCACCTAGTATTTACAGTGCATGTCGGGCGCTCATGAATCAAGGGAACAGTCACTAGTTAAAGGTCTTAGATTTCACATGACACCGAAAATCGAACACTGCCTTCCAAGTTATGAATCGAGCAGCATGACCAGTTACACCTTTACTATCATACAAATATGATAAACACACACAGCTCTCTCTCTCTCTCTCTCTCTCTCTCTCTCTCTCTCTCTCTCACAAACACACACACACACACACTTTCTCTCTCGCACACACACACACACACACACACACACACACACACACACACACACACACACACACACACACACACACACACACACATATATATATATATATATATATATATATATATATATGTATTTGTATATATATATATATATATATATATATATATATATATATATATATATATATAGAGAGAGAGAGAGAGAGAGAGAGAGAGAGAGATATCCATATCAGTCCACGTGATCGACCATTATGTCCATTGCCTTAAATGAGCAAGTCAAACTTCCAAAATCAATTTTACAGTTGTGTCACTTAGTAAAGTTTCGAACACTATTTACATGAAAAGAGAAGGATGATAGTTTGTTGGGGCTGGATAATCCGATGACTGGCTCCTTGGAGGAAGTGTTATGCAATCAACAATATGGATGATCTCGTCTTTGTTCAAATGCTTACATTATCACTGGACAAATAGAATACAGAATACTTTAATACATCAAACCCATATTCTCTTCGACGTGACCTTCGTCACAAGCCACGGCTGAAATGTACGTTCCTTTCCCCTCTCACCCGTGGCTCTCTATGTTAAGTGTCAGTCTTGGAAAATTCATAGACGTGGGGAATTATAGTCAGTTATTTTTGAAAAGAATTATTGTTTTCATGGGACGCACAGATTTCTATATTCAGCGCGATTTGATATGTAGTCTATCCATTGTGCCTGGTTTCTGAAAATAAAAACAAGACCCTCAGCCATAATAGACCAGGTGAAAAAATTAAAATTCAAACTAAATGAGTAAATGACTTCCGATTCCATTAGAAAATCGTTTTATGAACAGTATTAGAAAGTCTATAACCCATAATTTCCATCTTGAAAATGGTCATGATTTAGATGAGGACTGATGTCATTGACGTTGAAAATTTAGAAAAGAGCAACTAAGGAAGATGATTATTGATCAATGTCAATTCTGAGTATTTTGAATAATTCATAAGGATTTATTGAAGCTTTTATTTTAATATCTTTAAATACTAGCTCTAAACGTTAAGCAATGCATACGTATGTTGCATTTTATCTCAAATCACCAGAAGCACAGACAAATGTGGTACAAACTTTACATGGTGACTGGGTCGTTGTGCAGTTCAGTCAGCTAACTAATTTAATAACTGTTTATATATACATGCTTAGAGAAGGCATATTTCACGTCAGTGGAATCTGTGCAAGAATAGCACTCGACATTACTAGAATTTGTTGGGAAACAGAGAAGCAGTGGCTTGTTTTATTTAAAAAAAAAAAAATCCCATAATTCTTCGACAAATCAATCATGATCTTTGATTGGCTTGTTGAAGGATTTAATATCCTGTTTAACAGCAACACAACTGTTTAATACTCTGAAGATGGTTTCGATATCAACTGGACTTTTCTGTTGGCGTTTATTTCTCTATTATGGTAAGTCTAATGTTATATGAAAAAATATTAACTTTTATATATATATATATATATATATATATATATATATATATATACCATGTTAATTTCATTTGGGGCCTCCGTGGCCGAGTGGTTAGAGCATCGCGCTCAAAATCTCAAGGCCTCTCTCCTCTAGACGGCGCGGGTTCGAATCTCGCTCGCGCCGATATATGCGAGAAAGTTTGCCAGTTTACTTTCGGAAGGTCGGTGGTATCTACCCGGATACATTGCATCTGGGGTCTCTCCTCCACCAATAAAAACTGGACGCCACCAGATAACGGAAAAATTGTTGAGTGTGGCGGAAAGCAACAATCAATCAATCAATCATTTGAAATTCAATTCAAAGAATTGCAGGTTAGTGAATGAGTCTTGTTTTAAATGACAAATCGGAAATTATTTACAATCAAAGCAAGCGAAATTAATGGTATTTTATTTTCGACAAAGGATCCCTTAATTATATATAAAATGTACAGGAATTGACAGTTTGCATCATCTCGCTGGCATGGCTTTCATCGCTGATAATAGAACGGACAGTGCCAACTGGCAACTTAGGGGCCCGTTTTGCAAAAGGTCGTAAGTCTGAGAATTAGTCGTAAAACATGACATACGATGTACTGCCGTTTTACAGAGATTTTGGATTTGCAAGGTACGATGAAATTCGGTCGTATGTCTACGATCGCCCGAGGGTGACCCTATGTCCTAAGTTTTGTCTTAAATGCTCCATAAAATCATTGTTACTATGGTTATTAAAATTATTCAACATGGCTGCATTTCTCATATTCGATGTCATAAATCAATCTCATTATAAACGTGCGTTGTGGGTATTTCGCGATAAATTCGTCGGACGACCTAAATGTTTAGTAGTCGAGAGGCTAGAGGTATAGTTTGCCTAGGCGGTGCATATACAGCTAACAGATTTAGTGCGGAGAGATGTAGAATATCTACGAACAGAAGCAATTTTTAAAGCTGCACCAGGTTTCATTCAAGTACATACCGTTATTTATTACTGTCTGCACACACATATAAGGCCAATCTAGAACTTGCCAATCAACATGTACCTTTGTATATTACAATGCGTCATTTCCTCTGATAACTTCGTCACACGAAAGGTGGTTACGTACTCGTATATTTCCGTCAGTGCGCGGATCAAACAAAAGTGTCAGGTGTGTGTCAAAGATCCATTGCATTTACGTATTTCCACATAATTCATATCTTTTCCAATGATGTTGACTATTTCAAGTATTTTTTAAAAATAGATATGCCCGTTATATTAGACCCTTATTTCGATACACCCTTTCCCACGCATTGCACTGTCCATACATAAAACCTCATGCATTGAAGAGTTCCGATACGGTTTGCGACAAAAGAAGTTACGATTTACGATTACGATACGTTTTGTAAAACGGTCCTACGATATACCGTAAGTTCTTCAGTTTTATGGCATAAGACTTAAGAGTTACGACTTTTTGTAAAACGCAGCTCAGAGTCGGCAATTGAGCAACATTGTCTATAACAAGCGTTTCCGGGTTTGCCGTCCACGTGGTCGGTCATATGAGGTAATCAGAGAGTGCCTTAAAACTCGTATACCCATAATACAATGAAAGTATATATCCCTAATGATGATGAAAATGGATCATGGCTATTTCTTATATCTACATGAAACTATTTGGGAAAATTTAAATCCCAAACGTAGAAAGAATTGATTGGTTTTTTGTTTTTGTTTTTGTTGTTGTTTTTGTTTGTTTTTTGTTTGTTTGTTTGTTTGTTTGTTAATGAAGAATGGGAACGGTAAACGTTAGTGTATGACGTTACAATTGAGAATCGAAAAGGAATGGTCTTATTCAAATCGGGCGTAGCGGTGATTGTTTTGACAAAAGAAGTCCTATTCACGATATGCATACACTCGGGTTTGTTGATTAGTGCTATAATGCAACATATAGGGTTTCAAAACCAGAGACCCTAGATTTCTAGTCAGGTATTCTGGTCATCTGTTACTGACTCGGTCACATGACCATCTGAAATGGATCACACAATTACCAGGTGATTTACTTTCATATCTTGGTATAATTCTGTCTGTCTCGATTGATTGCTTAATTGTAAATTGTTTAAGGTTCCTCTTGAGAATCTTTCACTCATATGGAGACGTTACCAGTGCCGGTGAAAGGCTGCCTATATTCACGGCCTTTGAGCAGTGAGGGATCTTTATCGTGCCACACCTGCTGTGACACAAGGCTTATTCTAACCCGAATCCCACAGGAAGCCTCGATATTGATATTAGGGCAAACCTATACAACGTTATATCAATCAGTCTTGATAAAAATATCAGGAAATAAGTTCGACGCTGAAAACTTGAAGTCAATGCTTTATTTTTCTGGTGAAGCATATTAAAAGAACACTCCAGGGTTATTGAAGATAAAGCAACTGAATTCCAGCATTTAAAAAAAAACAAGACTAGAACAGAAGTGGAAATTTTTTCATGTAAAAATTCTGATTTGTGATTACTATTGCATCAATACTTTACACCTTGTTTTGCACTGAATACCAAAATTAATCAAGTATATCCAGAGTGCTATCCGCTGGCTTTATGTACAGTCTTTTCACTTTTATCCTTCAGTGCGTTCGAACTGTAAGCTGCTAACTCAACGCGATTTGAAAAGAAATCAAAATACGCCAATCCTTGGATCGACGAATAAATAACTTTAAAATGTGTCAATCATTAAATCCAGCAATAACATACATGCAATAATTATAAATAGTACTAGCGTTAATCCTTGTATCCAGGAATAAATAATACTTTTAAAATGCGTCCATCATTGGATGCAACAATAAAAGAAACGATGAAATTATCGAACAGTGATCAATATCACAATACAAAGTAGACAGTTGGGCAAACACGGACCCCTGGATATACCTGAGGTGGAATCAGGCGTCTAGGAGGAGTAAGCATCCTCAACCTATATTTTGATCAGGTAAACGGAACTATCAACAGTCAGAATCATTGTGGCAGGAACATAAATCCTACAACTGGCTGCTCTGTAACTCTTAATTGGCGTAATCCCGTGGGGATCCGGGTAGAATAGGTCTTCAGTATCCCTTGCTTGTCGTAAGAGGCGATTAAATCGGACAATCGTTTGGATGAGAACATGAAAACCGAGACCCCGTGCCGCAGCATGTGTGTAACGATAAAGATCCCTGTCTGCTCAAAGGCCGTAAGCACTCAACATGGGCTTACATTTTATAGCCCTTCATCGGCAATGGTTACGTCTCCATATGTGTGGAAAATTCTGGAGATGGGGTTAAGCAATATACAACCAACCTACAATGAATTGATGCAAGTTTCTAATGTGTATGAATCAGGCACCAGCAGTCTATTGAATACACGAGTTTTCGATATTCAATTGTGTTGTCTTTAGATGTAACCACTATTTAAGAAATGCCACGTCTGAATGATGCTCAACGCAACTGGACGACTTGAAGAAGGTACGTGTCTCACAACCTGAAGTTGCAAGAGTACAAAACACCATATTTTGCCATTGCAGAAGATATCAACAAAACTGTTTAACAGGTGATCGTTATAGAGCAGGTAGAGGTTCCACGCGTGACGGCAGCCGCACCGGATCGTTTCATCCGATTACGTCATCTTCCTTAACGTTTCACAACAACGTTGTTATATTAGACTGTTCGTAACCGACTACAGGATGTTGGATTAGAGCACGCAGGCCTGTTCGTGGCATTGTTCTGACTCCGTATCACCGGAACTGACTGATGTCAAATTCATAGAGTATAGCCATGGTAAAACTGGCGGACCGTTAGGTTCAGCGATGAATCTCAGTTTTTACTGCAATGGTCTTATGGAGGACTCAGATTATAGGCGCCAAACTGAACGTTTTGCGCAAAATTGCATCCAGGAGATGATCGCTTTGAATGGGAAGGTGTTATGATGTGGGCAGCACTGGTTCACTAGCTCAATTAGTTATACAGCCACACGTGGGTCCAATAATGCAGTGTCTAAGTCTTCCAATATGGCAACTTCAGACCATATACTGCTGATCAAACACGTGATACAAGCCATCCAGTTCATTAGATTTGAAGCTTATCGAGCATGCATGGGGCGAACTGGATAGGTGCATCCGCCAGATACAACCGTAATCCCCAGACTCTGCAACAACTGGCTCACTGAATGGCCTAGAACTGTTAATAACTGTAATTATTATTAGTGGTTATTATTCCAGCGTTTACATTATTCAATAAGGGGGCCTCCGTGGCCTAGTGGTTAGAGCATCGGGCTCAAAATCACAAAGCCTCTCACCTCTGTCGGCGCGTGTTCGAATCTCGGCCGCGGCGTTATGTGAGCAAGTTTGCCAGTTTACTTGCGGAAGGTCGGTGGTCTCTTCCCAGGTACATTGTATCTGGGTTCTCTCCTCCACCAACAAAAACTGGACGCCACCAGATAACTGAAAAATTGTTGAGTGTGGCGGAAAGCAATAAATAATCAATCAATCATTATTCAATAAATGAATTAAGTATTTCTCATCAACATTATCTATACTACTACATAATAATCATGGTCTCGAGTTTTGTCTTTTGATGCAGGCTAATAGGGAGGAATCTGTCTTATGTCTATTTCAGCTGGGGTAGGTGGAGTGGGGTAAGTGGGGTAAGGACATTATATATATATATATATACGCTATCCACTGTCTTTATGGTAATTATCATCTTATTATAATTTAAATATTAATCAAAATGCACATCATCTGAACTACCATGGTTTAACATGTCAGACACTTCTGAAGACTTGGAATATTAAATGTTAAAACACGTATAAATGATATACATAGATTTTTTTCAAACATTTCCAAATAGTCCTGTTTGGTAGGTCAATTATTGATTGCCATGAGGATTTCACATGAGTGGGACTAAAATGAGGATTTCACATGAGTGGGATTAAAATGAGGATTTCACACGAGTGGGATTAAAATGAGCATTTCACATGAGTGGGATTAAAATCAAACCTTCACCAATTCTTTTTTTCGCGATAATGGAAATAAAAAAGTGCCAGTACAGTTGGATTTTAATCAGATCGGGTGGGAGTGAATCTATTTTCAATTGACAAAGGAGGAGGGTATAAGATATATTTTTGCTTTTCAAACAGTATCTTTACGGTGATTCTTATTTCATTTTAGTTCAACATATTATCTTGCGAGCTGTGCCAATCACATCTGAAGATTTAACGATCCTTCACAATAATCTCTTAAAAATTATCCTAACCCGCTTACCTTTGGTCATTTATATATGCATGATAATCATTTGTATTGTATCATTTCAATTTTCAATCAGTATAACATTCACAGTATAATTTTAACTGCAAACCTACATCTCAATTACACTGTATGCACAATATAAGTATATAAAGCATGAAATATGAATACAAGCCATCAGGGTCATATTGATATGGTTACTGCCAGTTATAAGTTGGGGACTATCCCGATTCAAATTCCATAACGTAATATATTATTTGCCTTTAAGTGATGTATCCCTTTTGATACTTTTTCTTTTTTCACAGTTTTATGGTAATCTGGGCACAGACCCCTGCTGTTTCGGTGGTACTTTCAAGACACGTGGATTAAAGATAGGTCTTAATATCAAAGGATAGCTTAATACAATTTAAAACTATTTCACTCCTATGGAGACATCACATTTGTGCATTATTCAGTATACAATTTCAACTTTCAAAAAAAAAAAAAAAAAAAAAATCACAGAAAATCACCGTGTAATTGATAATTCATGTATTTTCAACTTGACTTCAATTATTTTTTAGCCAGCTGTGCAGGCACAGGTTATAATGTCTATTGTCTGAAAATGAGCTAAAAATTATAATTTGCGTTTCATTTTTTTTAATCAGTATTTGAAAATGATGTGTAAATATCTCAAAGTAGATTTGTAACATCCACTGATCCTGATGTATGAAATACTCAATACCCTAAACAATCAGTATTCATTAATATCAAAGAGAAAACCCGATGATTCCGTTATGTTTCCGATAAAAATTTAAAAAAACAAAGCAATGCGCAATAGATGTTTAGTGCGTCCTGTGTGTTAGTCTCCTCCGTGTGTCAGACCTGACTGCATTAACCAGTCATTAGTGATTGGTATTATTGGTTCATATTACCTTTTACGATTCTAGTCACGATCCACATAAATATTTTACGACGGAAAATAAATTTTCGCAGATCATTAAAAATTTATTCAGTATTGTTTAGTAAATTCACAACTTTTATCAGAGTGTCCCAAATTATACGATTCAAAGCATGATCAAGCCGAAATGAATCTTAAAATTGTGTGATGACTATAATTTATATATAGTACATTTGTTGTATTAAAGGATGTGGAACTTCAAACAAAGAAAATGACTCCATCGAGAGGCCTAGAAAGCTCACCTACAGACTAATACTAAACTGTTATAACTGAATTACCTGGATTTCACATTACATACTTTCATAATGACTTTTGTTCAAGATCACCACACACAACCTTCTCAAAAGCACTAATTGTGCCATATATAAACCTCTTTTTCATTTTTATAGTTTTTCATTCTTGTAAATTTGACATTGATCAAATAACTTCAACACAAGGTTAGTATATAATATAGTGATACATAAGTACATGTTATGTACCAAACATGAGTCTCTAGTGCATTTTCGTAATAAATGTTTGATCTAAACACAAATTTCATTTTTCTCTGTTACCTTGATCATATGACCTTGCTTCAGGAACATCACATTCGCTTGGCTACATGCATTCTGTGCACCAGATATGAGCCTGTAGTGTTTCCCCCCAAAATATAATCGATCTGTAAGATAATTTATATCATTTAGTGGTGGCCATGACCTAAAACAGATGACCTTCATTGTTTAAAATCACGACCGACCATCTTGCTACGAGGGCTGATTAATATGTTGTGAGCCTCATATGTAAGGGATTGAATTTTGGCGGACATTTTGCTTCATTTTTCAACATAATCCCCATCAGTATCTAAACACATTTGCCAGCGATGTTTAAGGGCCTTAATACCACTTTTAAAGAAGTTCTTTTCTTGACCGTTCAAATAGTCCTGCACAGCATGTATGACGTCATCATCTAAGTGAAAGTGGGTACCAGAAATGGCCATTTTCAGTTTTAGAATAGATAAAGGTTTGATGGAGCGAGATCAGGCGAATAAAGCGGATGCTCAATCAATTTAAAGCCACAATCGTCAATGGCAATGACAGACTTGTGAAGTCTTGTTATAGTGGAACAACACATTTTTACTGAGTTTTCAGCGGCGCTTCAGTTTAATGTTTTCTCGCAACTACCTCAAACATGATTAAAAGTTGCAAAGTATGTGCCATTGATTATTTGTCGAAAATCTACCATAAGCATCCCAGTAAACCGAGGCCATAACCGTTCCTGCTGATGGTTTTTGTCTTCTTTAGCGGGGATGAACCAGTTACTTCCATTTTCTAGACTGTTGTATGGCCTCTAGGGTGAAATGATGGACCCACTTTTCATCCATAGTAACAAATCTCTGAAGAAAGTTAGCAGGATCTTCTTCTAACAGGTTTAAATTAGCACACGACAAAGTGCACCTGGTGTACTTCTGATCAACTGTCAGGTTTGGTACCCAGCGGGTTGAAATATTTCTCATTACAAGGTCCTCTGTCAGTGTGGACTGTACTTTTTCCTGTGAAATTCCAGCTGTACTGGCTATATATCTTTCTGTTACTCGCCTGTAAGTCATAACAATATCATGGACTTTATTGACCATTTCTGGGGCTGCAACAGTGACAGGTCTTCCAGGACAGGGTTCATCTTCAAGGGTCTGCTTGTCGCGTTTAAATTCTGCCACCCGCCTTTATAATGTAGCATATGAAGGGACATCTTCTCCTAGTGTTGCTACCATATCAATATGGAAATCATTAGGTGCTTTCTTATGCAAATATTGGATAACTGCACTTTCATCATTTTTGTCCATTTTGTAAGAGTCACTTGCCTTGTTTGCTTTAGAGTATTACTTTGTCGATAGAAACTGACCAAACGACACCAGTCTTCGGGTACACAGTCTTAAATATAGTACCCTTTGTGTGTCGACTAAATGGGGCGGTACTTCCGATGGGACCGCAATAAATGAGGTCCCGTGTCACAGCAGGTGTGGCACGATAAGCCTAAGACGTAAGTAAAAATAGCTAGCGATTATTCCTTCGCCAAACACTCGGCATTTATAAGTGAGAATCACGGGTCTTTCGGATGTGACCTTAAAAAAAAGGTCCAGTGTCACGGTAGGCTTTGGCACGTTAAAGAATTCTTATTGTTACGGTCCTGAGCGCTAAGGATAGGTCTAAATTTGTGGTACTTATGCTACAGCTTGAGACCTCTCAATATGAGTGAAAAAAATTCGACGGGCCGTACAACAAACAAAGAAACCTCCCTGCTCAAAGGCCCTGAGGTCTAAGTTTTGCAGACCTTTAACGGCAATGGTGACGTTTCGATATTAATAAGAAATTCTCGAGGGGAACGTTAAAATAATATTCAAACAATCAATCCCTCAATCACCTCGAAGGGATATGTAGGTGAACAAAGCGTTGGATGTCAGCCAATCAGAAATATCGAAACTTTTCAATCATATTATCGTCTTGTACAATTTACATAAAACAATCTAAAGGTAAATGATTATTATTTGGTCTAGAATGATTTTTAAAGCCGTTCAAACGGTAAAAAGATGCCCGAATAACTATAACTATATATATATATATATATATTTTTTTTTTTTTCTACATTCTTCTTTGTTCAGGATTTTGCATTTTCAAAGATCCATACATTGCAGATTAGCATGTTTGAATCCACATCTTTCTGTTGTACAACCTGTGGTGCAATTGCAAGCTATCATCGCTCTGTTTAAGGTCATAGGTATAGGCACCAAACAACCATCTTCAACTTCCATCCCACTTCAGTTGGACATGGAAATACGGGCCTACAAATATCTGCACGACTCCATATCAATGCCTGGTAGTGTGCGCTCTTTATATGCATATGTAAGGCAACACTAGTCGAATGTATATTCTCTTGACTTTTTGATTTCCGAAATAATGCGTTCCAATCTCTGTCTGTAGGCACTGATTGTTGGTTATAAAACATACAGACGAACTTTTCACACTCTTTCAGTTTTGATAATTTAATTCTCCCTCTCCCAAACCCTTCAGTAGCTCAGTTATCCCTGAACAACCTCAGTGAAAATATTTTTGATATACCATAGAAATAAGATGTGTCACATCCTGTCAGTGTATGAGTTCCGGATTTTATTGATAGGTCCCTTTAGGGATCAAACAGAACATTAATTCTAGAACAATGCTTCCTTTTCTGAAAACAGTTGAGACAAACTCTTTTGGAAAGTCTCCAAATGTGTTCATACCATGTGCTCTAAGGCTCTGAACCAAAGCTTGACTATCTATTATCAAACTGATGCATCCTTTCATTTTCAACTCGCACCCCAACATCAACATCCCTTACAACTACATGCTACATAACTGACGTTTTTCCAGATCTTAAAGACCCATTTGTATCAACAATTGAAATGAGCACTAGTAGGAGTTGATGCGTCACGCCGAAATCTACGTCCGTTCCTGCTTTGTACACAATGACAAGTCTTTGCAAAATGTTTCTGTAGAATTAAGTCTTGTTTTCTTTTTTCAACAGCTTTAGGAATAACTTGTACCTTGTATAAAGGTTCAAATGTTAACGGATTATTTTTCCCAAAATGTGATGCAAAGGAACGTTTAATGTACCTTTTCCCTTGTTAGGAATTAAACGATCTGTAGCAAAACCCTCCACCTGTATTTGGCCCAAATGTGCGGACGAAAGTAGAGAATCTCTGATATCTCTTTTGTGACCCCATTGATTAACTGATCTCCTTCGTAGGATTGATTGATTGATTGGTTGTTGTTTCCGTCACACTCAACAACTTTCTAGTTATCTGGTGGCGTCCAGTCTTTTATTGGTGGAAGAGATACAATGTACCAGGAAAGAGACCACCGACCTTCCGAAAGTAAACCGGCAAACTTTCTCACATATATCGGCGCGACGAGAATCGAACCCGCGCCGACTAGAGGGGAAAGGACTTGTGATTTTGAGCGCGATGCTCTAACCACTCGGCCACGGAGGCCTCTATTACGGTTGAAGTTACTCCTTCCCAACTGTTAATATTTCGTTGGAAGGGTCACATACTATAAATCTTTTCATTACATCAACAAGTGAATCCCCTATCCTTTAATCAAGGACCTGACGACTCTTTGATGCCTCCTTGTGAGTAAGTATATCATCTGGATTCAGATCGTACATATTTCTGGTTAGAAGATTTAAATGCGATCTTAACTTGTAGGAAAGACACCACCTACTAAGGCCAGAAGGAATCCTCGTAATTCTCATTATGTAATCATCTATCTGTTTTAAATTGTGCGTGCTATATATCCAAACAGATCTACAGCGTAATTATTTTGTTTCGGAGATTTATGAGAATAACGAGAATCTAACATATTTCCAAGTGCACATCCCCGGTTTCAAGTAAATAGCTACCGTTGCAAGGCTGCTATGTGCACGTGCATTATTTGTATTTTGCAAGAATTTAATGAGTTTATATATATATATATATATATATATATATATATATATATATATATATATATATATTCCATTCTATCATTATGTAATTGACAAATGATTTCTCCTCGTTTATTCCATGATACGGTCGCTAATTATCATTTTATCGTCTTTTCGCGTTGAGAAAACGAAAAAACTTCCAAACACAAAGACGTCAAAATACGTTGGAAATTTGTGGGTTTTGTTTATTGTCTCTTTGACGTATCGTTTTTAGGGGAATGAAAAATCGTTAATTATCGTTTGGCTTATTCGACTTGAAAAGACGAAAAATCACAAAGCGAAAATACGAAAAAAGAGGAAGCTAATAGACGGGTTTTGTTTGTCGTCTTTTCGCTTTATTTCGACTTTCCGTTTTGTGGTCTTGTGTTTTATTTGTTATATCAGAGCGAACATTCGCTAGTTATTATTTTGTCGTCTTTTTGCCTCGAAATAAGGAATTGACGACAAATTGAAAAATGGCACAAATCAGCCGCCGCGTTCCAGGGTCGTAGTAATGAGAGAGTTTTATTGTGTCAACATCTGTCGTGATCCGGGACTCTAATTTCTATTTGCCGAGCGTTTGACGAACGAGCAGTAACGACCGCCCAGAATTTCGACGTCATGGGTTTTGCGTTGTCAAGGTGTAACGGGCAGGGCTCGAACCCATGACTTTTCGGTCATGAAGGGAATATAGTAATGACTGAGTCACCGTAAATGATATTGATAAAGAGTAAATATCAGAAATTCTTCCAAAAATGATACATACCATAGATATTGTGTTTTGTAAATTCTTCTCAAATTTATGTTACGTGGCTGATTGATTTCAAACAGATATATGATATATGAATGCATTTTTAATAATATGTGGTTTTGGTATATGAAACTGAATAGATGGATTGCTACTGTAAATTTCATTTTTGGGGGCTTTGGCACTAAAGGTATTCATTTTTAATGTTATATTTCCGATCTCCGAGAATTTACAATTTAAAATGCCATCACTATAGATCAAAATGAATTTTCAAATGTTTTTACAAGAATAAAATATAAAACAAGTTATCATCAATCGATGAGTATTGTATAAATTATTTATCTCAGAGTATTGCTATTAAAAGGTTTGATGGTATCATTTTTAAGAGGTCCCAAGGTTTGTATATTAATTGAATTTTTGTCATAATTTTGTCTTCTCAATCATTATCGCAATATACCAAACTCCTCAAGAGACCTTCCTTGATTTTGTACATTTGGGAATTGCCGATGTTTCATTAGCTTTAACTGCACAATTATTACTAAACACAACTGTCACAGACTATATGTACCTTTGACTTAATGTTATTAAAACATCTACGACTGTGAATGCATCTTTATACATTCTAATATTTACCATACAGTGCATCGAAACAAGTAGTCGAAAGATCAAATTCTTAAGCAGAAATCTAAAGTAAATAGAATGTCATTATTTATAAATCAGCTTCAAATCAAATTCAGAGCACGTACCTGTATGTGTTTCCATGATTATATAATGCATTGTAGATTTATTATAGAATTACATATGTTAAATTTCTAGGTAATCTGGTGAAACAAATTAACACTTAACAACATACATTTATAACGAAGGCAGTACAGTAGTGCCTAACCCCGGACTTCCGTCACAAACTAGGAACTAAAACCCGGTCTTCTGCCCCAATTTAGGAACTAAAAACCGGTCTTCTGCCCCAATTTAGGAACTAAAACCCGGTCTTCTGCCCCAATTTAGGAACTAAAACCCGGTCTTCTGCCCCAATTTAGGAACTAAAAACCGGTCTTCTGCCCCAATTTAGGAACTAAAACCCGGTCTTCTGTCCCAATTTAGGAACTAAAAACCGGTCTTCTGTCCCAATTTAGGAACTAAAACCCGGTCTTCTGTCCCAATTTAGGAACTAAAACCCGGTCTTCTGCCCCAATTTAGGAACTAAAAACCGGTCTTCTGCCCCAATTTAGGAACTAAAACCCGGTCTTCTGTCCCAATTTAGGAACTAAAAACCGGTCTTCTGTCCCAATTTAGGAACTAAAACCCGGTCTTCTGCCCCAATTTAGGAACTAAAAACCGGTCTTCTGTCCCAATTTAGGAACTAAAACCCGGTCTTCTGCCCCAATTTAGGAACTAAAACCCGGTCTTCTGCCCCAATTTAGGAACTAAAACCCGGTCTTCTGCCCCAATTTAGGAACTAAAACCCGGTCTTCTGTCCCAATTTAGGATCTAAAGCCCGGTCTTCTGCCCCAATTTAGGAACTAAAACCCGGTCTTCTGTCCCAATTTAGGAACTAAAACCCGGACTTCTGTCCCAATTTAGGAACTAAAACTCGGTCTTCTGTCCCAATTTAGGAACTAAAACCCGGTCTTCTGCCCCAATTTAGGAACTAAAACCCGGTCTTCTGCCCCAATTTAGGAACTAAAACCCGGTCTTCTGTCCCAATTTAGGAACTAAAACCCGGTCTTCTGCCCCAATTTAGGAACTAAAACCCGGTCTTCTGCCCCAATTTAGGAACTAAAACCCGGTCTTCTGCCCCAATTTAGGAACTAAAACCCGGTCTTCTGCCCCAATTTAGGAACTAAAACCCGGTCTTCTGCCCCAATTTAGGAACTAAAACCCGGTCTTCTGCCCCAATTTAGGAACTAAAACCCGGTCTTCTGCCCCAATTTAGGAACTAAAACCCGGTCTTCTGCCCCAATTTAGGAACTAAAACCAGGTCTTCCGTCCCGATCTAGGAACTAAAACCAGGTCTTAGGTCCCCATCCCAGAATACATCAGAATATATGACCACCATGCTTCGTTGATTTAAATACAATTTCAAGCATATTTTCGTATAAATGATTGATCATATTATTTCTTCTTTTGTAAATCATATGTGAAATGTCCGGGACCGGTGGAATTGACAAATAAAAACTGTTAAAAGCCGTTCTTGTTTCGACATTTCCCCCTCAATATCCGCGTTTTAATTTTACCTTTTCATTATCAGATGCAAAAAGGCAATTAAATTCATTTACCCTTACATCTTGCTGTATACCTATGTTTCTGATTTATTGCGCGTTTCATTTTCATATTTAGGTCAAAATCGACCTCGACATTTTCTCTTAAATAAACACGTTAAATGCACTATCTTTTGATAAGATAAGCATATGAAAGAGAAATAAAATATATATTTTTTCCTGCTTGTGTTTCTTTCAGATTCACTGTTAGTGTTTTAAAATTTATTTTTTCTTTCCCATTCAGGTTAAACATCATTTATCATATACAATGTAGGCGTATTCGGTCTGCATACGGTTGAAAAACTGCTGAATTTATAATATCCGTTTCTCTTTTTACATTTTGTTGTTTTTCATAATTTGTCTGACCTAGCTATTATAAAATACGTTTTGTGATGTACATTGTAATTTACCGTGAAATATCATATTTTATCGGTGTTTATTAATACATGATTCATACATATAATACTATTTGTATCTGCTCTGATGAAATTTCTAGATCCCTCGATTTTAAACGCGTGTGACTTTAAAATGGCCATGCCACAGAGACTCCAACTCTTCTGTGTGTCAAAAAATAGACATTTCTGTAGTTGTTGCAGACAAAATAATCACACCTTTGCGAAATAAGAGAAGAATGTACCATTCATATATATATATATATATATATATATATATATATATATATATAGGTGAAAATACCTTACAGCCTTCAATCTCCTAATTCTTATAACACATACATATCAGAGAAATGGGCAAACACGGATCCCTGGACATACCAGAAGTGGGGTCAGGTGTCTAGGAGGAGTAAGCATTCCCTGTTGAGCGGTCACACCCGTCGTGAGCTCTACATCCCAACCAAGTAAACGGAGTAATCCACAATCAGAATCAGTGTTCCAAGAACGGCCTAACAATTGGTATGAAACGCGTCAGGCAACATTTGACCTAATGAAAAGTTATGCTGGCAAACTAGATCGTTATAACGACCATAATATTTTCGAAATTCTGACTTTAGACGATATTGTGCAAACCCCTGTAACATCAAGTTGTTTATCAGTAGCCTGCATCTATTTAAAAACTGATCATATGCAGAAGAAGTTTTTGCGTATCGAAGCGGATGAGATGTAAGGATCATATGCAGGTGATTATGAAATATTGCCACTTAGATAAGGGAAGGTGTCGATGGAGGAATTGAAATCATCCCGTTTGTCATAAAGTTGAGCTGCTGGTTTGCCGCCGGCATCTTTTTTCAGTAAAATATCTAAGTACGAAGCAGATGTGGAAGACTCTGTAGTGTCTTTTATATCAAGTTCACTAGGATACATCGAAGCAACATATGGATGAAAATGATCATTGCTGATAAAATATTGTCGATATATCTAAATATCGAATTGAAGGCCACAGTAAGATATTGTTTCTCATGTAGAAACTTTTGAATGAATTCTGCTTCATAAGAATATATCCAGCAATGGATCTTTGTTTGTAAGGGTTTGTATGGAGTTTGAAGATACAGTATAGGTACGGTAACTCATATTCATCCGCTCCATTGACTGGGATATTAAATGTATTTAAAACTAAAGCATGATTTTGAAAAAATTCATCTTTTGAAAGGGCAGTATGACACACACACACACACACACACACACACACACACACACACACACACACACACACACATATATATATTCGTTGTGTAAAACGATTTAAAGCCCTATTGGTTTTCCATAATTTTTTCCTTTATTTTGAAAAAAAAAGATCCGTAAGGGGGAAACCGCAATACGGAGGAAAATTGTAGCTAAATTGTAGCTTTCCCCTGGGGAACCCGCTATGAGGGAAGTAACTATTCAAGTATTGAAAACATCAAATCGTAATATTGGGAATCGTGTACATTGGGTGGTTGTTGTTTAAAAACTTCAAGCACAGAAACAGTACACATGTAATAATATTTGAGCAGAACAGTCACTAATTATTGAAATTTTGGATTGATTGCTTGTTTTACGGCTCAAGAATTTTTCACTCATATGGAGACGTCCCCATTGCCTGTGAAGGACTGCGTTTAGGCCTATGCTTGGCACTTTAGGTAGGGGTGATCCTTATCGTGCCACACATGCAATGACGCGATGCGTCGTTTTTTTCCGGTCGTATCCGAAGGACCACCATATCTAGTCTCCTCTTACTACAAGCAAAACGCACTGAAGACCTATACTATTCTAATCCAACGGTACTAAAGGCTTTACGTGTTAAAATGTCTCGCTGAATGATGGTCAAAAGATGACATTAACGACAATAAGTGTTATCTAAAGTCTCCGAGATGAGGGAGTTTTTAGTCAGTTTTACAAGGAAGTCCTTGAAAGAGTAAAACAAATGAACATTGATAATCATTTTCTTCCATGATAACGCAGAATCGATATTCCGCCTAAACTCGATGATGGGACAACAGTACACATGTTTGCATCATGTGTAGATTTCTACGAAGCACGAGATCTACTTTTACCTGCTATAAAATTTAGATTTGATTAACCAGGTAACAATGCAAATGTTAATTTAAAGTCCTCGTATTCAAGGTTTGCACAGATCAGACATGTGAAGAATTTAACTTACCATGTGGGTGTTCGGGTTGTTAGAATAGATCCTCAGCACCCCCTAGCTTGTCGTAAAAGGCGAATAAATGGGGCGGTCCTTCGGATGAGACCGCAAAAACCAAGGCCCCGTGTCACAGCAGATGTGGCACTTTAAAGATCCCTCCCTGCTCAAAGGCCATAAGCGCCGAGCATAGACCTAAATTTGCAGCCCTTCACTGGCAATGGTGAGTCTCCATATGAGTGAAAGATTCTCGAGTGGAACATTAAACAATATATAATCAATCAATCAAGAATTTAATTTTGTTATACAGATTTGAAGTTAAAAAATCTTCGTTACCAACATAATCATAATGTAGATATCTGCTTTGCCCAAATATATCATGTGTGATTGAGGTTTTCCAGATATTCAGTAGATAAAAGTTTTCTATTAGATGAGATCATGCAAACTCTCAAACAAGTATTTTATTTCCTGCGACTAACCGAATAGCGACTATTCGGTCGTCAAGAGTCCGGCGTTACAAGTGACAATCACTGACCTTTCGGATATAAAGTTGATATTAGAGAGATGCTAGATTTCCTCATTGATACTATCTTCGTGATCTTTGTTGATCACATCTTCCAAAATTCTGTTGCAATTCTCATGGTTGTGCTCCTTTGTTATCTAACCTCTTTTTATATTCTTATGAAGCAGAATTTAAAAAAAAAATTCTTCATGAAAAGAAAACAAAATCTTGCTGTGGCCTCCAATTCGACATTTAGATACATCTTCTACGTTTTATCTATTAACTATGACCATTTTCGTTCATATGTCGATTCTATATGTCCCAATGAACTTCAAAAATAAGACACCGCAGTCTTCCCTATTTGCTTCGTATTTAGATATTTTATTGAAAATAAAAGCTGACGACAAACTAACAACTCAAATTTATGACAAATGGGTCCAAATTCTCCATTGTTGACTTCCCTTATCTATGTTGTGGTGTTTATCTCTCATCCGATTCGATACGCAAAACCTTGTTCTGCATATGATCAGTTATTAAATCGAGGCAGGCTACTGACAAAAAAGTTGATATTTCAGCGGTTAGTACAGTCTTGTCTAAAGTGAACATTTCACAAATTATATAGTCGTTATAACGATCTTGTTTGCCAGTACAATCTTCAATTAAGTCAAATGCAGTCTGATGTATTTCATACCAATTGTTATGGTGATCTTGGTACACTTCTGACTACGAATTACTCCATTTACTCGATTAAGATATAATGCTCACGGCGGGTGTAACTAGTCGAAAGGGGATGCTTACTCTTCCTAGACACCTGATCCCATCTCTGATATATACAGGGGTCCGTGTTTGTCCATCTTTCTGATTTTATTTTCTATAAAAATTGCGAAATTGAGTACCTTCGGTTTTTCCTCTAACAAATGAAGGTCCCATAGTACGATAAAGAACGTTTACTGCTACAACCCAGGGAGCCACGTGAATTTGTGTTACTTTACCTATAGCTGGTTACGTCTCTATACGAGCTAAAATTATTTAATGAACGTAGAATAATGTAAATACATCACAACAGATGCCCTTTGGAGTTGCTATTTTGGTTACGGGTTCTAGTATTGTTGAAGTTCTAAAAGGTGAAAAGGCCAAGATAACTAACGGTATTCCATCTCGTAATTCCTATAGAAATTACAAATCAGAGAGATGGGCAAACACGAACCCATGGTCATACCAGAAGTGGGATCAGGTGCCTAGGAGGAGTAAACATCCCCTGAGGACCGGTCACACCCGCCGTGAACCCTATATTCCGATCAGGTAAACAGACAAATCAGTAGTCATAATCGGTGTGTCAAGAACGGCTTAACAATTGGTATGAAACACATCAGACAGCATTTGACTTAATGGTAAGTTGTATCGGCAAACGAGATCGTTATAACGACCATAAAATTTGCGAAATGCTGACTTTTACTAAAAGTTCGTTAGAATTTTTAAGAATCCACATTTGATTTACACCATTTCTGGCATATGTAATGGCACAGTACGTTTGAAGTTTCTCCTTCACAGCAGTTAAGGAGCAAAGATAGGAGCTTGGTAGAACATTTACTGGATCCAGCAATGTATCTTTGTTTGTAAAGGTTTTTGCTGATCCAGTATAGATACGGTAATTCATATTCGTCCGCTTCATTGACTGGGATATTAAATGTATTTAAAACTGAAGCATGATTTTGAAGAAATGCATCTTTTGAAAGGGCAGTTGTAGTATACATGCGATTAATAAAGTGGAATTGATGTAGTATAAGTGCGATTAATAAAGTGGAATTGATGCCAAGTTCGTTTAGAATGCAGGGTGGTGCACAGTTACCTACCACAAACCTTTACTTGCATTACAAATAGATGACACAACAGCACTCGTGGTTACTTATTTCACCTAAATTTCTCGATAGAGTTTGGATGGTACTACTTGACAGAAGCACTGAACACGACAGAAGCTCTAAAGAAGGGAGATGCAATAAACACGACAGAAGTGATGACCACAATAGAAGCACTGGACACGATAGAAGCAACGAACACGACAGAAGTAATGACCACAATAGAAGCACTGAACACGATAGAAGCAACGAACACGACAGAAGTAATGACCACAATAGAAGCACTGAACACGATAGAAGCAACGAACACGACAGAAGTAATGACCACAATAGAAGCACTGAACACGATAGAAGCAACGAACACGACAGAAGTAATGACCACAATAGAAGCACTGAACACGATAGAAGCAACGAACACGACAGAAGTAATGACCACAATAGAAGCACTGAAGACGATAGAAGCAACGAATACGACAGAAGTAATGGCCACAATAAAAGCACTGAACACGACAGAAGTAATGACCACAATAGAAGCACTGAACACGATAGAAGCACTGAACACGACAGAAGTAATGACCACAATAGAAGCACTGAAGACGATAGAAGCAACGAACACGACAGAAGTAATGGCCACAATAGAACCACTGAACACGATAGAAGCATTGAACACGACAGAAGTAATGACCACAATAGAAGCACTGAACACGATAGAAGCAACGAACACGACAGAAGTAATGACCACAATAGAAGCACTGAAGACGATAGAAGCAACGAACACGACAGAAGTAATGACCACAATAGAAGCACTGAAGACGATAGAAGCACTGAACACGACAGAAGTAATGACCACAATAGAAGCACTGAAGACGATAGAAGCATTGAACACGACAGAAGTAATGACCACAATAGAAGCACTGAACACGATAGAAGCAACGAACACGACAGAAGTAATGACCACAATAGAACCACTGAACACGATAGAAGCAACGAACACGACAGAAGTAATGACCACAATAGAAGCACTGAAGACGATAGAAGCAACGAACACGACAGAAGTAATGACCACAATAGAAGCACTGAACACGATAGAAGCAACGAACACGACAGAAGTAATGACCACAATAGAAGCACTGAACACGATAGAAGCAACGAACACGACAGAAGTAATGACCACAATAGAAGCACTGAACACGAGAGAAGCACTGAACACGACAGAAGTAATGACCACAATAGAAGCACTGAAGACGATAGAAGCAACGAATACGACAGAAGTAATGGCCACAATAAAAGCACTGAACACGACAGAAGTAATGACCACAATAGAAGCACTGAACACGATAGAAGCACTGAACACGACAGAAGTAATGACCACAATAGAAGCACTGAAGACGATAGAAGCAACGAACACGACAGAAGTAATGGCCACAATAGAACCACTGAACACGATAGAAGCATTGAACACGACAGAAGTAATGACCACAATAGAAGCACTGGACACGATAGAAGCAACGAACACGACAGAAGTAATGACCACAATAGAAGCACTGAAGACGATAGAAGCAACGAACACGACAGAAGTAATGACCACAATAGAAGCACTGAAGACGATAGAAGCAACGAACACGACAGAAGTAATGACCACAATAGAAGCACTGAAGACGATAGAAGCACTGAACACGACAGAAGTAATGACCACAATAGAAGCACTGAAGACGATAGAAGCAACGAACACGACAGAAGTAATGACCACAATAGAAGCACTGAAGACGAGAGAAGCAACGAACACGACAGAAGTAATGACCACAATAGAAGCACTGAAGACGAGAGAAGCAACGAACACGACAGAAGTAATGACCACAATAGAAGCACTGAACACGAGAGAAGCACTGAACACGACAGAAGTAATGACCACAATAGAACCACTGAACACGATAGAAGCATTGAACACGACAGAAGTAATGACCACAATAGAAGCACTGAAGACGAGAGAAGCACTGAACACGACAGAAGTAATGACCACAATAGAAGCACTGAACACGATAGAAGCAACGAACACGACAGAAGTAATGACCACAATAGAAGCACTGAACACGATAGAAGCAACGAACACGACAGAAGTAATGACCACAATAGAAGCACTGAAGACGAGAGAAGCACTGAACACGACAGAAGTAATGACCACAATAGAAGCACTGAACACGATAGAAGCAACGAACACGACAGAAGTAATGACCACAATAGAAGCACTGAACACGATAGAAGCAACGAACACGACAGAAGTAATGACCACAATAGAAGCACTGAACGCGACAGAAACTCTCAACAGAATAAAGTCCAGTAATGAGATATCTTTCCTTTCTACTAACTACTGGGAGGAAACTACAACTAGTGCAGGTAATAGTCGTCGACGGTTATGATATGTTCAGTCTAAAAAGAATGAAACCATTGTACAATTAATAAAACTGTCGAAATGATTACATCAATGAAAAATATAATACTGCTTTCCAGTCATCCTTCCATTCCAGAAATGATAAAATATAGTCAATATTGTGGTTTTAATTCCATATACAGAAGGGACAATCCATTACAATAGTCGTGTGTTGTACCTATATTATCGGATTGTCACGGACCTGTTTAATCATTTATCTCCCTTGAAAATTAAGATATTTTAAACGATGTTAATGTGCGAGTTGTACATCAAAAAATTAAATTAACTCCGTTTTATAAAAAAGTCAAAACCTAAGTGTATTATTTTGATTAGAAATTTAAAAACCTAAACTAAATAGTAACATCTCTAAGGAATTTTCCGATTTGAAAACTTAGTTCGCAGTCCTTGATGATAGTGTACATGAAGGACGATATTTCATATCAAATGATATAAACAATTAATTTGTTTTAATACTTCTAAAGTGTTAGTAGATCTAGACATACGTGAAATAAACAAACGAAGTAATCTACCGAACTTCTTTCAGATTTTCTTTTACTTTACCGCATATACACCAGATGCTTAATTTGTCACACCTGACTAATTTTCAAGCTTGAATCGAGTAGTACCCATGTCCTATATCGTGATGTGTTCGGTATGGGAAATACATGAAATGTTGTCGTAAAAGGTCATGCATATGTTCAAAAAGACTATAAAGATATTTAAATCATAATCTGTATCAACTCCGAATTTAGTGAATTTGATGAACGAATCTATGAGCAATATAGGAAATTATTCAGGGAAACTAGGGGTTGCTGATCCCTAATGTTTTCCCCCCACATCTTTAGATCAAGTCAATTGTAAACTATTTTATGGCAGGTCTGACGAGTTTTCGTGAATATGTCTCTCCTACCACCGACTACACTACTGTGATAACAACTGAACCTGTCACAGGTAATTATAAACAGTATCGTCAGTGTTTTATATATTGTTTAAAAACATTTAGGTGGTAGTTTTGGTTTTAATATAAGTGGTATTATTTCAAGAATGTTTTCTAAATTCTAAATTCCTAATACTATAGCTATTTATTTAAAAATAGGGATTATATTCAATATCCTCGTCACTGTCTTTGATTCTGTGATCCAAGAAATACACATGTCGTCTGCCTCGTTATCATATATGTCGTCTGCTTATCACACACACCGTCTGTGTAGTAAGCATATCGTCTACTTATTACGTAAGTTGTCTGCTTATCAAAGATGTCGTAAATGTTTTAGTATTGCAAGTACATATTGTATTCCTTTTACATGTGTCGTATCCATATTACTTTTGAACCTTTGTATTGGCCCTGTTGATGTAGAAGAATCTAGTTGTTAGTTTGTTGCCAGGATCCCTTTTTAACAAATATGTAACTACGAAGGGAATATGGAAAACTCTGGTGTCTTTTATTTCAAGTTCGGTGGGATATATGGAGTCGATATATGAATGAAAATGGTCATTTTAATAGATAAAACGTCGTCGATATATGTAAATGTTAAATTGAAGGCCACAACAAGATGTTTTTTCTTCTCATGTAGAGGCTTTTGATGCTAAGATAACGAACAATGATCAATCTCATGATTCCTATAGAAAATACAAATCAGAGAGATGGACAAACACAGATCCTTGAACATATCAGGGGTGGGATCAGGTGCCTTAGACGAGTAAGCATCCCCTGTCGACTGGTCACAGTCACCGTGAGCCCTATATCTTGATAAGGTAAACGGAGTAATCCGCAGTCAGAAGAAGTGCATTGGTATGAAACACGTCAGATTACATTTGACCTAATGGGAATGTGTACGAGTAAACTAGATCGTTATCACGGCCATAGAATTTGCGAGATGCTGACTTTATACGGCATTTTACAAAATTCTCTAACATCGCATTGTTTACCAGTAGCCTGTCTCGATTAAAAGTTGATCATGTGTAGAATAAGCTTTTACGTAACAAATCAGTTGAGAGATGTAAACACCATATGTAGGTGATAATGGAATATTGCTACATCGATAAGAAATGTTGACGGTGGGGAAATTGACATTATCCCGCTTGTCATAAAGTTTAGTTGATAGTTTGCTGTCAGCACCCATTTTCAACAAAATATACGTAACTACGAAGGGAATATGGAAAACTCTGGTGTCTTTTATTTCAGGTTCGCTGGGATATATCGAGTCGACATATGAATGAAAATGGTCCTTTTAATAGATAAAACGTCGTCGATATATGTAAATGTCAAATTGAAGGCCGCGGCAAGATATTGTTTCATCTCATGTAGAAGCTTTTGAATGAATTCTGCTTCATAGGAATATAAAAACAGGTCAGCTAACAAAGAAGCTCTATTTGTGTCAAGAGAATTCCAACAGACTGTTTGATGATCCGATCACCAAAGGCTACGAAATTATTGTCAATAGGGAACTCTAGCATCTTTTTAATATCAGATTCAAAGTACTTGTGTGTTTAACTAAATAATTTTGGGATGACCGATCACTAGATATGAATATTTACTTTTACCATTTTTCGTGACGAAGCACCAGCTATGATATCAAAATGTATAGTCTTTAATGTATTGTGATGTATAGTCCTGCAAAGTGTTGTGAAGTCATACATTTTAATGTTGTTGATTGAAGAAAAGATTTGTGATTTCAAATTTACTAAAATTACTTCAGATTTTTTAAGAATGCATATTATGATTTACATCACTTCTGGTATATGTAGTGGCACGGTACGTTTGAAGTATCTCCTTCATAGCCGTTAATATTTTCGTGAGAAGCAAAGATAGGGGCTTGGTAGGACATTTACTGGGTCCAGCTATGCATCTGTCTTTGTGAGGGTTTTTGTGGAGTGTGGGAATCCAGTATAGGAATGGTAACTCATATTCATCCACCTCATGGACTCGTATATTAAATGACTTTAGAACTGAAGTATGATTATGAAGAATTTCATCTTTTGAAATGGCAGGTGGAGTATAAATGCGATTACTAAATATGAAATCAATGCTAAGTTTGTTTACAATGTAGTTGTAATAATGAGCCTCACAAACAAATACAATTTTGTTACAAGCATTATCAGCTGGAACAAAAACATGTCGCTCATGTAACCTATCTAAATCTTTTATTTCTTCTTGTTTACTACACACAGAAGGATAGATGGTACTCATTTTTGTTTTGACATGTTTGATACGAGATTGTGATATTCCTCTTACACTTTTTTGGGGCCTCCGTGGCCGAGTGGTTAGAGCATCGGGCTCAAAATCACAAAGCCTCTCACCTCTGTCGACGCGTGTTCGAATCTCGGCCGCGGCGTTATGTGAGCAAGTTTGCCAGTTTATTTGCGGAAGGTCGGTGGTCTCTTCCCAGGTACATTGTATCTGGGTTCTCTCCTCCACCAACAAAACTGGACGCCACCAGATAACTGAAAAATTGTTGAGTGTGGCGTAAAGCAATAAATAATCAATCAATCTTACACTTTTTATCCATTTTGACAAGGTATCAAGTTCTTTTTGAGATTTAGCCCATCGTCTGGCATAATTCACATCTTGTACAATGTATTTCGAAGCGCTTTATAATCAATAACAGAACTTAAATGGTAATTGCAATATACCATCCAAGATTCGATAATTTTTAACCTGGATCACCAATTGTGACAGCAGGTCTAGTAGCGGCTTCACTCAGTCCGTTCCTCGGTCTGTCTGTCACGATTATGGGTGCTTAGATTTTCTAATGTGTAACTCAAAAAATATCCAACCAATATTATTCAAACTTTACCCAGTGTTTGTATAACTATTGACGATGTGAACCTTCTATCATGAGGAAAATTAAGATATAATTTTGCGATTTTTACATGTTCAACCCAGACTTCTCCTGCATAGAGTATCTTTCGCAGTGTTTGTATACAATTTGAAGATGTGCACTTCCTGTAGTGAGGGCAATAAACAATTCTGTATTGCTATTTTGATCATGTTCGACTTAGCCTTCACTTTACAATTTATGCTGTTCGCGGTAATAATATATACTCTGTGTATGTTTTACGGTGTGACCGTTGAGACGCGTGGAGATCCGTAACACCGCTTTAGTCAAATCAATGATGTTACTTGAGTTTGAACAGTTTCGTCTAAAGAAAGCATTTCACAAATAATATGGTCGTTATTACGATTTAGTTTACCAGTACAACTTTCCATTAGGCCAAATGCAGTCTGACGTGTTTCATATCAATTGTTAGACCGTTCTTGGCACACTACTTCTGATTGCGGATTACTCCGTTTACCCGACCGTGATACAGGGTTCACGGTGGGTGTGATCAGTCGACAGGGGATGCTTGCTCCTCCTAGATACCTGACACCTGACTCAACCATCTCTCTGATTGGTATTTTATGTAGGAATTATGAGATTGATGACTGTTCTTATCTTAACCTTTTCAGTCATGACGTGAAAATTATGACATCAGAAATACATCTACTCCATTTTTAAAGACAACATGTTTTTATATGAATTGATACTTGAGGAAAAGAACCCTTGGATTACATGACGGTGGCTTTGATTCTTCTTGCGTTACATACCTCTACGAAGTTTGAAAGGACATTTTTTGTCATTCGTGATCCCCTCCTTTCAGGCCAACTGTCAAATGGCAGGCAATACAAATAGATATTAAGATAGATCAGTATGATTCCATGTGTTGATTGATGATAATTCGAAGACATTATATTCGTTTTCAGTAATTTGCTCCGATTATGAGGTCAACGTTCAACATGTCACTCCACTGAATGATTCCTATCTGTACATCGGCTCCACGGCGACAGTCAGGGTTTCAGTTAGCCTTCCTGAGGGATTTATTCAACGCCTTCTTATTAACGTCAGTCATGAAGGAAATAATATTGACGTTATGGTAGGAGGCGTTTACGCCACCAATGGCGTGAAATACGATGTCCACCCCTTCTATATGTGGAAAAGATATCTAAATGTAAGACACCGTATTACACGGACTTATTTTCTATCATTCTAGTACAAAATTCAATGTATTTTATTAAGAGTGATAAGTTACATTACCAGTGATATTGCCTTGATATTTCTACCATTGTAAATGATGGTCATTTCCTCATGACTGCGATGCAGATGTGAACAACGTGCGTATGAATCTTGATACCTATAGTACGTCTATTTTAATGGATGGGGAATTTTTGACAGAAATGAAAGTAGATTGTGGATATAAAAATAAATTTTCTTTTTGAAAATACATGACTGCAAGGCTATTGCCGACGTGATGTGTCGCAGTTCATACCCTCTTGTATTTTCAGAAATGAAATTGATTTCTTAATGAATAACACGATGCTTTTTTCAAACGATTTTGAAAACATACTTCTACCCTCTGTAGTTTAATATCTTGACAATTTCTGACCCAATAGTATGACCTCAACTTGTTTAATCAAACATGAATCCACAAAACATGAGAATACTGCGAGCGCTTCAATATCATTATGACCAGTTTGGCCTTACTATTCTAAAAAATTACCTTAAGGTTCCCCACGAATTTATATATCATGAAAAAGCTACGGTAACGAACAATACTCAATCTCGCAATTGCTATAAAAACACAAAATTTCAGAGAGATAGGCAAACACAGATTCCTGGACATACCAGTGGTGGGGTCAGGTTTCTAGGAGAGGTAAGCATCCCATGTCGACAGGTAACACCCACCGTGAAACCTATAGCTTGATCAGGTAAACTGAGTAATCTTATGTAAATTTGATCCCCAATTTTAATCCTACCCTGTGTACAGGGTAACAGAAGACCCAAACAAATTGAATTCACTCAATTTGGGAACATGTGCATATTGATAATTAAGTTTTAACGTGGTCCAGCTTCTTTTTGGGAAGGTTTTTTTTCCTGATATTTTCTACATATTCTGATGTAAAAAATTGAATTCCTATTCAAACCCAAACCTATTCAAATATGAATTTGCACTACATTGGAATTTAACTGATCATGACTAGTACTCCCGGGCTATAGTTTGATGAAACTCAGACGTTTGAATCAACAGGGTCTGATTATGACTGTCTATGAAGATTCCCCTATATATTGTCAAAATTTGTCCCCAACTGTGGTCTTACCCTACCCCCGGGACCATGATTGGAAGCTTCAATCTAAACTACCTGTCAATGCTGGCATATCACTACGACTAATCATGACATCGTTGCTCATGAAAAATATTTAAAAAGTATTCCCTATATATTTCCACATAAACTTCATTACCCTATTGTGGCCAAATTTCCAGGGCAGTAATTTAAAAAATGAAATAATAATAAAAAAAAAAAAAGAAAAGAAAAAAACTAATTTGCACGGCTGAATATTCTTTCTTATTAATAGTACTAATCATATCCCTGTTCTTGAGAAGATTTTAAAAAAATTTTCCCTGTATAACCTCGAGTAAATTTTTAATCCCCTATTGTGACACAGTCCTATCCCCAGGGCCATCATTTGCATAAACGTGATTAAATCTGTACTCATTGTCGATGCTCGCATATTAAAATGTATAATCATGACATAGTTGTTTTTGAATTTTTTTTCTCCTATAGATATTCTCATGTAAAAATTCGTTGCCCTATTGTAACCCAATCCTACCCACGGAGTCATAATTTGAACAAACCCGAATCTATATCACCTGAGGACGCTTACATATTAATGTGACTAATGAAAAGAAGATTTCCCTCTTTAGATATAAATCCACATGTAAAACTGATTTCCTAATGTAGTCCCATCATGTAAGCGTGGGGAACGATTTTAACAATTTTCAGTTTATACTCAGTAAAGAAGTTTTAACATAAAGATTTATTTTTTCTGGGCCAGTGGTTCTTCGAGAAATTTTTTATGCCACATTTTCACTATCATTCCTTTGATATGAGTGCGACTTCATTTGAACAGTTTTGAATCAACTCACTTGAGATTGGTTCCTTGTTCTGGAGAAGTCCTAAATGTGCGAAGTTTACACAAGACAAACACAAAACAAGAGGTGAACAGAAAAGCCCCCTTGAACGCATAGCACAGGTGATAAAAAAACCACCATGAAATTTGCATTCTGTACATTTTCTACACGGTGTTCTTGAAAACGCTTTCTTCACGAAAACTTGAAATAAGATTGCCTATGTATTTAATATTTCTAGATCTCGAACTTGTTTCAATTAATTTTCTAAATTGAAACACGAACGTAGCTACATTGTACAATTGCCAAGGGATCGAAAACTGCATGGACATGCTATTTTTTCTATGTTGATCAAAATCTACACTTTTATGAATTTACTAGTCTCATTAATTGATTTTCTTCTGAAGGTCATACCTAGTACATAAAAATTGGTGCTACATGTAAATAGAAAAAGATGAAGGTAAAAACCAGTTCACAGGAAATTCATGTTACATTTTGATGTGAGCTACACATACTTGTAAATAACCATGATTGAACATCACAATCTCTTTAATGCTCTACAATTTCAAGACATTAACCAACCTTTTTTCTTCAATAAAACGCCTTATGAAATCTTGCAGAGGTGTAAAAGTTTGATCTTGAACCTTTTGACATTAAGACTTTAAAGTTAGAACTCCCATCAATGAGATTAAGCTGAGATGCACTGACTTACAATATTTGACCTTGACACATTCTTCAAGGTCAAATTATAAAATACACAAAGTATTCAAACGATTAAGATATGTGTCAAGATAACTTGATAACGCTTAAACATCAAGACTTAGCAGTACAATTTGCTGTATGTTATTGATGTAAGATGGACGACATTGACCTTTAATCTGGTTCTTGGTATTGCCCATGCGGTAGATCAATGGTAGAGCGTTCGCTTCATATCTGGGAGGTTGTGAGTTCGGGCCTTGCTCGTGCCATAGCGGCGTCATATATAAGACGTAAACTTAGGTAGTGATTGCTTCGTCGCCAGACTCTCGGCATTTAGAAGTGAAAATCATGGATCTTTCGGATATGACATTAAAACGTGTCGCAGCTGGCGTTGGCAGGTTAAAACACAAACACTGTTACGGCCCTGTGGCCCTTTTCACAAAAAATCTTGCGATTAAGATGGAAATTTCAAAACACCATAATTTCTTTATGATTATTCACTGATATATTTCTGACTGAGAAAAACTAAATATATACATAAGTGGCATTCTTACGCAGGGCATAGTTGACTATAAGGCAGAGACAATTTTGTTTTATCTTAGTCGTAAGATGTTTTGTGAAAATGGCCACGGGGCGATAAGGATAAGTATAAAATTTGTGGTATTTCATCTACAACTGTGAAGTTTTAATATGAGTGAAATATTCTCGAGAGGACGTACATAAAAAAAATCAGTTAATTACCATACTCTTGCACTCATTATTATTGCCCCTTTATTAGAAAACCAAACTTTGCAAGGGGGACATCTGGCTTTTTATCGTTTGTGACAAAAAATTATATATACACACACACACACACACACACACACACACACACACACACACACACACACATATATATATATATATATATATATATATATATATATATATATATAATTAGTTTCCCGCCACATGTCGTTATCAAAATTCTGTAAAGCAAGGACCACGTGTCTCTAAGATTTCCCTAAACCTGGATCCACCCATGTGAGAGCTTTGACTCTAGGGTGAATCCTAAAATAGTCAGTCATACAGTGTTGATATAACATGAATTATGTAAAGTCTTTCATCAATATGAGCATCTGTTTAATACCTCTGATGAATATTAAAATTTGACTTAGATGGTTATAACATGTTGTGTAGCCCTTGGGGCTTGTGAATACTACTCCGGTAACTAGCAAGACTTGTGGGCCTCTGCATTACCTTTCCTTGCCAACAACCCTTACTTTCCTCAAAGAAATATATATTATAGTGTCCTTCTTTTTATTTTAGACAGCATATCAAAGGTTTTATAGGATTGGACATAACATACGTAACGTGAATGTGTCCGGTTCCCGTAGCAAATCTCGACTACTGTGTGATTTTCTGGTTTATCTGCATAATGCAAAGGGCTTACATGATGGACGAACTGTAAGCATTAAAACTGGTATTTCTTATCAGCAAAACGGAACATATACGGACTGCCCGAAGAAGCTGTTCAATCTTTCTGCAAGAACATCTCTCCTGGTAAGACCATGGGAATTTTCCTTCATTATATTTGCACCGGAATTACGTAAAATATCAATTCAATTCCCTTTTCCTTTGGTTATTGCACAACAAATAGGACCTTTGCTGTAGTTGTGAACAATGCATGTAGAAATTTTGATGAATGTAGTGCGTCCATTATAACATATAAGAATTTCGACAGAATTGAACGTAGAATGTAAACTAAAAAATAAATTCTGATCTTCAATCTATATCTGAGGGTATGAACTGCGACACATCATGCGGACATACTGCAGGTAACTGCGTGAAAAACATGCCGGTGTGAAGCGTTGCAGTTCATAACTTCATGAATTTTTAATCTTAAACGTATGACTTGTAGCTGGGTTCAGACGTTTTAATTGAACACACTATCTAAAGTATTGATTATGCCCAAGCAAAAAATACAAACATATATTCAGATTTTAAATGACTGTTTGAATACCCAAAATAATTCATTGTTAACAATGAAATTAAATGTTAAGAAATTGCAGTAAAATTTGGTATCCAAATTACGATAGAGGCGAATTGACTGGGTCCTACTCCACTTTTAACGGAAGCGGGAACCCCAAATTTCACTATTACCTCAGGAAAGTAAGGCGATTTAGTGTGTTCGTTAGATGCTCAGAGTTGTGCTGTTCTTTTAAATGTTAGTAGTGTAGTGTTTATTGTGTGTAACGCAATGTAATCGTTTTTCCGTAAAGTGATTAGGTTTTCAGTGTCTTTTATGTCGACCTGAGGATCACCTTAGAATTGAAAACTTTCGGATCAAATGTAACCCGTCGGTAGAGCACTAATTACTATGGAGTGGGTTTTCATAATTTAATCTCGTTAGAAAAAACCTACAACATTCATACAACATACTTAACATTCATACTTTACATACAATCAGTTCACTAACAATGATTTTACACATATATATATATAGATACTTAGAAAGTAATAAATTAAATAATAAGTCATATGCAAAACCTTACCAGCCTACATCCCTATTGTTCTAGGTGTTGACACCTTGATGGCGAGTGCGGGAATAGTGCTGTTAAAGTGTTAGTGAAAAGAACTCACTCTCTCTCTCTTACACCCTATCTCTCACTCCACACTATCACGTGACACATACAATGAAACTAACTACAGGTAAACCTGAGAGGCGGATCAAACCAACACCTGGCTACATATTCCCCCTGCCAGGAGAAAATGGCTCCTGACATTACCTAGACAAGGATACCAGGGCATGGGCAAAATACCATAATACATCAGTAATGACACTGATGAAGAACAGACTTCATTGCTGTTGTCATTATAATATATACAAAGTAAAAAATCACAAAATTAATTTGAAGTATGTAACTTCATAAATATGAACAACATAAACACACAGACAAACTACGCTACGCAAGTGTCCCTTACTAAGAACGTCTAATCCGAACTTACACCAATGTCTCTAAATAAACACATTTCGGATCAACATTCTGCACATACTGCCACTCTCCATATCGTTCTGGCGGTCGACGAACTCTACCACTTCTCCTGGGAGGTGGTGTACTAAAACTAGGCGAATTAACTGAGGCTCTTGAAGACGGAACTGTGGAATAGTGAGTTGATGTTTCATGTAAAGAGGACAAAGGCTCTCGTCGACGACGGCGTTGAGGGATTATATACACTCCTCTGTCATTCTCGTCTGACGATTCCGATTCAGAAGAACTCTGGGATGAATCACATGAAGCTACAGGAGCTGGATGCTGTTGTTTCTGTTTGATCTGTTTGGAAACTAAATTAGAATCAAAATTAGTCGGAATGCAATTAAAAGGCAACAGAAAATTTCTATGGAGGGTACGGGTAGATCCCTTCCCGTCCTCACGTTTTACAACATAAACAGGAATATCTGAATTTGGTATTTTTGAAATAAAATGAACTTCTCTATCCCACTTGTCTGCAAGCTTATGTTTTTCCTTAAAACCTACTTTTCTAACTAGAACTCTATCCCCAATTTCTAACTTAGAATTTTTCACTTTCCTGTCATAATTTTCCTTGTTTTTGTCCGAAATTCTCTGTGATTCTTCAGTAGCAATCTTGTATGAATACTGTAGTCTATCTTGAAGTTTCCTAACATATGACTGATGATCTCTGGATCCTTCGTTTCCTGGCTCAATTCCTAAAAATGCATCTACTGACAAGCGTGGGTGCCATCCAAACATTAGAAAATGTGGTGAATACCCAGTGGCATCATTTTTAACTGAATTGTAAGCATGCACCAAGGATGATACGTATGATTTCCAATCTGATTTTTCATCTTCCTCTAAAGTACTTAACATTTTGATGAGAGTTTGATTAAACCTTTCTACTGATCCGTTGCCCTCAGGATGATACGGGGTCGTTCTGGATTTTTTTACGTTGGCTATCTTGCAGAATTCTTTGATGACCTTGCTTTCAAAATTCCTCCCTTGGTCACTATGCAATCTGTCAGGAAAACTATAATGAACTATGAAATTTTCATATAAAGCTTTAGCTGTAGTCGTTGCGAGTTGATTTTTACAAGGGACCGCACAAGCATATCTAGTAAAATGGTCTGTCATTACAAGAATATTTTCAAATCCACCTTTGCTTTTCTCTAACGACAAAAAATCAATGCAAAGAATATCTAAAGGCTTGGTCGAAGTAATTGGACAAAGATCTGCTCTCGCTCTGACAGGCGTTTTGCTTCTAATACATCTTTCACAACTCTCAACTCTTGCTTTAATATCTGCCTCTAAGCCTGGCCAATAAACTCTCTGCCTAACTAACCAAACGGTTTTCTCAATGCCTGGATGTCCTACTTCCTTATGTAATCCTTGAAATATTACTTCCTTAAAGTGATCTGGTAAACAAAGCTGTAAATTTTTTTCTCCATCTAGAAATGAATTCCTGTACAAAATATCATTAATGATCTGAAGTTTCTTCTGTTCCCTAAGATATCTCTGAACTTGTTTGGTTTCTTTCCTACCCTTCTCTCCCTGTTCTAAAATCTCTATGACCCTGGCTATGGTTTCATCTTCTTTCTGTTCCTTCCTCCAATCAACATCTGACATATCTGTAGCTGTAAAGGCATCGTCTAGTGGAAAATTCTGCGATAAAGTTTCTGCAGCTGAAATATCTAGAGATGCTGAATTACAAATGGCTTTAACTGAGTCCGAAAATAAACAAGATTTTCTAGAAAGTGCATCTGCATCGGAGTTAAACTTTCCTGGTCTGTAAGAAATGCTGAAATTGTAATTCGCAAGTGCGGAAACCCATCGATGACTTGTTGCATCTAATTTAGCCTTGGACAACACATATGTCAGTGGATTATTGTCGGTTATCACTTCAAACTGATTGCCGTATAAGTAATCATGAAATTTGTCAGTGATCGCCCATTTCAGAGCCAAAAACTCTAATTTGTGAGCCGGGTAGTTTCGCTCTGCGGGTTTTAACCCTCTACTTGCGTACGCAATTACCTTCTCCACCTTGTCGTGTTTCTGATACAACACTGCTCCCAGTCCATAACTGCTGGAATCCGTATGTACAATGAATGGCTTGGAGTAGTCTGCATAGGCTAATACCGGTGGCTGTACAAGTAAATCCTTGATCTTTTCAAAAGATTCCTGTTGAATATCCTCCCATTTCCAAGCTGGTTTATGCTGCTTCTTCTTAGCTTTCTTGGCTGTACTATGTCCCTGCAGTAAAGAATTTAATGGTTGTACAATCCTAGAATAATCTTTAATAAATCTACGATAGTACCCTGAAAATCCTAAGAACTGCCGTAATTCCTTGATATTCTGTGGGGTTTTCCAGTCTTTTACTGCTGATAATTTCTCAGGATCTGCTGCGATTCCATGTTCTCCAACAACATGTCCTAGATATGTCACAGATGATCTGAAAAATTCACACTTGGTTGGCTTAAGTTTTAGATTATGCTCTGACAATTTTCGAAAGACAGATTCTAATCTACTTATGTGGTCCTCAAATGTTCTAGAAAATACCAAAATATCATCCAGAAAAATAAGACATTCTTTCAGCAACATATCTCCCATACATTTCTCCATCAGCCTCTGGAACGTGGCTGGAGCATTTGTCAGGCCAAAGCTCATGCGGTTGCATTCATAAAACCCTAAATTTCCAACAGAAAAAGCTGTCTTCGGCTTGTCTTCTTCAGCTACGGCAACTTGCCAATATCCTGAACGCAAATCGAGTTTGGAAAAGAATTTAGAACCTGACAAAGTATCCACAACATCATCAAATCTGGGAAGCATGTACGCATCTTTGCGAGTTCTAGAATTTAGAATTCTGTAATCTATACAAAACCTTAAACTGCCGTCTTTCTTTTTGACAAGTACCACATTCGAAGAAAATGGACTATCTGATTCCCTAATTACCCCTGTTTTCAGCATATCATGGATGTGTTGCCGAATTTCATCATACATTCCAGGTGGAATCTTACGATAAGGCTGTTTAAATGGTCTATCATCCTCTAACACAATTTTGTGTTCGACAATATCTGTTTTGCCTAAGTCATTAGAATCTTTAGAGAAGACATGACTCCATTTGCATAGAACATCAGAGAAAAGTTCATTCTGTTCAGTAGTCAAGTTTTTCATATCTGTCTGAACATTTGGTAAAGACAAATTATGCTCATGATTCGCAGTACTACCAGAATGTTTCTGGGATAGCAAGTTATCCACAATCTTAACCTGACTAAGTTGGCACATCTCTGACTTGGGTCTGATAGTAATACTCTTAGCAGTAATGTTGCAAATTTTGACTTGAATTCTACAACTGCTAGTCTTAGTATCTACCTTGACTACTCTTGGACAAACTATGTAGTTTGACTCATTCTCAAAGCTTTCAGTAATAAACTGCATATTCTCACCCTGAACACCTCTAACCAGACCTTGCACTACATGAGATTGGTATGGCTCCACAACAACAGGCTTTTTGTTCAGTGACCGCACACAGTAGGATCCTCTCATGCTTTTGACTGCTATCTTCCAAGCTAGCGGAACATCTTCAACATCTGAAACAAAATCTTTGTAGAATCGTATAACATTTGTTCCCAAAATAACAGGGCATTGCACATTGAACTCATTGTCTGGTACCACTAGAATAGGTACATACAGTTCTTGTTCACAAAGTAATGGTATGCTAACACAACACTCTGCATAACCAAGGTAAGGTAACACAGAACCATCTGCTACAGACACTTCAAGTGAACTTATGTCTCGTAACTCTGGTTTGTCAGTCAAAGTATTGTAACCTGACAGTGATATGGTGCTGACCATAGATCCACTGTCTATAAGTGCTAACATAATCTGATCTTGGATCATTATGACACTTTGATTACTTTCACCCACTAATTGACAACTTTGTTGGCCATAAGATTCACCAACCCTTGATTGGCCATCAGCAAGGGTGGTTAATCTTTTGACTCATTTTGTTTTCCAAACCTTTTCTGTCTACCATTACCTCTGTATCCTCCACTTTTATATCCACTTGGGTGATGTTCAAGTCTCTCGAGAATTTTGTTGAACTTGTCATCCATTTTAGTTTCTATCTCACTAACCTTAGCATCCAATTTTCTTTCAAGTGCAGACAACCTTTTCTCTGTCTCATCTGTACCAGTTGTCATAACATGATTGTGAACTCTCTTCTGTTTGGGTACATTTGTACTAAGATCACCTGATTTTGATTCTCTCAGTGTACTTACACTGCTGATGCTGATTTCCTTTTCTACCTGTCTAATTTCTCTAAGCAATTGATCATAATTTTGAATTGTGTCATACTTGTGTCTTGTCTGAGATTTGAGCTTTTCACAGTGTAAGGATGTCCAAAACTTGTGTCGCAAAAGATCATTTTTGGCTTCTTTGAGCAAATGCTTATTGTCGATAGCTGTTTGTAAAAGGGATTCTATTCTGCAACCAAAAGATGTAACGTTTTCATTGGGCATTTGAAAAGAATTGAAAAACTCCTGCATTATCATGCCATTGGTAGAAATATCTGAGAACAATGCATCAAGTTTATCTAAAACTTCTTCTGTAGTAGCTCTTTCACCTAAAGGAATCAACATTTTCCTAGCTGTACCTCTCAAGGATCGACGAATTGCTTGCAATAAATGACTAGAACTTACCTCTGGATCACTCTGTAAACATCTGATTTCAAATCTCCATTCTGAGTAACTTACATCTCCTTTCTGAGGTTGTTCATCTCCAGAAAATGGTGGAATCTTGGGAATTACCTCCGATGAAATAATATGCGAATGATTATTCCTACTAGTAAGTTCTACTCTCTGATCACCAGGATTTGTTAGATTCATGTTGATAGTATCTGACAACTTAGCTCTACCTCTTCCAGCAAACAATATCTTGGGTATTGCTCCTTGAACACCAGCAGGTGTGCTTGTCTTTGGTAATATATCATACTTACCACTTGCTAGTAACTTCTGGATCATAGCTTCCTCTGTATTCACATCCTCACCTCCTTCCGCACCTTCACTTTGCATACTTACACCTGACTGCAGCAGCAGACAAAAACACGCAGACAAAATCACGAACTGCAGTATAAAGTAGCAAGTATCGGTACGCGAAAGAAATGTTCGACTCGCTGCGCATAAACAAACAAACATTTGCAAACAAGTAATTCTCACAAACTAGTGAGCACCTCGTGACATTTGATATGTCGATGTAAACCAAAACATTGGTACATTACACAAAAAGGACTAAGTTGTGTATAAAACAAAACTCTGAGGTAGTGTAGGACGTAGGGTATATATGAAAAATATTTCCCCAAAAATCTATGCATATAGGACTATTGGGCTGAATAACTTCGGGAATTCTTATCCTGCAAGACTTACAACACCACCAATCTGTGACTATGTTAACTGTCAGATAACCTGATATCAACCAGTAAAGAAACAGCAACTCCCACTTATGAGTCTGGTACACTCTGAACTTACTCACTTCCTCGCCGTTCAAAGGTTATTACTGGTCTGTTAATATAGTGCATATTAGATTGAATGGTCTTTCTACTCTAGTATCAGACAGTGTTGTTATCAACATGCAGGTAAAGTGAGCTATCTCCTAACCCGATGTGCAAATATATCATTCCTAGCACAATAAATACTAGTCACTAAACATACACAGCATATGAAACATAAATAAAAAAGTCACAAACTTATCGCAAATGCTGACGATGACAAACTGCATGCACAATGTAAACAAATTGACATTACATGAACAAAACAATGACAAGACAGATTGACAGCACAGTAATACAACAAAACATCAAAATAAATAAATAAATTGTCAAAGAATTGGCAAAATTTTTAATTACCAGTACTTAGAATCAAAGTATTCCAGGTCAATTTATCACAAATTGCAGTTCCTCGTGTGAACGGGTAACTTCCGGAATGATGGGTATTGAATACGTCGTACGGAAAATAGTTTGTAACCGAACTTCGGGTTTGATTCGAGCTCGACGGAATCCTGTGACGTCACAACGAAAATTGTCGATGGCCACCACTCGGCACAAGTCAGTAATAATCGTAATTCACGTGCGCACAAGAATCCTGAAATGGCGGATCCTAGAATTTTCACAGCTAGCTGACTATGCAATTTTTTTCTTCTTCACGGCACATACACACACAACGCAATATAAATTCAATCACTGCAGTTGATTCAATTGAATATTCAATGATGAATGGACTTGCAGAAATAGTAGAGATAGGGTATACTCGAAGTATGGTGAATTACAACGAATTTCTTAGTGTAGACTGGCTCCAACTTGACTTGAAATTAAGGAACGTGGGCGCCAATGTAACCCGTCGGTAGAGCACTAATTACTATGGAGTGGGTTTTCATAATTTAATCTCGTTAGAAAAAACCTACAACATTCATACAACATACTTAACATTCATACTTTACATACAATCAGTTCACTAACAATGATTTTACACATATATATATATAGATACTTAGAAAGTAATAAATTAAATAATAAGTCATATGCAAAACCTTACCAGCCTACATCCCTATTGTTCTAGGTGTTGACACCTTGATGGCGAGTGCGGGAATAGTGCTGTTAAAGTGTTAGTGAAAAGAACTCACTCTCTCTCTCTTACACCCTATCTCTCACTCCACACTATCACGTGACACATACAATGAAACTAACTACAGGTAAACCTGAGAGGCGGATCAAACCAACACCTGGCTACACAAATATTGGCTATTTAATCTCTGAATATGTTTTACGGTGTAACATTGAGACGAGCAAAGACCCATAACATCTTCCAACCCGCGGAAAATATAATACCATCGATGTAAACAAAAAATACATTGTGACGTCATAGTATCTGTGGTGTTTCCCCAAATCAAGCTATTATCCAGAACAAAACAAAGCTATAAGATAGTTTGCCTGAAATTTAGAAACATCTGTGATACTTTCTATAATATTTCTTTTATTAACGGGTTTATCATTGAAGTATACTGCAGTGACAGCGGCATTTTACAGAAGCATTAAGGGAAATAATACTCGCAATTTTTCAGCTGATGAAGAGCAAATCACGTGATTCAATCACGTAATCATTGGAGCGAACTCTTCGCATCGCTCGCTAAAAACATTAAGTTATAAAGTCTTATGTTAAGAAGTATGATACGACGGATATATTTTTGTTTTTAACTTTGGAAGTTTAGTAAAATCCTGTAATACATTCTTCTATTTCGTCTTCTTCTTCTTCTTCTTCTAAACATAATTTCTAGTTCACATAGATAATTTATTTGCAAAATACTGTTTCATAAAACTATGGTTTGCAATGATTTCAATATTTTTAACGGTTTTCATTTTTCCAGAAAATGGATAAGATGGCGTATTTTAAAATGGACCAAAGGGATTCAAGACCCATTGCTGATATCAACTCAATTACGACCCTGACCTTCAGGGCATGGATCCCATACTACGATCCGTTGATTAAAGTTCTTTTAAAGAGATACCATAAGTATCTGGGACTTGCATACTTACGCGTATCCAGCATTGGCGATGCATTTATTACAGTATGTAACAAGTCTATTTATCGTCCTCGTAAGACAGTCCTCCAGGATTAATTCTGACCATCCTGTCTGTCTATCCGCAACTTTAAAGTTTGATCTCTGCATAATTCAACGAACTAAAATGTAAGAATGTACAGTAGACAAAAATGAATGTCATAGGTCAAGATTTGCAGAGTCACGTGCCCTAAAACCTATTTCGCGGCAGACGTTGGCACGTTAATGAAACCCTTACTGCTACGGATCTGAGAGCCACGCATAGGTCCAATTTGTGGCACTTAACGATGACGTTTCGATAGGAAGAATCATTCTTGAAGGGACGCAAAACCGTATACATATAAAAAGGCTTGAATTACTAACTCAATCTTTTAATTTCTGTAGAAAATACAAAAGACAGAGATAGGCAAATACGGCCGCCTGGACATAACAAAGGTTGCATCAGGTGCCAAGGAGTAGTAAACATTCCCTGTCGACCGGTCACATATATAAATATTAATTCCAATGTTGATATCTAAACTGAATGTAGTGTAACATGCTAAAGTGGTGAAAGATGATGATCAACAGAAATAGAGAAATTTAAACCGGTGCCTATTAAGCACCTTGAAGTCCTGCTTTCTAAATCATGATTGATTGATTGGTTGATTATTTGCTTGTTTTACGTCCCATCGAGAATTTTTCTTATTGAGACGTCACCAGCTGTAAGTGAAGTATCACAAATTTAGATCTCTGCTTAGAGCTCTGCGCCTTAGCACTGATGGGTTCTTTAACGTGCCAACGCCTGCCGTGACATGGGACCTCCGTTTTTAAGGTCATATACTAAAAGCTCGTGAATGCTGAGCGTTTGGCGAAGGAGCAATCACTACCTATTTTTGCGTTCTAAGTTTGCCATGGCAGGAGCGGGGCTCGAATTCACGAACTCCCGGTTACGTCTAAATGATGAGATCTTTACATATATACCTTAATCATGCATTAGTCGACAGAAAAATCTTCAACTATTAAATACCACTCCAAACTCAATAATCAGATACGGTAAATACAAAACATGCATCCATATATACTCTGAATAACACTGACCTTGATTTAAAATGAAGCATATCTTATATTGTTGGTAGCCTCTTTTGTAAAAAAAAAAATATAGTTTACCTTTACGTCTCTGCTTTGGTTGGTAAAGGGTCTCTCTGGAAAAACAAAACAAACAAAAAACAAAACAAAATAGTTCATTGGCTATTTTACCAAGATAGACAGTGTCAATTAAACTTGTATACGCTTGTCGCTAAATTCATTACAATTCTCATTTTCAGTCAATAATTTCATTACCAGCACGATTCATTTCTTGAATGAGATGATGCAAATTTTTATTATACTGTTTAAGGAGAATGTGGAATTTTCTTATTCTAACATAAATTTCCGTAAAATTATGTCTGGCATTTTTAAAAAGGTGACAATATACAAATTGTCTTGGGCTATTGATTAAATTAAGTTAAAGGTGGAAATTAAGGTTTGAACCATTCAAATTGACAAATTACATAAAGGTGGAGCTACCTTAAACGAGACTCTTGACACCCTTGTCACATCAACGTTTTGTCATTAGTTTGTCTCAATTTCAAAGCTGGAGCATTCGTAAACCATGCTCTCGCGTATCAAATCAGTTGAAAGACCATATGACCCCGTGGGGGTCCGGGATGTAAGAATAGATCCTCAGCACCCCTATCTTGTCTACTATTACCTTTTATGCATATCATCTCTTTTACTGTTTTATCGTACAACGCCAGTGAATACATGTATATAAAATTAGGCGTTTTAATCAAATAAACTAGTTTCAGTTTCAGTTTTTTCGTAAGAGGCGACTAAATGGGACGGTCCTTCGAATGAGACCACAAAACCCGAGGCCCCGTGTCACAGCAGGTGTGGCACGTTAAAGATCCCTCCCTGCTCAAAGGCCATAAGCGCCGAGCATAGGCCTAAATTTTGCAGCCCTTCACCGGTAATGGTGACGTCTCCGTCTGAGTAAAAAATTCTCGTGCGGGACGTTAAACAATATATAATCAATCAATCATACACACCATATGCTGATGATAATGGGATATTGCTACATAAATAGGGGAAGTTAACAATAGAGAAATCATTGAAAGTTAAGTTGACGTCTGTATTCAATAAATTATCCAAATAGATTGATGTGTCGAATGAATCTCTACTCAGAGTTATCGTTCCTTTCACTGAATATACATGTGTCATGTCTCAAAATTAATAGTATTATTTCAAGTGTAAATCCACTTTTCCATGATTAATAAAATTAAAAACTGGTTGATGATGATGATGATGATGATATATATATATATATATATATATATATATATATATATATATATTGTAGTTTTATTTCGCATCACAATGCATATCTACCTACATAATGCAAATTGTATTATTGTTGACCTTTGTGCTGTGCTGACGATAAGGGTCAATGCAGTTACAATGTATATTGCAGATGTTGAGTAACATTCGTCTTCTTAACGTTAGAAGTTGTACAGATGAGGACGTTTTGCTGCTTGAATTCCCGTCACACTGGGTTAACAGAGGTACGAAACAAGTCATCTGCAGCCTGTATTGTGTACTAATGAACCAAAATATATTCATCTAAAACTTTGTATCACATTTTGAAAATGAACATCTATTTGAAGAATCGGATTTTCTTTTCCGGGCATTAAAGATGGTTAAATAATAAATGTGAGTCGTGATATATTATATACGGACGTTGTTCATTTAGCATGTAGCCTCTGTGAAATCCATATTATCATGCAATTGTTTATTGTCGTTTTATACATCAACATCGTGATAGACAACATCGGATTTCTTGTGTTTTAGAATACTTCACATATCCTAACACCACCGACAGAGACGTGCTTGTTTTTGAGGCAGGTGTGTTTGTGACGGAATCGGCAGTTGGCACTGCTTCGAATCAGAGTGTTGGGATAAGCATATTGTTGAATGGAGCTGCAGCATGGAACACGTCCTTCAACCTCAGAGTAAATTCCACTGGCAAACCCGTATGTTTTATCTTTCAAGTACTTTCAACAAATAAGATTTATGGGTAGAATGTTGATCCTTGTGGACGAATATAAATTGTACAAAAATACGAGAGATGTGACGTACACAGAATTCTTATGATCAAAGATGGAATTCGTTAGAGAAACACGACAGTTCATTTTGCACAAAGATCTTAAAAGAACAATTTGATAACAACTTTCTCAAATTCTGTTGCATTGTTGACTGTTTGAACGTTGTGAAAATAACACATCTATATTGTTGCAATTTTTTGTTCTATCATAAAATTAACATTAAAAAAATTGAGCCTACAACTTTCGGTATTCAGACCCATGCGCGCAGAATGTAAGCATTGCAAAAGGGCGTTCGGTGGTGAAAAATAAACGTTTGGTGGGTAGCCCCAGATATTTTGACAGATTCTGCGTGAAAAGATACACAAATAGAAATAGATAAAACTCGGGCGCGAACTAAGATTTGCCTGGGGGATCACTATTACCGTTGATACAAAACACACGCGGGACTAACGCAGTTACTGATTGATAACCTAGTCAACGCCAACTCTCCACAACAGATTCTTTTTGATCATGGACGCGTTACCGTTAAAAATGACTGATAAGTACTTAATCACGAGAAACGGAATAACCCCTTAATTGTAAAAGTGTGTATTCAAATGCCCCTCCCCTCTTCCTAAAGGTGTACTCGTATTTAGATATTTAGAAAGGAAAACACCATCTTTGCTGGCATTGAAAATAAACGCCAAAAGTGAAAGTCAGCGTGAAGAACCCTAATTTCCGATGATCTTCATTGCGCTGCTGAGAGCAAATCGATACATTCAAAATGTTCAAAATCGAATTTCTATTATGATTAAAAAAAAGTCAATTAAGATAAGGAAATCAACTGTAGTGTTTCTTTAAGAAGGAAATGTGAGGAAAACTATTTGGCTGACGTTTCATTTGTGTGCAAATTTACAATATAGTTTCAACTGAGTTTTTCCTGTATATTTCGTGCATTCACTCTTTATTTCAGCTTGCTTTACAAGATTTACCATTGGTCAAGGTATCGATAGTTCCTGATTCTTTACGTAAGTCGATATTTCCTTCCACCAATATATCTCTAGTATTAGTGCTTGACACAACCCCGAACAAAAAAGACACTCTGAATATCAGATTATGGACACAGGAAACGGAAGGCAAAGGGGAACCAGCAATGATGATTGGAAACGTGACTTATTATGGTGCTGATGAAACCATTATATGTCAAAATCGTAGTGTAACTTATGATCATACGGAAAACTCATCAATTCATAATCTCGCCATGATACATTTGATATATATAAATTCGGCGAAGGCACACGTCACTAATCTGTTAAAAATGAAGTTTGATGTCATTGTTGTTCCTAAAAACGTGAACTTTGCAAACAATTACACCGTGCATGTCGCCATTGGAAATGTGACATCGGAATATATGATTAAAATGAAACTACCAGAGATTTTGAATGATAGAAACAACACATTGCTAGGACAGTTTCATAAGTTACTGGACGGTGATAACAACTCGTGTGTTGATTTACCTGTTAAGGGAGATTTTCCTCCAATATTTTGGACAAGAATTCATACATCTTGGCTTGGAGTGTATGCATCACCGTTTGAAATAACACTGATTGGGAAAGGCATATCATGTCATAGGTATGGTGACAAGGTTTCCAAGGTAAATATATTTTCAAATCTTATGAATTCGTACGAAAGAATTTACATTTACTTCTGAAGTCAAGTAATGGTAATTAATTTAAATTGCATCACAATTTTTAACAATTGCGTTATAGTAACTGTAGAGTGTTTCATAATATTCAAAAGAAATGTTTCCTTTGTTTAATATAATTTTGAATACAATTATAGGTATTGTTTCCTATTTCGAGGTCTCAGAGTGGATTCCATGGAGATTTAAAGTTTTGTAATGTAACGTATAATGGTGACATGAACAGAAATGTTAGTAAATGTGTGTACAATTGTCAGTGCACAAACGAGATGGAATGTAGCGAAGTTATCTTGTTCATGGCCAATCACGAAGACGCTTCCTACTGGAATTTATGTGAATTGAGTGCACTTCCGGTATAGTAAGTGAACACTGTCATTTCAAAAGTATAAATAATTGTTTGGTAAAATAAGGAACAGTAATTATTCTCAAAGTTTATAAAGAACACACAATTTATAATAGAGCAATCACGGACCACTGGAAACAGCAGAAGTGGTATCGGGTGCCTAGGAGGAGTAAACATCCTTTGTTGACCGGTCACACCCACCGTGAACCCATTGCGTTGATAAGATGAAATTAGGAAAATCTAAATGTAAAGAACGGTATAACAATTGGTTTGAAAGACTCAATATAACATTCAACTTAATGAGAAGTTTTATTTGCAAATTATATAATCATAAAGACCCTAGAAATTGCAAAATTCATCATTTGTATATGATGTTTGTTTCTCAATTCATTCAATACACGAGAACATGTTCTATGTATGATCGATCTGTAAATCGAGGCAAAGTATTGGCAAATACGTTGTTAGTAGGGTTTCAATAGCCTCGTTTAAAACCTGCATTTCGCAAATTTTATGGTGGTTATAATGATTCAATTTACAATTAAAATATTAGGGCGAATGCTGTCTGAAGTGTTTGATACTAATTGTTAGGCCGTTCTTCAAACACCGATTTTAACTATGCATTACCCTGTGTGTCTGTTCAAGATATAGAGCTAACAGCGAGTGTGATCCGTCAACAGGGATTGCTTACTCCTTCTGGGTACCCATCTCTGGTGTGTTGCGGGGATCCGTGTATGCTGTATTCTTAATTCTGTATAATGAATTCTGTCATTATAAAATATATGAGATTTATCGTTAATTGTTATCTTTTTCATTATATATCTTCAAAATGTTTTTAAAAGAAGAAAACAGTAATAATATTTTGAAATATTTATAGAAGGATTATCAGTTCATGTTGATTTAAGTTTCTACAAAACATATATTAGAATGGATAACCATCAATATTTGTTTTTATTGTTTTGCTAATATGATGCAAGTCATAACCTCTGTTGTTCAAGAAGCGCTACAATGAAGTTACATTGTTTACAAAGATATATGGTGTAAAAAAAATCCGATTTTAATCATATTGTCACCTTTTTCAACCATTTCAAGTTCACAATGTCTTCATATTATGTTCAATTACATGAAAACAAGTGTGGAATATTTAGTATATTTTTTATAAAAAAAGTCCCTAAATTGTGAAAATCATAGCTGACAATATTTGCTCTATTGCAGCAAATGTATTCATCCATGGGTAGCTTTTTTAACTTTACAAAACAATATACAAATGTATTTCTAAATTGCAATTGCTGCACAGGTGTGTGAAGTGGACAATGGTCTTATCTTTGAAATAATTTTACACCGAAATTGTTATTTTTGCAACAAATTCATGAAATGCAACACCACGACTTCACAATTTTTAATTCATCACAAATTTGAGAAGACCAATTTTAAGATATCGTAGCAAAATATGTGCTATCACCTATTCTGAATTGCCTTGGGGATCCGGGTTAAAAAAGGGCATCAGTACCTCTTGCTTGTCGTTAGATGCGACTAAATGGGGATGTTCGTTGCATGAGGTGTGGCACAATAGAGATCCCTCATTGCTCAAATGCCGTAAGCGTCAAACTTGGACCTAAATTTTACAGTCCTTCACTAGCAATGGTGACGTCTCCCTGTGAGTGAAAATTTCACGAGAGGGACGGTAAACAATATACAACCGACAAACTATTCTGAGTGAACAATATCACAAATTCGAATTGGTTAATTCATTAATGCCACGTTCATCATGGATGGTGAAAAACGTATTCTTCTCTGGAAAGGAATGGCTGAAGTTAGTCCGCTGGTAAAATAAATTAGGACGAAAAAGGAAAAAATGGCGCTCAGACAGGGAAGACGCACTTAGGTGTGCTCCGGTGGACGAACCCGTACTTGGAGGTTTTACAAGTGATTATGGCCTTTTCTTCTGCGTGTGAATGCTCTCTACAATGATTTGTGAAATATTGTGATGCACTAGTGTACCTAACGTTTATGGTTTCTGTGAATTTAGTGTAAAATTTTACTGCAAATTCGAACAGACTTGGTCATGCACGGGTGAACATAGACTTGATGAATAGACGGGGTACTTTGGACAATTTTGTTGTAATGGCTACTCACGCAACTAGGAACCGAACATCAGAAAAGGGAAAAGCTCCCCCCTCAACAGAAACAAACGTTTTGACTGAAGTGAGTCAACAACTTTCCTCTATCCAAAAGGATATACAAGAAGTGAAATCCGAGCTCCAAAAAACAGTGAAAGACGATAAAATCGAATCGCTTGTTACTGCAATCGTCAAAAATTTAGTAACAGAGAATAATAAGAAAAGAGACAATTTCGTGAAAGAGGAGTTGGATAAAAAATGTAAGGACATCAAGAAAGACTATCAAAACAGAATCGATAAACTAAAATCTGACGTTGAGAAACTAGAGGAAAGGGCCGTAACTCTGACAGAAAAACTGCTCGAAAGTAATAAAGAAATCAGAAATCTACAACAGAAATTACAAGTAACGGAACGAGCATCAAAGGAGGCACTCAGGCTTAGCAATTTGAATGAACAGTATTCCCGGAAAAACAACTTTAAGATCATGGGGGTGGTGGAAAACGAAAGGGAGAAGACGACACAGGTTGTGAAAAACTTTATAAAACAAAACGCAGGAATAGAGTTGGACGACAATGAAATCGTTGCTACTCATAGGATCCCCGGAGCTAAAGGAAAACCGCGTCCAATAATCGTTAAAGTACTACACAACGACACTAAAACGATGATAATGAGAAAAAGAGCCGCGGTGAAAGATACAGGCAAAGGCAGACTGGTGGACAATGTTACTAAACCAAACACTGAGCTGATTTCGGCTCTTACAGAACACGATGAAGTGGAAGCAGCGTGGTATTTTAATGGTTCGGTATTTGCCAAAATGCATAATAACCCACGTAAGGTAAAGTTTGATATTACTGATGACTTGGAAGTGAAGGTCAAGAAAAGCTCTAAATAGTATTCCGGAAATATTTTTTCCCTCCTGAACATTTGTTAATATTCTAACGTGTTGAACTTCCAGTATGAGGATTCCGTATTCAGTGACTTGTGGTGTCATTTGACTAGTAATCGGTATATTTTAGACTTTGAATTGATTTATTTGTGTATTTTTTCCCCTCTTTTTCTTTCTTATGTAAAGTCTTGTTGTGTAAGTGTATGAATGTGAGTATGGTAGTGATTAAGTATATCGATAATAGCTGATACAATAAGAATAGCTACTGTGAATTGTCAAGGGTTGAATACACTATCTAAGAGAAGGGATGTACTAAATTTTTATAAATCCAAAGGTTATTCCATTATTTGTTTGCAGGATACTCATTTTACAGAAGATTTGGAACCAGTTGTAGAAACACAGTGGGGATACAAATGTGTTTTTAATTCATTCTCCTCTAACTCAAGGGGTGTTGCCATACTTTTCAACAATAATTTTGAGTTGAAACTACACAGAGTAAAAAAGGATGATGAAGGAAATCTTTTAGCTTTAGATTTAAATATTGATGAACACAGATTAACTTTGATTAATATTTATGGTCCTAACAGTGATAGTCCTGAATTTTATGAAAAGGTAAGAGATACTTTTCTAGAACTTGATAACAATTATTATATACTCTGTGGAGATTTCAACATTGCACTAGATAAAAAAATGGATACATTTAATTATTCTGCAATAAATAACCCAAAAGCTCGGGAAAAACTTTTAGAGGTAATGAACGATCTCAACTTGATGGACTATTACAGAATTCTGAATCCAGAAAAAAAAGTGTATACATGGAGAAGGAAAATTCCAGTGAGGCAGGGTCGTCTTGATTACATTTTAGTATCAGAAAATCTTACTAATATTATTGAAAATGTTTTCATAAAATCTGGCTACAGGTCCGACTACTCTGCAGTAGTGACTGAATTCTGTTTCAATTCTTTTGAAAGAGGTCGGGGCTTGTGGAAATTTAATAGTAAGTTACTGTATGACAAAGCCTATATTGATAAAGTAAAACAGAAAATTCAGGATTTTGATAAACAATATCCACAAGACACAGCATCTGATATTGATTACTCTGCTAAATTAGAAATGCTTCTTATGGAAATAAGAGGCATGACCATTTCTTACTCCTCCTTTAAGAAGAGAGAAAGGGATAAATTGGAAAAAATACTTATCAGTGAAATTGAAGCTTTAGAAAATGAAGATAATGGCATGAATATTGATCTATTAGAAGAAAAGCAATCCTTTCTAGAACAACTTCGAAAACAAAAACTTCAAGGTCATATAGTAAGGTCAAGGGCAAGATGGGTGGAGGAGGGTGAAAAACCCACCAAATATTTTTGTCACCTGGAATCTCGAAATTTTTTGAATAAAACAATAAAGAAGGTCGAAACTCCTGAAAAAGTACTCTATAAGCAATCGGATATTATGAATGAAATTAGAGGGTTTTATGAATCTTTATACCAAAATGCTGATGCTGAAATTGTAGATCTGGATCTTGCAGATGTCCTTACATATAAAGATATCCCAAATACAGAAGTGCTTGATTGATAATTTGGAAAGAAATATAGTTGAGCATGAACTTTTATCTGTTTTAAAAAATATGAAAAACAATAAATCGCCCGGAAGTGATGGGTTTACATTGGAATTTTTCAAATTCTTCTGGAGTGACCTTAAGATCTATATCACAAAAGCTGTTCAGCATGTCTTTTTAAGTAAACATTTGCCAATATCCCAAAGACTTGGGATTATATCATGCTTACCCAAGGGAGATAAGCCCAGACAGTTTTTAAAAAAATTGGAGACCAATAACTCTTTTAAATGTTTTCTATAAATTAATTTCTGGTTGCATTGGTCAAAGAATAAAATCCACCCTGGATGTTTTAATATCTGATACACAGACTGGTTTTAGGAAGGGCAGATATATTGGAGAAAATACTAGGTTCATATTTGATTTGATGTCATATACTGAGTTACACAAAATACCTGGACTTTTAGTTCTTATTGACTTTGAAAAAGCATTTGACTCCATATCATGGTCTTTTATTTATAAAATTCTTCACTTTTTTGGATTTGGTAAAAATATCATCAGTTGGATAAAAATCCTAAACACCAACATCAAGGCATCTATTTTACAAAGTGAATTTCTGTCTGAGCAGTTTGATATTCAACGTGGCTGTCGTCAGGGCGATCCTGTTGCGCCATATCTTTTCCTTCTCTGTGCTGAAATACTTGCAATTTTAATAGAAAAAAAAAATAAAGATATAAACGGTATTATTGTTAACAATAAAGAATATAAGATTTCCCAGTATGCTGATGATACATCCTTAACTCTTGACGGTTCTCCAAAATCCCTTCATGCTGCCCTGGACACTTTAGATTTCTTTGGTAAACTATCTGGTTTAAAAGTAAATTGCTCAAAACCAAAAATTATTTGGATTGGCTCTAAAAAAATTTCTACTGAGGTTTTCCATCATGCGAGGTGGAAGTTGGATTGGGGATCTACTACATTTACATTATTAGGTATTCATTTTTCTGTTGTTCTTGATGAAATATTAGATTTAAATTACAATTTACAAATCCCAAAACTTTATGCTCTAATTCAACAGTGGAAAAGACGTATTTTAACTCCCATAGGAAGGGTCACTGTTGTAAAAACGTTAATATTACCAAAACTTAATCATCTTTTCATTTCTTTGCCAAATCCCAAGCAAAATATTATATACATGTTAACAAGAGAATTTTTTAAATTCATTTGGGGATCACAATGCGATAAAGTCAAAAGATCTATAGTTACACAAAAATATACAGCAGGTGGTCTAAATATGGTTAATTTAAAAAAAATTTGGTGTCTTTGAAATGTTCATGGATTAAGAGACATATTGATGGTGGACAAGATTGGATTAATATTTTTGAAAGTAGATATGGATGTGAAGTTATAAGAAATCTGTTTGATTTTGGTGATGATTATATAGCAAAATTGATAAACATTACTACCAATAAATTTTGGAAAGATGTACTGGAGTCTTGGCTATATGTAATTACAAAACTAATGGACACAGTGTATGGCCATAATTCAAAAATCCTCTGTACTCCTATTTGGTATAACACAAAAATTAAAGTTGATGAAAAAAGTCTGTTTATAAAGCCTTGGTATGAAAAAGGTGTTAAAATCATTGATGATTTTCTAGATGAAAAGGGTGTTTTTCTCTCAAAAGAAAACTTTGCTAAGAAATATAATATTGAATCCATATGTTGTATGAGATTTAATAGTGTTGTTAGTGCTATTTCAGCATTCATGAAAGAGGTAAATTTTTCTAGGGAACATTATGTCAAAATGTATGGGCCATTTTTACCTTTGTACTATAGAAATATTTTGCCAACAAACAAAACCTCACAATGTATTTATAGATCCATCAATATTTCAAATGATGTACCAAAATCTTTTGAAAAATGGCTGCAAGTACAAGTTTTTAAAGAACTGCAGGTTACTGTACAGGATGTTTATAAAGTTTGCTTTAAGGTATCGAAAGATTCCAAAGTACAGTGGCTCCAATACAGAGTATTACATAGAATTTTGCCAGTCAAATACTACTTGAAAAAAATTAAAATTTTGGATAATGATGTATGTTCATTTTGTAACTCTGAAAGTGAAACTATTGAACACATTTTTTTAAATTGTACAAAGGTAATATCTCTTTGGAACCACCTGAGTATAGAAATATATAATGCTACTGCAAAGCGAGTAGGCTTTAACACAACGAATGTAATATTTGGTGAATTGCCATTCCAGAAGTCTAATGCTGTTATTAAATTTCTTATCATTTTTACAAAACAATATATTTTTTACTGTTTGAAAAATAGTACATGTCCAAATATCAAAAGTTTACTAAACCATTTGAGAACAAACTATTGTGTTGAAAAAATAAATTTTCTTAGAAACTCATCTATGATCAAATTTGATTCCAAATGGGCAGAATGGAACAGGTTATTTGAAGAAAACATATAAATTAATTTTATATATGTAATATGTATTGATTTCTTTTTCCTAGCTACTCTTATTGAATACATTTTCATATTTTAGTGTGAAAGACAGTAAGAATGTGGGAGTGAGAGAAAAAAATTTCTGTGCATTTAAATATTAAATATGTATAATACATTCATGTATGATTACTATGCGCAGAAATAAAGCATTATAAAAAAAAATTAGGACAGATTTAACTTAGATGTTGTCGTATTCCAGAATCGTAATATTGATTGATTGATTGATTATATATTGTTTAATGTCCCTCTCGGAATCTTTCATTCATATGGAGACGTCACCATTGCCGGAGAAGGGCTGCAAAATTTAGGCCTATGCTCGGCGCTTAGGATCTTTGAGCAATGAGGAATCTCTACTACACCTGCTGTGACACAGGGCCTCGGTTTTTCCCCATTAAGTCGCCTCTTACGAGAAGCAGGCTCTGTTCTAACAACCCGGATATCCAAGGAATCAGAATCGTATTAATGTAAAGGTGAAGATAACTAACAGTATTGTATTAATGTTAAATGATTTGTCACTTATACAGCTTTATATACCCTTCTGTATTTTTTAAAATAAAGTTTCTTGTTAAATGCAGTAATCAAGGTATTAAAGTGTTATTAAATTAATTTTACTTTTACTAACTACATGTAGTAAGTCTGGTTTTAAAGAAAAATTATGTGTATTTTGCTTACGTGTTCGTGTTTAACAAGACCATTCATTTTCAGCTCAAACAAAATCCCATCAAATTGATATCAAATGAACTTTTGATAGTGTCACCTCATCGAATTGTACTTTATTAAGGTGAAATTACTTGTCAGCTCTGCTCCATCCAGTCCTCATTCTCTCATTTATTGACTTCAGAGTCAACAAATATATAGACAGATTTTTGGTTGTATTTTATGGATTAATTTTGGCATTTGTTTTTCATAGGGATATTTTTTGGTGATGCTTATATTGTATGTTAACATGGCCATCACATGCTGTTTTTGTATTTCTAACAAGGGAGATAATTATGTCACCATACATGGATTAATGTATCAGCCATTTGTTCTGTAATTACTATATGATTATGTTGTTTTGCTATAGTTAGATACCTGGCAAAATCACAAATATTTCATGAACCCATTTTCATGATATATAACTTGGCCTAGTTTATACTTATTTTAGTTTCATTTTATCTACTGGACAAACAGCAAAAATCAAAATTAAACGAAAACAATCATGAAAACCAAGTGCTCTAATACTAAATGGCTGGTGTTTTAAAACTACATTCCGTTAACAAATTGAACATGGGTTTCATAATTTGGTACTACGTATTTCTACCAAGTAACATTTATAACAAAATTCTAAACCTTCGATAATATCAATCATCACCACTTAGTATGGTCAATCATCACTACGTAGTATGGTCAATCATCACCACTTAGTATGGTCAATCATCACCATTTATTATGATTAGTAAAAATTGCGTTCCTCTTTTCAATCACTTTCTTTTCAGAAAACTTCGTAGTTTTATAGAAGTTTATCATGATTTGATGGAATTTTATCTATATGCATCTATATTCTGTTTTTACTTTTACTAATACATATAATTGTCTGTTTTACATAATATATGCAAAACCATATTGGTAACACAGCTGAATTATTATCCTAGATAAATAAAATATTTTTATCATGTCATCTTACCAATTATTAGATTTCTGTAACCACGAGGAATGCTCGCTAACCGGAAACTATTTACCACCATCATAATGATCACTACCCTCTTTGCACGCAAAAGATTGCTTCCCCAATTTTCGAAAAAGGGTAGGCTCACTGGGTACTATCTGGAAAACTGCAAAACTCACTACGAACACATCTCAATTAAAGAAACAATACAGCTCACTTTGCGCAAAAATCATAAAATGACCATTTTTTTCCAGAGCTTTCTCAAATTTTGTTGTATAGTTCAAAGTATGAGTTTACGAAATAACACATTTCTAAAGTTTAAAATTTCCATTTAAACGCATACATTATTACTTTTTGATGACTCTTTAAAAGATACATTGAGAATCTTCCTTTTGGTCTGCAGACGCATGCGCACAGACAGTAAACAGTGCAGCATTTCGTCTAGTGAGTGAAAGCGTACATTGGTAGGCAAAGATGTTTGACAGACTATGCGAAAAAATGGGTTAAGATAGAACGAGACACAACTCCTATGGATAACGATAACATTTACATAGGGACCCGTAACCAAAAGGTGGGAGAAACACAAGCAGGGCTTTAAAAGTAAGTGCTATTTTTATCTGAACACGTCACGTTTTAGTTTAAAAAACATTGTTTTGTCAATAGGGTCATAGAAGGTTTCCTTTACAATAATGATTTATGATTAATTATAAGAAGCAGGGAATAATCCCATTCATGAAAAGCGAATGTGGACCCTTTAAGGGGTATGCAAATAAGTTTCTACACAACACGTTTGCTGTCATTCGAAATCACGTGATGACAAATGTCCGAGTCAGCATGAAAAAACCTTTGAATTCCAGATATCTTCAAAGCGTAGTTGAGCGCAAATTGATGCATAAATTTGCTATAAATTGTGAATATTGTTATGATTTTTATAATTTTATAGATACTTTAAAAACAGACCTATTTGAAATGTGGAAAATGAGCTGTACTGTCTCTTTCACTGCCAAAACGACGTAAAACAATCTACAATCAATATAAGATAATTTCGATATTGACAGAACCTTGCAGTCTTGATTTCAACAGTCTTGTTTAAAATCAGCATTTCATGAATTTGCAGGTCGTTACGATCAATATCAAGGGGGAGGATTAAATGATGATAATCAGTACCAAAACTCATACTTGGTGATATTCATTTGGATGTACTGTGATTTCAACTCGTCCTCGTTATATCAATCATTATCACAGCGCTCATGGGACGAAAAGAACGCCTTCTAATTTCCTTTCTAGTTAGCATATGGAATAGCAGACCAAACGCATTAATTATGTACTCTATATGGTGATACGTTTGTAGTTTTATTGTAGGTTTGATGCTAGCTTTTTATATCACCTTTATTATCTTTAACAATCTTATGTTGACTTCCTTTGTTTGTTCATGGAAAGGCTAAGATAACTAATAGTATTCAATATCGTAATTCCTATACAAAATACAAATCAGATACATGAGTAAACACGGACCCCTGAACATGCCGGAGGTGAGACCAGATGCATAGGAGGAGTAAGCATCCCCTGAAGATCAGTTACACCCGCTGTGAGCCCTATATCTTGATCAAGTAAACCGAGAAATCCGTAGTCAGAATCAGTGTGCAAGAACGGCCTAACAATTAGAATGAAACACTTCAGACAGCACTTGACGTAATGGAAGGCTGTATTGGCAAACTAGATCGTTGTAACGATCATAAGATTTGCGAAATGCTTACTTTATACAAGATATTAGAAACCCCTGTAACATCAAAAAACCCTGTAACATCAACTTATTGGTCAGTGTCATGGATTGCCTGAGCTTATTATTTCAAGATCAATGACACTAACAAACTTTACTATACTTTATATACATACATAGATTATTGGTACATCATCTTTCATTTTTTTGTTACTTTACCATATGATAGATATATCAAAGTTTGTCTCCATGGTTTCCATGTCACTAGTGTCCAGTTTTAATGGTCCATGCTTGTCCCAGCCTTGGCGGACAGGGATATAGGTGTCGTATAGCGATGTTGTTCAATCTGGTGGTGAAATGGATTTGTATCTGGAATCTATAATATAAAGTCATTTCAAGAATACATACTGCATTGTTACACACCAGTGTACCATTTACATATACTGGACAAGAAAAGTTAAGGATCATGATTTCAGAATTATTTTATTCAAAACAAAACCAAATAAATTATGTTAAATATATACTTTAAATGTTCAACGACAATCGAACAATACATTTTAAACCTGTTTTTACAAATTCATCAATACGTTAAGCAGCCAGAGCAACCATTGTCAGGTAACCCCCCCCCCCCCCCAAAACAGTTTGAAAATCGGTATGAGCAACAATAACAAATTTCATTATAAATGATTGAATCTTTATAAAGGCAATATCAATAGAGTGTATGTCCACCCTGAGCCTGTATAACGGCACGACAACGCCTCTGCATACTTCTGATGAGCCTGCGGAACGCAATTTGTGGCAACCTTGCCCATTCCTGCTGTAAAGCTAACGTTAGCTCCTGGCGGTTTGTCGGAAGTACAGGGCGTCTGGAAACAGCTTGCTGCAACATGTCCCAGGCATGTTCTATAGCATTTAATCCGGAGAACAACTCGGCCAATCCCTACTTTCAATTGTCTCTGTAGCAAAGTAGTCTGTCACTATACGTGCTCTGTGGGGACTAGCATTATCATCCATTAACACAAAGTATTTGCCTATAGCTCCCGCATGAGGTCTCACAATTGGATGCAGTATCTCATCCCTGTAAATTGCACCGGTAAGATTGCCATTAATCACGTGCAAGTCAGTACATCCACCAATACTGATTCCGGCCCAAATCATCACAGAGCCACCTCCAAAACGATCATGCTCTGCTACACAGCAATCAGCGTACCGCTCTCCACGCATGCGCCATACACGCCTACGACCGTCATGAAAGTCCACGCAGAACCTTGACTCGTCTGTGAAAAGAACAGGTGTCCAATGACGCAGTTGCTAGTTTATGTGATTTTGAGCCCAATTGAGTCGTGCTACACGATGTCTTCTCCTCAAAATAGGACGAACAACAGGTTGATGAGCCCGAAGGTTAGCAGCATGAAGTCTCTGTCTGAGAGTTTGTGGTGTTATGCGCACCCCACTTGCTGCATGAAAGTCAGTATTGAGTTGGACAGCACTCTGAAACCTGTGTCTACGAGCCATAAGTGACATATAGCGATCCTGGCAAGAGGTTGTGGACCTTGGAACCTGATCTTGGTCTCTCAGAAACATTACCTGTCTGCTTAAAACGATTCCATAACCTTGAAATCACACTTTGGGACACATTAAAATGTCTAGAGACAGTTCTCTGGACTTGGCCAGCTTGAAGCATACCTACTGCCTGACCATCTTCCAGAGCAGTTAAATGGCGCCTCATGGCTTTTAATGTCAATAATTGTTCACCTAAGAGTCGATTAGAGCAATAAATACCCACAATAAAATGAAAGTCACAATTTTTCAATTTGAATATACACGTTGGCACACTATGATTTTGACCCCTTGCTTGTGTTTGGGCAAAAAAATCGTGCACTTATGACGTCAATATGAAACCAGGTAAATGTATTGTGTTAAGGACACATTGGAGAAACTATACATGTTAAAATTTGTCAAAATGATTATTTGGTTAATAAAAATTTTTGAGGTCAAAATTATGATCCTTAACTTTTTTTGTCCAGTATACATTACATACCTTTGACAACTTCACTGTCATTTTAGGGGTTGTTTTTTTGCTTTTTTTTTGTTTTTTTTTGTTTTTGATTTTTTTGGTTTTTTTGGGGTTTTTTTCTTACATTTTACTACTGCATCACATATTTTGCTATATGATGCATATACACTGTACACTATACTGCAGTATTACACATACAAAATTACGCATATAGACACGCAACTTCACCATTATTCTACCCATAAAGTTCTACCCATAATTACTCACTACTTAATATATTAAGTACTGGTATATTACTGTTATTACAATATCATAGTATGCAAACTTGTAAGTACTTTTGCTACGAAATTATAGAATTAGAGAAAACAGCAACTGTTACATTATAACGTTAAAAAACGTATTGAATGATGTAAAACTTGCCTCAGAAATGAAGAGGATGATCTGGCTTAAATGATAATACAAGTGTTTAGAATTTTGTCATTTACCAACTAAAGGTCTGGTTTTTTTTCCGCCTGCTACGCCCAAAGTCTCACCACAACTCGTTTTCAAAGTGAATATATACTACTCAAAGTTTGATAAGGATCATATAGTTCTTACATTATAAAATCAATATATGAATTGATAAGACACGCAAATTTCATCATAGTGTTGGACGGACCCCTCTTGAGCCTCAAAACACAGGTTGGGTAGGGAAATGCATGCTGCAGTGATCATGAGTAGCACGTGAAGCATGGTACCCACATTATTCACATTTCTGAGTGCTTGTCGTTGATTTGAATTTGGCCATTGTCTTTACATCTGACCTCGTTTAAGTCACTGTTACTCTATGAAAATGCCTCCACAACGTCAAAGACGTCGTTTGACTATTGAAGAATTGGCCAGATGCATAGGAATGCTCGAAAATGGTGCAAGACAACGTCACGTTGCAGAGCTATTGGGTGTCAGTCAGAGCGTTGTTTGCAGAGCTTGGAACCGGTATCAAGCTCATGGTTCAGCTTCTCATCGACATGGAGGCGGCAGAGAAAGGTCCACCACGCAGCAAGATGACCGTTTTCTCTTGATTTCAGCACGACGTCATCGGTTTGCAACGGCGACTGCGCTTAGAAATGATCTTCTGAATGCAACTGGAGTTAACATTTCCACGCAAACTGTGCGTAATCGTCTTCATGAAGTTGGTCTTCGTTCCCGGAGAGCCTGTATTCGCATCCCTCTTACTCAGCGACACAGACAAGATCGTTTGAATTGGGCCAGGGCTCATGTGAATTGGAGGGTTGCTGATTGGGCCCCTGTACTTTTCACAGACGAGTCGAGGTTTTGTGTTGACTTCACAGATCGTCGTGCACGAGTGTGGAGAAGGGCAGGAGAACGATATCAGAACGCTAATGTTGCTGAAAATGACAGATATGGTGGTGGGTCGTTGATGATTTGGGGAGGAATCAGTCGAACTGGACAAACTGATCTCCATGTCCTAAGGCGAGGCACGATGACCGGAGTGCGCTACAGGGATGAAGTCCTGGATGTGTACGTGAGACCATATGCTGGTGCTGTTGGTCCTGACTTCATCCTCATGGACGATAATGCACGTCAACATCGTGCTAGGGTGGTGGACGAGTACCTGGAACGTGAGACAATTGTTCGTATGGACTGGCCAGCTCGTTCTCCAGACCTCAACTTTATCGAGCATGTCTGGAATATGCTTCAGGTAGCGATTTCACGTCGTCCTGTACAACCAGCCACCCTCCAGGAACTTGAAAATGTTCTGATCCAAGAATGGAACAATATCTCTCTTGCGTCCATTCAAAACCTCGTTGGAAGCATGAGACGACGTTGCCAAGCTGTCATTGGAGCTAACGGAGGCCATACCCGCTATTGACACTTGTTTGTGCAGTGTGAAATGGAATGTGCAGAGTTTAAACAATTCCGTGATCATGAAATTACCATGCTTTTCAGGGTACTCTCCCTTTACCTTAGGAGTATGCGATGAAATGTCATGTTTGCCAAATTTTTCTGTCACAATTTCTTGAAGTAAACATTTCTGAACATAAATCACTCTGTGTTGGTTGTCATTCACCTTTGTTGAAAGTTTTACAAGTGCTGAAAAATATGATCCTTATCAAACTTTGAGTAGTATATATACACGGGTATCTGAATTTAGACAAGTGAACACTACTACATTTACCTGTATGGAAACAAGTTAGTAATAAAATTATATACACATTTAAATCTCTTCTGAAAGTTTTAAAAATATGGATAGGTGTTCGGACCTTAAATGTGACAGTCAGTTGTCCTTGATTTAAAACCTACGCAGAACAAACTGTCGCGTATCGAATCAGTCAAGAGATGGAAACACCATATGCAGGTGATATTGGAATATTTCTACATAAATAAGGAAAATTGACGATAGAGAAATTGAAATCATCCCGTTTTTCATAAACTTTATGTGCCAGTTTGCCGTCAGCATCGTTTTTCAATGAAATATTTAAGTACGAAGCAGATGTGGAAAACCATGTGGTGTCTTTTATTTCAAGTTCACTGGAATTATGGAATCGATGAATGAACATGATCATTGCTAATAGATGAAAATATGAGCACAATTCGTGCCCATAGGATTTCCAACAAATTGTTGGAAGACCCGATAGCTAAATATTACGAAGATATTGTTAATGAGGAACTCTAGCATCTTTCTAATATCAACTTCAGAGTACTTGTGCGTGGAGTCAGAGTGGTGTATAACAAAGTAATTTTTGGGATGAACGATCGCTAGATATGAATATTTCCTTTTGCCATTCTGTTGACGAAGCAACTGTCTATGATGTCAAAAAGTCTAGTCTTTAATTCAATGATAATACAGACTAGGATAGCAAACAGGTCGGCATGTCTGGGATGGGTCGTTTCTGTTCGCATGTAATGACAAGTTCTTTCTACATAACCTCTGTATAACAAATACAAACTATAAAATTGGCCAATGTATCTTTTTAAAGAACTGTAACATAACAAAATGCAATACAATCTGGACTGTATGGAACAATAAATCTTATTAATGGCTTTCCCCCAGTGTATTTGTGTCTTAAAGTGTTTAAAGGTGATTAAACAGCGTAAACTGACCCAACCAAGGTTATACTCGTATAATTTGCCCCAAATGTAGTCAAAAATACCGATTATTTCTCATAAAACATCTGGACATAATCCTCAACCAACAATAGTAGAAATGTGGTGACTGAAAGTTCAAATATCCACATTTAGCACTGCGTTTGATTAACTAATCCTTTTTTATAGCATAACGAAGACCTCGCGTGTGACACCCTTGTATAATGTATAGATTAATCTAATGAGACCAGAAATGGCATAAATTTATGTTACTCATAATAAAAAATAAAAAAATATATCATTTGACCTTAAGTACTTTGATTGAAATGATATAAGAAAGTGGTTGTTTTTTCATTAATTGTACATTGAAAACAACAGAAAATGACTTATTTCTGAAGCTAAATTTTATTTGATATAGTCTGAAATCTGTGATGGAAACCGTCGTACGTGAGAATATTTATTTTCGCACCAGATTCACAAGAAAGCGAAATGGCCATCATACCTTTGATTTATAAAACATGTTACAGGTGTAATGTTTTGTTTTTTGTTTGTTGTTTTTTTTTTTTTTTTTTTTTTGCTTTTTTTTTTTTTAGATATAAAATTCAGTAGAACACTGATAGATTGATTACTGATGATTACTGATGATTACTGATGATTACTGATGATTAACTCTGTAATGATATCTTTCTTGTTTTAGTTTACAATTTTCCCCATAATTTGGAAATTAATCCCTCCTACTTTCCTACCCTATGTTTTTTTTTTCGGAAAGTTTTGGATTAATACCAAAGAAATTTATTCAAAACACCGATACATCGTTTGTAATGTAATAAAATTTAATACTGTCATTTTCTGTACTTCTGTACAGGTGGGGAATATGCGTGTATGTGTACACATACACACATACGCGCGCGTGTGTGTGTATTTGTAATCTTGCTTTTATAATTATGAAGAAGGACATATCTAATTAAGACTAAGGCTTAATAATCGTTATGTGTAATTCTTTGGTTCCCACACACTTTAAGTTGTTGGCTTTTAGATTCACAGCTAATGTAGAGTAATATTTAAATCCGTGTACAATGGTATTTATATTTACTAATTGGACTTATAGAGGGTTAGGTTAGTATTTGTGTAGAATGGTATTTATATTTACTAATTGGGCTTATAGAGGGTTAGTATTTGTGTAGAATGGTATTTATATTTACTAATTGGGCTTATAGAGGGTTGGTATTTGTGTAGAGTTATATTTATATTTACTTAGAGAAATTATTGATGATCGTTATCATGTAAGCATTGTGAAATGGATACTACAAAGGACATTACAAAACAAACATTGTGAAATGAAAAGGATGTGATATTTATGGTTACTAATTGGACTGATAGAGGATTTTTATAATATAAACATTACGATATGGATACCACAATGGACATTACAAAACGAGCAATGTAAAATGAAAAGGATACCACAATAGACTTATATGATGATAAAATTGCAAAATGATCACTGGGGTCATTTAACGGACAGTATCTATGGCCCGGGTGACTTGTGAACATTTGACATATTACTGCACTAGCATTTAAAGTTAAGAAATGGGTGCAATTAATGTTGCCATGGAATTACAAACACCTACTGCTGGGTTCATGCCTCAACAATAGTGACACTTTTCAGTATGATGCAAAACAAACAAAGACCCTTCCAATTATTATGTCATCTGAGTCACACAGGTGACCCAATTTCGGTGTGCATCATCCGTCGTCAGTTAAAATTTTTATACTTTTAACTTCGTTTTTTTAACTAAATACCATTATAATTCTTTTCAAATTAGATGTGAAGCATCATTTGTATTGATCGTTTGTTTGTTTAACGTCCTGTCGAGAGAAATTTTCACTCATATTGAGACGTCACCAGCTGTAGGTGAAGTGCCACAACCCATGCTTTGTGCTCAGGGCCGTAGCAGTGAGGGTTCTTCAACGTATCAATGCATGTCGTAACACGGGACCCACGGTTCTACGGTCATATAAAAAAGACCCCTGATTCTCACTTCTAAATGACGGGCGTTTGGCGAAGGAGCAATCACTACCTATGTTAACGTCTACGGTTTGGCGTGGCAATGACAACGGCACGGGCTAGGCTCGAACTCACGACCTTACGGTTACGGAGTAAACACTCTACCACTGAACTACCGCGACCAGTCTAGGGGGACATAAATTGTAAATTCTGCACCATAGGATTTTACGAGTGAGGCAAAAACTGCCAAAAATGGACCAGTTTTCAAAAATCTTCTCTACAGCTGCATGTCTTAAGAAAAACTAAATACACAAGTAGACAAAGCAAAAGTATAAATTTCGTAATCCCTTGGTAAAGGTTGCGACTCCAGAGTGTGGTCAGACTTGGCATATAGTGTTTATATTACATCTTCTTTAATGGCTTTGATACGAAATTGAAACTAAATGATTATTTCGAAGGAGGGGATAGCCCTGTACCAAAACCGCAAATGTCATGATCCCAGAGGTTAAAGGTTACAGGGTGGCGACAAAATTATAATAGTGATTGTTATTTGAAAAACGTTAATATTACTGATACTGTATGTTTTTTTAAAATCATATTTAGGAAGAATTCTACAATCGCACGGTTCGGACCATAGGACGGATCCAAAATAATTCTACAGAGCTAATAATACGTTTAGATATTACGCTGGGGCGAGTGAAGCCATTCATACTTAAAAATGTGCAAAGGTTTGCCCATGACTGGCACGTAAACAGAAAATTCCGAGGTTATCTTGGCGTGTATGGACAGCTGTCAACACATTTTAAGATCTTGCAACATGACTTGGCATTTGATCCGCCTAATCATTTAACGCGGGGAATATAAGGCAGTGTGTATTGTGATATCATACTTAGCTTATCGTTGTCCACAACAAAACATAAACATCTCAATCTAAGTGTGTTCGATATATCATATTTCATATTGCTTATGTTTTTACCTTGGAAATCGACAGTTAGATTAATTATGAAATATTTCGCATTTCAACACCTAGGCCTGTAGCATCTTGAAGTCACTTGGATATTTAAAGGATGAAGTGAAATAACTATATTGTTTCATGTTAAAATTTACATGATTCAACTTATCGATAATCGTACTTTTATAATTTAAATGTTACACTGCTCAAAAAGTCACTACAAACGGTATATAACTGCGTTGAAGGCAGGGGTTTCCTCATTAGCGAAAAGTGTCATAGACATTTCGTCCCGTCTATATTTTTACGGGTCTGAAAGTATATGGGCGAAAGAGAATACAATTAAATAATTTAGTCTGTATTTGTATAAAAGCTGTAATTTTGTATGGTGGTAAGTGTAGCCTATTGAAACGATATCTTAAAAAAAGGATTAGCAAAATTTTTACCAGAACCTCTCGAGTATGAAGACCTGGTTGAATTCAATGACCTACATGTAATTGCTCTCTCTCTCTCTCTCTCTCTCTCTCTCTCTCTCTCTCTCTCCAAAAGAGGATATCACGTGATTGGATGCATTGTCTGCCATTTTAGAGCATGAACACACCTTCCTCATCGTGTACTTTAAAAAGAAATACAGTGTCTTCGATATACATTTATCTATTACCATGTCATTTATTTACAGTACATCAAATTTACCCAGAATTGTATATTAGCTATATACACGTGTAGTTATCATCGGCTGAAATAAGTTGACGTTTCCAAATCAAATTTTTATAATAATTATTAAAGGTACTTCCGTTTTTTTTACGCTATATGAAAAATATAATTCGGTTTTACTCTCTTTATTGAAATTTTACACACTTATGTAGATCTTTTGGTTTTGGAAAGAGAGAGAGAAAGAGAGAGAGAGAGAAAGAGAGAGAGAAAGAGAGAGAGAGAGAATAATATCAAATCAAAGCATAACAAAGTATTTGTATTCTAGTATATTATTTTGTACGAAATGTTTGATTATTTACAATAGGAAGGAGTCAAAATAAACAACAAACCAGCAGCAAAATCAAAATTGAATCGTAGTAAAATACTTGTCAAACTGAAACCAGTCGGACAACGCCAAACATTAAGGACGTCCACAAATCCCTTTATCCACGAGCCACCGTACATGCGAAACAATGATCGACAGGGAAGCATAACTACACATAAAAATTATCTTTTAGGATATGACCCCAGACGAAACGAAATAAGAAAACAAAAATTGTAACACCGGACCGTAAACCTGACTTCAAAGTTATAAATTGATGCAAACGAATATGAAATTAAAATACTAAAAAAGAGCCTATATTTACCCCCACCTCTCGCACAGAAAACAGAGAAGAAATAAAAAAAAAATCGCAGACGCATTTTGTAGAAGATTACGACTAGCTGAAATGATTTTAGATAAGGAAACTGATGACTAACAAAAATTATTTTATGTCCCCTAGAGATAGCGAACATAATTTAAATGAAATCATTAGTACAGTAAAACAATTTCCTTTTGAGCTACTAAATAAAATTCGCGTCTGAATCGGATAGATAGAAATAAAGTAGCATTCCTTGATGTTATGGCAACACGGAGAGACCATAACAAACAATACTTATTATTTGTGCCACTCTAAATATACCATAAATAATATTCCATATAATTTAGCTAGACGTCTTTGCGAGATAATATCGGACATAGAATTTTTGGACATTCGTCTCGCGGAATTAAAAAAAATACTCCCACAAAGACGTCATCCCAGGGAATTAATTGAAAATGGAATTAACAAAGCAACATCACATGAAAGAACATGAAAGAATTAACAAATTTATTTTTCTCCGTAAGGAGATCCTCCTTACGGAGAAAAATAAATTTGTTAATTGTGTCATACTGTATGTTTCAACACATAACCTAAAAAAAATCCGGAAGTTTTTCAAATAATCAAAAATAACCTTCCTATTTTAGAAGTCGTTTCAGACATGAAAAAAATGTTTTGGAAAATTCCCAAATCATCGAAAGCAAACAACAAAGTTCTTAACTAGAATTAATTTTAACCAGAGCCCGTTTACCAGTAATGTTAAAGAACCTGCCCTCATCACTAAATTTAACAAACCAAGATGCACTGCGTGCCAGTACATAACACATGGATCCGAGTTTTTCTTTTAAAACGGAAGTAAATTTACAGTAAAAACGTCAATGGCATCTGTCATTTCCATCTTTATTTATGCAATTACCTGCGCCGGATGCGGTAAGAAATACGTCGGCCAGGCAGGAGATACCTTGAGACACCGCATTACCGTTCACCGACAACAGATCCGAGAATCTAAAGCACCCGTTTGTAAGCGAACACATGAAAAATATTGCGCCAAAAATTTACCTTTTTTTCCCACTTAATAAATTCAACAAAGACGCAACAGAAAAAGAATATGAAAGCAAAGAAAAACTATCTATTAAAAAAAAAAATAATAATATAAACCTTTTAGTTTTACAAAGCATTAATACCCCCTGGCCCATATTTTTGTAAAATTACATTTTTTCGTATTATTTTACGGACGTTATATTATGATGCCATTGTGGACTCTACAATATACAACTGATATCACTGTGCAATCCATACAATATACAACTGATATCACTGTGCAATCCATACAATATACAACTGATATCACTGTGCAATCCATACAATATACAACTGATATCACTGTGCAATCCATGCAATATACAACTGATATCACTGTGCAATCCATACAATATACAACTGATATCACTGTGCAATCCATACAATATACAACTGATATCACTGTGCAATCCATACAATATACAACTGATATCACTGTGCAATCAATACAATATACAACTGATATCACTATGCAATCCATGCAATATATAACTGATATCACTGTGCAATCCATACCATATACAAATGATATCACTGTGTAATCCATACAACATACAACTGATATCACTATGCAATCCATGCAATATATAACTGATATCACTGTGCAATCCATGCAATATATAACTGTTATCACTGTGCAATCCATACAATATACAACTGATATCACTATGCAATCCATGCAATATATAACTGATATCACTGTGCAATCCATGCAATATACAACTGATATCACTGTGCAATCCATACAATATACAACTGATATCACTATGCAATCCATGCAATATATAACTGATATCACTGTGCAATCCATACAATATACAAATGATATCACTGTGCAATTCATACAATATACAACTGATATCACTGTGCAATCCATACAATATACAACTGATATCACTGTGCAATCCATACAGTATAAAACTGTTATCACTGTGCAATCCATACAATATACAAATGATATCACTGTGCAATTCATACAATATACAATTGATATCACTGTACAATCCATGCAATATATAACTGATATCACTGTGCAATCCATGCAATATACAACTGATATCACTGTGCAATTCATACAATATACAACTGATATAACTATGCAATCCATACAATATACAATTGATATCACTGTACAATCCATGCAATATATAACTGATATCACTGTGCAATCCATGCAGTATACAACTGATATAACTGTGCCATCCATACAATATACAACTGATATCACTGTGCAATCCATGCAATATATAACTGATATCACTGTGCAATCCATACAATATACAACTGATATCACTGTGCAATCCATGCAATATATAACTGATATCACTGTGCAATCCATGCAATATATAACTGATATCACTGTGCAATCCATACAATATACAACTGATATCACTATGCAATCCATGCAATATACAAATGATAAAAATGTGCAAATCCATGCATACATGATATTCAGTATACCTCTGAACTGAAGTAACTAGTCGAGTTTATACTCAATGCTTTGTGATATTTGTATTATATATATAGATGATATTTGTTTGTTTGTTTTACGTCCCGTCGAGAATATTTCACTTATGTTGAGACGCACCAGCTGTAGGTGAAATACCACACATTTAGACCTATGCTTAGCGCTCTGGCTCGTAGCAGTGAGGGTTCTTTAACGTGCCAACGCCTACCGTGACACGGGACCTCCGTTTTTAAGGTCGTGTCCGAAAGACCCGTGATTTTCATTTCTAAATGCTGAGTGTTTGGCGAAGGAGCAATCACTACCTATTTTTGCGTCTTAGGTGTGACGCGGCAATGGCACGAGCAGGGCTCGAACGCACGACCTCCCGGTTGCGAAGCGAACGCTCTAACCACTGAGCTACCGCGACCGGTATATAATGATATAACTATTGCCGGTAGTTTCATGTTTAAAAATGTTGAATTGTATCAAAGTTAGACTTTTATACAATTACAGATATCCTTACCTATGCCAAAGTCAAAGAAAGATTCCATGGAGATTTAAAGTTTTGTAATGTAACGTATAATGGTGACACGAACAGAAATGTTAGTAAATGTGTATACAATTGTCAGTGCACAAACGAGGTGGAATGTAGCGAAGTTATCTTGTTCATGGCCAATCACGCAGACACTTCCTACTGGAATTTATGTGAATTATCTGCAGTTAATGTTTAAAAAGTAACTATCACATATTTGTACTATAGGTTTAAGAAACTCTGCGGTCACGGTAGCTCAGTGGTAGAGAGTTCGCCTCACAACCGGAAGGTCGTGAGTTCGATTCCCGCTCGTGCCATGACAAACCTAAGACAAAAACATAGGTAGTGATTGCTACTCCGCCAAACGTTCAGAATTTAGAAGCGGGTATCACGGGTATTTCGGATATGACCTTAAAATGGAGGTACCATGTCTCAACAGGGGTAGGCACGTTGTAGAACCGTCTGTGCTACTGCCTTGAGCACTGAACATTGGTCTAAATCCGTGGTACTTCACCTGCAGCTGATGACGCCTCAATATGAGTGAAAAAGTTCTCGATGGGACATAAACAAACAATCAACAAATTCATCATATAGATATAAAATATGGATTCCAAGCATTTTCTGGTAACTTAGAATTTCTTCTGTTATCGTAAAGTGAATTAATATATCCTCTTCTATATCATGTATTCTATTATTCCGAGACCCCACTATCAGTATAAGGAGAGAAGATGAGGAGAGGAGATGTGAAGTGAGAAAAGGTATGTTGTCTCGTGCTTATTACATGGTCTCTGTAATAAAATGTAAAACGAATAATGTAATAAAAACAAAAATAAAAAGGATTTCTATCAAGATTATCTACGGAATCAATACCATTGTGCATTAAATTTTCATCTTCAAATGAAACTTTAAAAGTTCAAATATATCCTTCAAATCAAATAAATGCATGTAGAGGCGATCAGATTGTATTATAAATCCATAATGACTGGCTGCATGTTAAAGTGACATCTGCGTGTAAAACGCCTGTACTTATGATCAAGTTTGTCATAACATTGTGTTTAATTTGTGTATTCATTTCAAAACTATGACTTGAATAATAAACAAACAAACAAAAAGAAAAAAAAAACAAAAACAAAAACAACCCCCCCCAAAAAAAACCAAACAAAACAACAACCAAAAAAAAAAAAAAAAAAAAACAAGAAAAAAACCCCCAAACAAACAATGCAGTGAATTTAAGCTGAGTATATATAACACACGGCTTGTGAATTACAACAAACATTATACAGAGTTTATAGGTTTGTTAGAGTGTAACTAACACAAATCAAATAGACATTAGAGTGAAAATAATCCAACGAAAATCAATAGATGTCATTGTGTTACTAAGTTAGGAAATCAGGAAGTGCCAATAACCCTAAGTACATCATCAAATGTCAGAGTGTTATGAATACTACGTGAATCAATATATGTCAAAGTGTCAATAACCCTAAGTAAAGGACAACATTTAGTGTGTGTCACAAACCCAAAATAAACTAGTAATACACTGACCAGAAATATCAGTGATGTGTGTATCCAACATTTAGTTGTGTCACAAACCCCAAATTAATTAGAAAAATCAGAAAAATATGCATATATATCTCTCACAATACAGCTATACTGATTTTAGCAATTTCTAATTACCGTAAATATATTCCGAAGTAAACAAGGTATATATATATATACCACTGTTTCCACTGATGTCGACGTCAGACTTGATTATAAGACTTCTGGTGGAGAGAACCCTATTATATGAATGTCAAACTTGACATCGAATTGGGAGATGTCGTCTGGTTAGTATAGGCTTACCGTTAACTATACTACAGCTGCTATTGAAAATGATAAATAATAAAGAACATTATTATAAATGACACATTATCAAATTCCATATTTAGTATTTTGGTGAATTCTCTCAAATTTTTGCAAAAAACTTACCCTGTTGTTTCAGTTTAAACAATCAATGCCGTGATTCGGAAAGAAATTTATCAGCAATCCGCGGTGGTTTACAGAGTCTGTGATGGGCAACATCCATAGTCAAGAATCAAATAAATAAGAGCAATGACAAAGAAGAAGCTTAAATTATACTGGGAGAATAGAATTCTGCCGATGATTAATTGACAATTATTCCTATATTCCTAAGTATGACCACTGTGTCAACATGATTGCCTGATTTAAAGTATCTCACAATCTCTTATCGTGTGAATTCTAAATAAAACAATAAAAAATAACTACGAGCCCAATGTATTTATGTGCACCCTCACATCGTTTTGTTTCCCATGCTGTGGTATATCTATAACAGCGACCTTCATTTGTGTTTACGGTATGCCAATCATTAATTTGATTCATGAATAATTTGCAAGAACACATAAACTTATAATTAAAAACGAATTTAAAATAAACCATTAACATGGATCATTTTATAAAGTCACACAAAATAAAATAACATCTATAAGTAAATAATGTCACTTACAAATCTCGACTTCCATGTTCGATGGACATGTTTATCATAAAAAGCAAATAAATGTCACCATCATGTCCGCTTCTTCGATGGTTTTAAAATGTATGCTACATGTATCGTACTTTGAGATGGATTAAAATAAGTTGATTAAATATTATTAAGGTAGGTTTTAATATATATGTAAGCCAAAGACCCTTTTCACAAAAACAATCTTACAATTAAGATGAAAATTTCATAGGAGGGTAATTCTTTTATAATTCTTCACTCATAAATTTCCAAATGAGCAAAATTAAGCATATGCACAGGTGATAAAACCTGTATTATTATTTAGGTCGGTTGCATATTGTTTAACGCCCCTTTCGAGAATATTTCACCCATATGCAGAAGTCACCATTGCCAGTAAAGGGCTGCAAAATTTAGGCTTATGCTCGGCATTTGCGACCTTTGAGCAGGGAGGAATCTTTATCATGCCACATCTTCTGTGATAGGGGCCTCGCTTTTTTGCTATCTTATCCGAAGCATCGTCCCATTAAGTCGCCTCTTACGATAAGCATGGATACTGAGGACGTATTCTAACCCGGATTCCCGCGGGGTCATTGTTATTTAGGGCACATTGGCAGACAGAGGCAAAATAAAAATGGGGCACCGATATTTACTAGAAATATTAATTCTACTGTAAAGTCACCGTTTTCTTTTGTTAATCGTCTTGTGTTCCCTCATATTATCTGTTTTCTACGATCCTCAATTCATACTATCGTTCCCCTTGGTGACCCGGGTTGTTAGAATAGGTCCTCAGTACCCCTTGCTTGTCGCAAAAGGCGACTAAATAGGGCGGTCTTTCGGATAAGACCGCAAAAACCGAGGTCCTGTGTCACAGCAGGTGTGGCACGTAAAATATCCCTCCCTGCTCAAAGGTCCTGAGCGCCGAGCATAGGCCTAAATTTTACAGCCCTTCACCGGTAATGGTGACGTCTCCATATGAGTGAAAGATTCTCGAGCGGGACGTTAAACCATATATAATCAATCAATCATACTATAGTAACAGCTTACATTTCATGATTTAAATAACTAAGTGATGATAACGAACAATAATTATATCAATCTTATAAATCCTATGAAGAATACAAAACAGAGAATAGGGTAAAGCGGGGCCCCGTGGACACACTATAGGTGGGAAATCAGGTACCTAGAAGGAGTAAACATCCCCTGATGACTTATCACACCGCCATGAGCCTTATTCTTATTGATTGATTGTTAATTGTTTTCTGCCACACTCAACAATTTTCCAGTTATCTGGTGGTGTCCAGTTTTTATTGGTGAAGGAGAGAACCCAGATATAATGTGCCTGGGAAGAGACTACCGACCTTCCGAAGGTAAATTGGCAATCTTTCTCACGTATATCGGCGCGAGAGAGAATCGAACTCGCGCCGACCAGAGGTGAGAGGCCTTGTGAGTTTGATCGTCATGCTCTAAACACTCGGCCACGGAGACCCCTATTTCTTAATGAAGTAAATGGAGCAATCAGTAGTAAAATCACATGTAAAGAACGACCTTGTAATTGGTATGAAACATATCAATAAGCAATCGACCTGATGACAAAATATAACGACCATAGAAATCAAGAAATTACTAAAACCAAATGATGACATTGTTTTATAAAACGTTCAGTGATAGTTCACTAAAGGTGAGATTGAAAATTTTAAAGAAATGTCACCTTTGACGCCACTGTATTGATTCCCAAATTAGTTTTAAATACAGAGACATTTGTTAACAACGTTAAAGGCATGAAAAAGACTGTTTTTATTTTTTAGATGATTGTTTTATTTTTAGTACTACCTGTGACTTATTTCACAATGTGTTTGTTATTATTGGATAGAGTCCCTTTCATAAAATGACATTTGGCGATGAAATAAGTTTATGTGGATAATATATCCTGTATTTTTTGTGCAGAAGTATCAAAAATTTTATTTGTAAGTTAAGTAAAATCCCAAAGTACAAGAAGCGTTTTAGTTCTTCCAACAAATATTTGAAATTTAGTTTGCAATTTGTTCGTAATGTAAAAGTCTTGAATTATTTATTTTTAAACTATGCTGAGAGGTTACAGGAACTCTTGTCAGCGGATCTGGATCTGAATACGACTGAGGTAGTCTTTAAGATTTACATTAAAGAACTGCTATGATTAAGGCAAAATCTCATTCAATTATCATCTAGTATGCTAACGTATGAGAGTCATGTTCACCAAAAATGGATTTGAAAAACTGTGGAATTGTTTTCAATTAAAAGATGTATCTTTCCCTACAATTTGTTATCTATGCTAACAATGTATCACATCTAGCTGCCTACTGAATTAAAGAATAATGCTGTCACTCTTTTAAAATATTTCACCAAAACATGATACTCAATGTCTTTTTAGGAAAACGTGAAAACGATAAACGACGTTCCAGTTGCATTATAAACTATATATGTCCTTCTTTGCTTTGCTGTTTAAATCCAAAATCAAATGGTTGGGATAAAATGTCCTATTGATTGATATGCCGGTGACTTTTCAACAGCAGCACACTTGAATAAAAGTCGAGAAGGAGAGTGGATCAGAACAAACAGACATGTACGGGAAACGTCTTCTGTGCTGGTTTTTATTGCTCTTTAATGGTGAGCTGTTTTTGCACAATCTTATCGTACAAGATAAAAGAAATTATATATTTCATTATGAGAAAAAAAAAATAGATTGATGATAATCATTTATGATATTTCATATTAATTCAATCTATGTCGTTAGTGATTTATGTAGGAAATCCAAATATCGTTTTTTTTACTCAGTTAAATCAAGCTATAATGTCATACATTTCGTGCAATAATCATGAAATTCCTGCCATATTAAATACAATTCGCGTATTTCTTTTTACTCGAAATACATTGTGGAAACGGTAATGCAAAATGCAATTAGATTGGTCAATTTCAAAATGTAAAAGGAAAAATGTGGATACATCAGATATTGACATCGTGCCGGGTTAGTTTTGGATTCCACTCCATATAAAAAAATGTAATAAAAATAACATGAAAAAACGAAAACAACGAACAGTGATTAGTCTCATAAATCCTATGAAAACAAAATTAAGAGTATCGCAAACAAGGCCCCCGAACACAAAAGAGGTGGGATCAGGTGCCTAGGAGGAGTAAATTTCCTCTGCTGACCCTCACACCCGCCGTGAGCTCCATGTCTTGATCGCATAAACGGAATAACACACTTAGAATTGATTTTTAAAAAGTGTTGTCGGTGTGGTTAAATTTGAGGGTATATATGAGTACCTGACACACAATTTGTATATGCCAGTACTCTTAACTAAACTCAACAGTGCTAAAGAGACAAACACTGGAACTTGACAGATTTATTTCACTCTATTCTTTTTGAATTTTAATATCATGTGCCCAGATTTACTTCAATACTTCTCTTCAAGAGAAAAGTAATTAAGAGTTTAATTATTTTCTTTCTTTAAGAGTGTTAGGTGACACCCTCATGTAGATTTTTTTTTATTTGTTCAGTATGATCGGATTGGTGATCGTGAAAATAATAATGAAAAAACCGAAAGTCCTAATTTAAACATAAAGACCCAGATTTCTTTTGAATTTGAATTCAAATTGATTTCTGTTGAAAGTTTGCACTTTGTCGACGAGTTGAAGATATAAGCACAGATATGTCAAAGAAACATCATAAAAATATTAATTTGGTATCCTAAAAGGTACAAAATTTGAATATCATCATATGATAAGAAGTAGATACATTACTCCCTACAACGGAGAAAGTTGGTATGCTGGGGTACAATTTAAACAGATTGTTAGTTTGGAAGGTGATAAAAGTTATTTGTAAAAAACTGTGCTCTTTTTCTCCTGTTTCTTTTTACAAGCGAAACATTGAAGACCATTACCAGTCGAGAAAAATTTTCACTAAAATGAATGTAATATTGTTTACAGATATCTGCCCATTACGAATCTGTATTCATTAACCAATGTAACTGTATGTTTCTAGTGATTGATTGATTGATTGATTATTGTTTAAAGTTCCGCTCGAGAATTTTTCACTCATATGGAGACGTCACCATTGCCGGTGAACGGCTGCAAAATTTAGACCCTTGCTCGCCACTTATCCTTTGAGCAGGGAGGGATCTTTAACGTGCCACACCTGCTGTGATACGGGGCCTCGGTTTTTGCGGTCTCATCCGAAGGACCGCCCCATTTAGTTGCCTCTTACGACGAGCAATGCATACTGTTGATCTATTCTAACAACCAGGATCCTCACGCGGTTTTCTAGTGAGTGTAAGCGGTAACACGATATCTGATGATTTCGTGCAATACGTCATTTGACGTTGTACACGTTTGTATCTATCAAATGTGTATTATAATTGATTAATATTTGGGGGATTTAACAACGTGTTTGAGAATATTTTGGCCATTTTATATTTGTTTTCTGCTTTGACACCTTCATGCTGCGACAAGTACTGAACAACTCAGAAACGGGCATACAATCACGTGATTTATCTGACGAAAATATATCTGCATGCATTGTTTCTTAAATCGCAAAAAATAACACAAGGTTCTAACAGAATTAGAATCCTTTACGTCTGTGTTCATCGAGACGTGGGTGCATGGCTTACGTAATCAGTCACCAAAGTAAACATTTTCTTGTGGTTTTTTTATTTATTATTTTTTTAAAAAAGACTTTAATTTGATGTAAGACATTACACACCATAATGCGTATGTCACAGGAGAATGGATCGTAGGTTTGCTAGTCCATATAAACTTTCTTATCGTGGTAAAGGTACTTTTTAGCTCAGTTAAACTTTCGTTGTCAGGGTATTTGTGCTTGGGGAAAAAATGTAAGTTTGGTTTATTGCTGGAAATTTTCATTTTCAAACTCGATATTAAGGAGTAATCTCAAATGTATATTTTTGTAGATACACACGGGAATGTATTAAAATTTAAACATTGCTGTTGCTGTCGTCTACACACGATGAAAAGAGAGTACTCTTGGGAGTGAAACTTTTCAAACATTTAAAGAAAGAAATATATATCAAAGTATTTACCCCTGATTTGATATGGATTTGTATTCCCTAAATTAGCGCAATGAACATTGATTCAATAAATGTATGTACTAATATTTATTTAGTTTCTATATATAGAGATTCGGGAGTGTTATGTAGTATGGCTTATCCTTCACCCCTCTAATCAGCGATGAACTCTTCAATACGGTGCCTAGCATGCAAGGTGGAATAATGCTAACTGTTTCCTTATGCTCATGGAAACTAAAGCTGAAGTTTATCTTATTTATAAATTCACAAAAAATTAAAGAAAGATTTGTCTACTATATTCGATGTACATTTAACGAATAAATGTTTCTTTACTGGGAATGAGCTTGTGTTTTGATGGGCGTTTTTCTCTTATGTCTTTTATGTATCAAATAAAGGTGAAGGTATTATAAAAGACAATGTATTTTGGTCATCCAGAAAATAAAACAAACTATTTAATATTTTTGAAGTAAGCGTTTTACCAAATCCAACATATTTTTAAAGTAGAATTCAACCCCCCAGAAAATATTATTCTAAAATTATGGTTTGAAGAAAGGTATGATATACAGAAAATACATGATAAACTAGTCAGATTGAGTATGAGAGCAGAAAATTTTGAATAAATTTTGCTTCATAAAACTGATTCGATACGTAAGGGCTTGTTTTTCATATGATCAGTTTTTAAATCGATGCAGACCACTGAAAATCAAGTTAATGTTACAGGGGTCTCGTCTAAAGTCAGCATTTCGCAAATTCTATGATTCTTATAATAATCTAGTTTGCCAATACAACTTTTCATTAGGCCAAATGCTGTCTGACGTGTTTCATGATACAAATTGTTTTAATCTGTTCTCGGGACACTGATTCTGACTGCGGATTTCTTCGTTTACCTGATCAAGATATGGGGCTTACGTCGGGTGTGACCGGTCGATAGGATATGCTTACTCCTCCTACGTACTTGATGTCACCTCAAGTACATCCAGGGGTCCGTGTTTGCACATCTCTTTGCTTTGTATTTTCTATAGGAATTACGAGATTTAGTAGGTTCGTTATCTTAACCTTTTCATGCTTAGCTTCTATTTGATTGTGAAATGTTAATTCAAATACTATCTTATAACTATATCCATAAAGAAGTGAACATAGTGAACTGTGATCATAAATCCTATAAAGAAATCAAAATTAAGAGAGAGACAAACACGGATCCCTGAACACACCAGTAGTATTTTGCATCTATGTTATGTGAATATCTTGTATATATTATTCTCACTCTATCTTGTGTCGGCGCGTGTTCGAATCTCTGCCGCGGCGTTATGTGAGCAAGTTTGCCAGTTTACTTGCGGAAGGTCGGTGTTCTCTTCCCAGGTACATTGTATCTGGGTTCTCTCCTCCACCAACAAAAACTGGACGCCACCAGATAACTGAAAAATTGTTGAGTGTGGCGGAAAGCAATAAATAATCAATCAATCAATCACTCTATCTTGTACAAATTACAAATATCTCTTTTCTGATGTATCATGGTAGGGATAAAGAAATCAAAATTTTGAATTCGATAGCATGTAGTGGCGGTCACCTGTCCATGCACGTGGATATCATCCAGAAACTGTCCCCCCTCACACACACATACGTCTATTCCAACTCGTTATAAATAAGATTTCTTTATGGTATCCATGAATTCAATATCTAAGTTGAAGTCCTACAGTGATCAGTCCTACAAACATGTCATTAATAAAAAGATAAAATAGAAAAAAATCCAAGTAAGTCAAATGAGAAAAAGAAATTATAATGTTACGAGATTGAATACTATTAGTTATCTTGGCCTTTTCATACACGAAAATTTTGAAAAAGTTTTAAATTTTCAATTTCATGCCTGGTGGAAATTTACAGTCCGCATTTTTTAAAAATATGATTGGTTCATATGATTATTTCATTTCTCTTATTGGTTAAGGTATCCAGTGACAAAATGTTTTGTGAGACTGACATCCATTTAGTTCGCTCAGCTTAGAGTAGTTCAAGCATACTACAAGCTTACTCTTCATTAATACTTAATAACAACCTGATGCAATTTCTGTGTCTCAATATCAAACTGTATAGATTTAGCGTGTGATGTATTGAAACTTATTCCAATTGGAAGTGCGTTGATATGAAAGAATTGATAAGTTAGCATGGCCTTGTTAGTTTAATTTTTGATATATTTTTCAAGAGTTATATAGCTATGTTATGACAGTAATTTGAGAATTTATTGAATGAAATCTGGTGTTTTATTCAAAATTATATTTAAATATCTACTGTATGGTTTGTTTATACCGTTTAACTTCATGATGTATTCTGAATTACACTGCATACTGAAAGTGGGTGAATTAATGCTATATTTTTTTAAAAAGTGCTTAAGACACTGACTTCTACTGTTAATGTTTTATTCATACCTGATTATTATACGACATCGAATCTGGAAGTTTGGTATTTTGATATCTAACATTAAGCTTAAAAGCTGAGGATGTAGAAGTTTGATATTTTTTTGTTTTGTTTGTTTGTTTGTTTGTTTATAGCCGCCTGAGGATATTTTTTTGTTCTAAAATTGGAATCAAACAGCTATACAGAGAATTTACAAAACCAGGCTAATCTCTTCAATACATCCGAAAGCCGCAACAGTATAACAATAATTTAAATCCTTTTTAAAAATGTTAAAGTTTATAAAATGTTCAAGTTTATAAAATGTTAAAGTGAAATTTTTATATCAAAATAATAAAAACCACCGTCGGATACTCATGACTGATTTCTTCCTCTACTCATCATGATTAGAAAACAACGTCACCCGTGGTATTCGACAATGAATAGATACGAATGTTTCATCAACGTATTTCATTTGAACATGCATCAAAAATTCAATCATCAAATCTATCGATATCACAATATAAAACCCCAAAAGTTGTAAAACGTTTCAGAAGATTGGTATCTAAATCTTTGATTTAAAAATGTGAAATTTAAAACTGATCGAGATGAAAAATCAAAGGATAATATGGTAGGATAAAGTTAATTGAAATAGACTATACTTCACAGCATAAATTTTAGATAGAGGTATTTAAATCCAAGATTATGAATTAAATACTTTTAGAAGTACTCGCAATCGCATTGTAGTCATGCATGTAATGGTTTCATCCGTGTGGTGCATATCGCTAGTTTGATATATAGCTTTTATCAAACGCCCGTTGTATATAACACTTCCAGTCCGTACTACTTTGCAATCATCCCCGCTGCAATAGAGTATGTAACAACACTGTCTTTGTTTCAAAGGCTCATTCTTACAACGGTATTTGAAACTAATTTGGTATTGATTCAACACTTAGAAATCGTACATTTACCCCAACTTCCCTTTTCAAAAGATGTATTCAAGTTTGAGACACATATATTATATCTGTCAATGGGATGGTTGAATATGAGGTACCGTATCTATACTGGATTCCAAAACTTTAAAGAAACCCTTACAAACAAAGGTACATTGATGGATCCAGTATATATTCTACGAAGGTCCCATATTTGCTCCACCTGAAAGTTTTAAGGGCTGTGAAGGAGAAACTTCAAACGTATTGCCAGAAGTGAAGTAAATTAAATGTCGATTCTAAAAAAATCTACATAAATCTTAGTAAATTTGAAATCACAAAACTTTTCTCAAACTTTTCGTTTGACTGTACAACAATTTACACGATCATAACTCACAATGAATTAAAGACTTGACCTTTAGACATCACAGAGTTGCTTCAAAAATGGTAAAAGGAAATATTCCTATCTAGTGATCATTCATTTAAACATTATTTTGTTAAACATCACTCTGACTCCACGCACAAGTGCTTTGAAGTTGATAGTAAAAAGATGGTAGAGTTCCTTATTGACAATATCTGCGTAGTCTTTGGTGACTGGGTCTGTCCAACAGTCTTTTGGAATAACCATGGGCATGAATTGTGCTCCTTTGTTAACTGATTTCTTTTTATATTCTTATGAAGCAGAATTCATACAAAGGCTTCGACATAAGAAGAAAACAAAAATCTTGCTGTGGCCTTCATTTTGACATATAGATTTATTGACGCCATTTTATCTATTGACATTGATCAATTTGATGTATTCCATTTAACCTGCAAGGCACCACAGAAGCTGCTTCGTACATAGATATTTTACTGAAGATAGATGTTGTTAGCAAAGTAGCAACTCAGCTTTATGACAAAAGGGATGATTTCAATTTCGTCATTGTCAACTTCCTTTATCTGTGTAGCAATATTCCATCATCAACTGTATATGGTGTTTAGATTTCTCAACTGATTCGATGTGCAAGAGCTGTATATGATAAGTTTTGAAATCAAGACAAGCTATTGACAAATAAGTTGGTGTTAAAGGGGTTTGTACTGTCTCGTCTAAAGTTGGGGGCTTCCGTGGCCGAGTGGTTAGAGCATCGGGATCAAAATCACAAAGCCTCTCACCTCTGTCGGCGCGTGTTCGAATCTTGGCCGCGGCGTTATGTGAGCAAGTTTGCCAGTTTACTTGCGGAAGGTCGGTGGTTTCTTCCCAGGTACATTGTATCTGGGTTCTCTCCTCCACCAACAAAAACTGGACGCCACCAGATAACTGAAAAATTGTTGAGTGTGGTGGAAAACAATAAATAATCAATCAATCAATCAATCGTCTAAAGTCTATATTCTACAGGGTATGCTTACTCCTCCTAGGCACCTGATCCCACCTCTGGTGTGTCCAGGGGTCCGTGTTTGCCCATCTCTCTGAATTGTGTTTTCTATAGGATTTGCGAGAATGAGTATTGTGCTTTAACTTGGCCTTTCATGGCAGTAAATGTTTAAATTTAAACCGATGCACCTTGGAAATAAAGCAACTTCTACTATGGATTTTTTTAATTCTCAAAAGTGCGATTTCTGCTAGACGAACAAACAAACAATGTACAGAAGTCAGTATATCATATTTGATACATTTACAACGGACTAATACATGTATGTGACGATTTTAAATCACTGTGGAGTACTGTTTAAAACGTTTGAATATTTATTAAATTTCAAGTATTGATACGAATTGAATTGAGTATGTTTCTTATTTTTCACATATAAAATATTGGTAAGTCAATGATAATTCGTTTGTTGGATTGGTTGTTTGTTAGTTTTATGTCCCGTCGAGAATTTTTCACTTATATTGAGACGTCACCAGCTGTAGATGAAATACCACAAATTTAGACCTATGCTTAGCGCTCGAGGCCGTATCAGTGAGGGTTTTTAACGTGCCAACGCTTACCGTGATACGAGACCTCTGTTGTTAAGGTGATAACAGAAAGACCCGTGATTCTCGCTTATAGATACCGAGCGTTTGGCGAAGGAGCAATCGATACTTAATTTTGCGTCTTAGGTTTGACACAGCCATGGCACGATCCGGGCTCGAACTCACGACCTCCCGGTTACGAAGAGAACGCTCTAACCACTGAGTTACTGCGACGGGTACGAATGATAAATCGTATCTAGAAGTGTCTAATTTAACTTAGTACTGATATTTATCATTTAAAGTTGAATAAATATACGTATTTCTAAATATTATTCAATACTATACGTGTAAGATGCAAAAATTATGTTGGGTGGGATATAGTGTTTTAAATACGTCCAAATTTCTTTGATAGAACTTGGAAGTCATTATTTAACGGCAGAAACAACTTCGACGATTTCCACAGAGGACGTTCCTTCTACAACCAACGACGTGAATCTGACCACGACAAATCTTACAACAGGTAATGATTCAATATAAGACGCTTCTTCATTTCACTCGAGTGAGTGTTTCTATTTCGATTTATTTTCGATTTATTTGCGAATTATCCTCAACTACAAAGGTAATTTCGCGGCACCTGTGCCCGACTGGTTAGAGCATCGCTCTCAAAATCACAAGACCTCTTACCTCTAGTCGGTGCGGGTTCGATTCTCGCTCGCACTGATGTGAGAAAGTTTGCTAGTTACTTTCGGAATGTCGGTGGTCTCTTTCCGGGTATATTGTGTCTGGGTTATCGCCTCCACCTATAAAAAAAAGAAACTGGACGCCATTAGATAACTGAAAAAAAATGTTGAGTATGGCGGAAAACAACAACCAAACAAAAACAAAAATAATTTCAATATTTTTTTTATAAATTGAGGGTCATATCCATTTCTAAGGGACGACAATGGGGAATTATGTAAACAGGAAGGTGAATTCCAAAAATATTATTAAGAATCACTGCGGGACTGCGTGTTCTTAGATGTCTAAGTTGTTTAGTAAAACATTCGACTACCTTTAGAATATCGAATGGCGAAGTAAACAATGTGTAAATCGTAATAATAAATCTCCAAGACATATATCAGTTCGAGTGTAGGGCAACACGGATCTCTGACAAAGCGAAGGTAGGACCAGGTGCCATGGAGGAGTAAGCATCCTCTGCTGACCGGTCACACCCACCGTGAGCCCTTAGTCGAAATTAGGTAAACGGGATTATCCGTAGTCAAAGTTAGTATGAAAAATGACAGTCTAACAAAGGGTATGAAACAAATTATTCAACATAGGTCCCAGAGACACTTTGTAATCGCAAACACGGTCATTATAGCGACCGTAAAATTTGCGAAATGATGACTTCAAACGAGATTCGTTATAACCCTGCAACGTCATTTTTTTTGTCAGTAGTTGACCTCACTTTAAAAAATTCTTATACGCATGTCATGCTCTCGCGTATCGAATCAACTGGGAGATATACACACCAAAAGCAGGATAAAATGGTATATTACTATATACATAGATATGGAAAGTTGATGATTGCAAAGTTGAAGTCATCACGCTTGTCATATAATGTAGTTGTCAGTCTGCCATTAGAGTCAATATTAAGTAAAATATCCAAATATGAAGAAGACACGTCAGATTCTGTAGTGTCCTTTATTTCGAGTTCATCGGGATATATCAAATGGACATAATTATGAAAATTATGATTGTTGATTGATAAGACGTCATCGATATATGCATATGTATGGTTGAAGGAAATTAGTAATTTGAATTTTCTATGAAAAATGTTGAATCGAATGTTAAAGATAGCAATATCACTGATATTTTCGTTATATAGATCGTGGAACGCATTTTTCAACGGCAATAATGAATTCGACGACTTCCACAGAAGACGCTCTTTCTACAACTAACGAAATGGATCTGAGTACGACAGATCTTACCGCAAGTAATGATACATTCTTTGACATTTTTGCTGTTTTTTCATTTCTACCTTACTTCTGCTGAAAGTTCAAGTGAGTGTTCTTATCCACATTCGTCTGTTGTATGTCTGTTATGTATGTTTTTCATATACTGAACTGTTCTTCAACTACAAAATTATTTTCAAAGAGATCGCTGCATATGAACATTGGCTAAAAGCATTTTTTTCAATATCGAGTATCATATGTATTTCTAAAGGAAGGTAATCGGGAAATTATCTGAACAACAAGGGGAGTTTCAAAAAATATCAAACATCATGTCAAACGAAAGTCGGATCTTATATAGCAGCTTTCACGTGCATTTTGTGTTGTTAAAACTAATTTAGTTAACTAATGCATCGGGCGAATGAGTGGAGCCAGACCGCCTTTGAAATAAATGAAAAGAGGAATTCAAATTCTTTGAAGCTGAAAGTCATTACACGACAGAAATGAACTCGACGACTACCACAGAAGACGTTCCTTCTACAACTAACGACGTGGATCTGACCACGACAGATCTTACCACAGGTAACCTGTATATATATATATATATATATATATATATATATATATATATATATATATACATACATATATATATATATATATATATATATATATATAGTATTCATATTGCATAATGGCATTGAAATCTTCCCTAATCAGAATATTTGAATGGTTTTAAAATGGATGGTTGGAAGTTGTTGAGCGTTCTGCTCGAGAACTTTTCACTTATTTCGAGACGTCAGCATTGCCCCGAAGAGCTGCAGAACTTAGACGTATGCTCGGCGCTTACGGCTTTTGAGCACAGAGGGATTTTTATCGTGCCACACTTGCTGTAACACGGGGCTCAATTTCTACAATTTCATCCAAAAGATCACCCCATTTAATTACCTCTAACGTCAAGTAAGGTGTAATGAGGACCTATTGTAACCGAAAGGGACGTATTTGCATAAATAATCAATTGTACATAAATAATTATAACAGTGCCTTTGCTACAGAGAGCAATTCTAACTGTTGGTGTATATTCCAGATATTTCTTGAAAAGTACTGGGAGGAACTTCTGACATATATTAATGGTATGGTATCTATAGGACTCTGGTTAACCCCGGTAATTCACTAATAGCCTATCAAGTATATTGATAAATGTCCAGTTTGTAACCCCATACATCCGAGCTTCAGTTTATAAGTAGGGTCTCTTGATGTTTTTCCAAAATAAATTATTATATATTAAATAAATGATTATTATTATTATTATATGATATTCAGCTAAGGTCACGAGAATTTGTGGTATCTCGCCGCAGTCAACAGAGAGTAGCATATGATTGATGGATTATATACAGTTTAACGTCCCATTCGAAAATTTTTCACTAATATGGAGGCGACACCATTGCCGGTGAAGAGCTACAAAATTTAGACCTATGCTCGGCCCTCAGGGACTTTGAGCAGGGAGTGATCTTTATCGTGCCACGCCTGCTGTGACATGGGACCTCGGTTTTTGCGGTCTCATCCGACGGACCGCCCCATTTAGTCGCCTCTTACGACAAGCAAAGAGTACCGAGGACCTATTCTAACCCGGATCCCCACGGGGAGAGAGTAGCATAATTTAGGTGTTTAATCGTAACATTTGTAGTTATACTTGTGAATTTGAGGTTTTAATTCTACACACATTTAGAGCACGTTTTATTATGGTAGGCCTCAACCTAGTTGCATATTATTCACATCACAGAAGCCAAAACAAGTCTATATGTGGATTTTCTCACACCAGAATACAGACTGAATTCTATGATTAAGGAGGTTGCCCATCACAGGCTCTTTAAACCACAGCGGGTTTTGGATGATATTACTTCCGAATCTAGCCGCCAGTTCCTTAAACTCAAATTTACTAACAATGGAATTCAGGCAGTCAACATAAGCAACATTCTTCGTCATAAAAAAGTTCAGTCTTGTATTCCAGAGTATTTCATGTTCAAGTCTACACCTTGTATTTCCTACAGATATACTTCCACTATTACATCCTTACTCTTTAACTACAAACAAACTTTACAGTGCCTAATTATAGACCATCTTATACTCAATCCACCCACGTGTTCTTTTTCTTCGTCTTCGTTTAATTATAGTCCAGCTGGACATGTCATTACTGGTAATATTGATATAGTTAAAAATGAAGATCTAAAATCACTTATTTTAAAAGGTCCTGAATTCAGAGAATCTCGGTTTTTTCCATAGGCGATAGAACTTCATCTCTATTATGAATTCTGTCGAAGATTATGTCATACGATGGGCTAAGTCTGAACAAGAAGAACTTGATGCCTTGTCAGAATGGATAAAAAGTATAAGAGGAATATTAAAATCCCGAATGAGACATGTCAAAACAAAAATGCGTACCATCTATCCTTCTGTGTTTAGTAAATCAGAAGTGATAAAAGAGTTAGATAGGTTACATGAGGAATATGTTTGGTTCCAGCTAACAAAGCTGGCAACAATATTGTATTTGTTTGTAAAGCTCATTATTACAACTGCATTCTAAACGAACTTGGCATTAATTTCACATTTATTAATCGCACGTATACTCCAACTGTCCTTTCAAAAGATGAGATTCTTCAAAACAATGTTTTAGCTTTAAATACATTTAATATCCCAGTCAATTAAGCGGATGAATATGAGTTACCGTACTAATACTGGATCCCCACAAAAAACCCTTACAAACAAAGGTACATTGCTGGATCCAGTAAATGGTCTACCAAACCCCTATCTTTGCTCCTTACGAAAATATTAACTGCTGTGAAGGAGAAACTTCAAACCTGATGTGCCACTACATATGCCAAAAGTGGTGTTAATCAAATGTGGATTCTTAAAAATTCTAAAGAACTTTATTGAATTTGAAATCTCGAATTCATAACAATAAAACGTATGATTTTACAACTCTTTACACGACCATACCTCACAATGAATTAAAGACAAGCCTTTTTGACACATAGAACAAAAATGGTAAAAGGAAATATTCATATTTCGTGATTGGTCATCCCAAAATTATTTTGTGAAACATCACTCTGACTCCACGCACAAATACTCTGAAGTTGATATTAAAAAGATGCTAAAGTTCCTCATTGACAATATTTTCGTAGTATTTGGTGATCAGGTCTTCCAACAGTTTGTTGGAAATAAAAGACACCACAGAGGCTTCCACTTCTGCTTCGTACTTAGATATTCTACTGAATATAGATGCCGGCGATAAAATAACAACTCAACTTTATGACAAACGGGGTGATTTCAATTTCTCCATCGTCAACTTCCCTTATCTATATGGCAATATTCTATCATCACCTGCATATGCTGTTTATATCTCCCAACTGATTCGATAAGCAAGAGGTTGTTCTGCTTATGATCACTTTTTAAATCGAGGTGGGCTACTGACAAAGAAGCTGATACTACAGGGGTTTATTCAGTCTCGTCTAAAATCAGCATTTCACAAATTTATAATCGTTGTAACGATCTAGTTTGCCAGTACAACTTACCATTAAGTCAAATGCTGTCTGATGTGTTTCATACAAAATGTTAGGCCGTCCTTGGCACATTGATTATGACTACGGATTGCTCCGTTTACCTGATCGGAATAAAGGGCTCACTGCGGGTGTGACCGGTCGACAGGGCAGCTTACTCCTCTTAGGCACCTAATCCCACCTCTAGTATGACCATTGGGCCGTGTTTGCCCGTGTTTGCCCATCCCTCTGATTTGTATTTTCTATAGGAATTACGAGATTGAATAATATTAGTTATCTTAGCCTTTTTATCTGCAAAATCCCCTCAACTACAAAATTATAATCAGCAACATCGCTGTAAAATAAAATCGTTTAAAAGCATTTTTCGTATTAAAGATCATACCCATTTCCAAGTGAAGACAAATAGGGATTTATGTAAACAGAAAGAAAGGAGAGTATAAAAAATATTAAGAATCATTTCAAAAGAAAGTCAAGACTTGCATTTTAGCTTGTGTTGTTAAAACCAAGTGAGTTAAAGCGTGACATATGCCAAGGAATGGAAGCACAGACTACTTTTGATGGACATTAAAAAGGAATTTAAAAATATGAAGAAAAGCGACTTCTTAAGTATACGGTGGTGAATTTGTACCAAGAGAGTTTTTGTTAGGACACTTAAATGTGAAACATATTTTTTAAAGACGGCAACTAAACTTTTTTCTTGACTTATTTTTGAAACCAACGAACTATCGACTTTCAAAATGTTAAATATATTTGAATGTTTTAATCACTGTAATTAATGTTTTACACTCTTCATCAATTGTTCACATTGTTACAACGGCCCTTGGTTGTTATAGGTGGTTTAATCACATGTCACACGTGTATTTCACATCAAAATAAACTTGTAGACGCAAAACCATATCATAAATATCTATTTTTACTTGGATGGACTTGAGGATTTACTTCATTTTAATATAAGACATATTATATTCATCTGTATAAACATCCTTTGCATTCCTTATAGGAATTGTGAGATTGATCACTTTGTTATCTTTAAGTTTTCCTTTAAGTTGGTCCAGATTTGAAACCGATATCTCACATTTGAGATGTGTAATACTGATCTAAGTATCAGATATCATAAATGCCTACCATGGCCCGAGTACAACATCAGAATAAAATGAATCGATTTCCATGGCTCCAAAATTTGCTAAAGTCAAATGTAAATTGATATCAATGTAATAAGGTATATTGGACAAAAAAAAATGTTGGTTTGATAAAGTTTGTGGGACAATTTGATTGTGAAATACCACATATGCATGGATTGAGAAGATATTTTGTGACTTGATTCTTGTTCACTGTATGCTTCTTTACAATTTGCACGTGCCCATGGCCCACACGATAAATATGGTAAACTTTGTGTGGTAGACAACCAAGCAGCAGACATAACTACGTTATTTATAAAGTGAACAGGATTGAACTTGACTTAAATACTGGTATGACATCACAAAGTCATCATTTAGAGGAAGAGGAGAGCAATCAAGCAATCAAAATGCTTCAGGGTGGACAAACCTAGACTGTCATCTCTAAACTCTGGACTGGTACAGTCAATGAGAGGCTTAAAAGTCGTAGACTCCGTGCCATAACCCAGTGCTAGGACCGATACATCGTACGTTGGCCCAGAGACAGCATTTTCAACCTGCTCCAAGACTGACTCATCAGTTTAATTTTGTCACAGGCCTGCACATTACGTCCCAGACTTTGTGAAATAGAATTCATGCTCCTAATCACAGGGTTCTCAGGTCAGTTGTGCATTCCAGACTACTCCCATATCGTCGACAATCACGCTTGGAATTCGCACGTCAACATGTGAATTGGGATAGACGACGTTGGAAGCCGATACTGTTCACAAATGAGTCCCGAATTCTGTCTGGACTTCCTCGATGATCTTAGGCGAGTGTGGAGGGAGGCCAGACAGATACATGTAGGCATTGATAGCTGAACACAATCGGTTTGGGGTGGCTCTGTGGTGATTTGAGATGATTTGCGATCTTTCTGGCGGGTCGCACTGACATGGTAGGCATTAGGAATGACGCAATGACTGCTCTCCGATACAGGGATGAAATTCGTCATCCAGTTGTCAGGTTGTTTGCAGGTGCAATCGGATCAAATTTCATTCTGATGGACAATAACGCCCATCCCTATCGTGCTTATGTGATTCATGGGTATATCCAGAGGGAAACTATCAAGGGTATGGAGTGACCTTCTGTCTAAACGGACCTGGATTCCATCGGGCATGTGTGGGATCAACTTCAGCATCAACTTCCACTTGGCGTCCAAACCAATCACAGACTCTGGATGGCCTAGAAAATGCGTTGATAGAGTAATGTACAATCTCCCAAAACAGAATATTGTGAATCTCATGAATATGTAATGCTGATGTCATGCTGTTATGAGAACAAACGGGGATCACACCGAGTATTGATGAAACTCTTAGTCAATTTTGGACATGATCTGTAAAGTTCAAGTTGTCTTTCATGCCAGATTTCTTCACGTCCTTCAGCGACATTTTTGGTGCACATTGATACCAAAATTGATATTTTCTGATTAAATATTAATGAAAAATGATGTCAGTGTCTGTGTTTTATATATTATGTCATGTACATACAAAATCAATGAAATAGTCCATGACCCCTAACGTATTTTCTCCAGTGTATTTGTTTATGTAAATATTTTGGTTCAGAAATACCTGAATTTTACTATTAAGATAAGACTTTTTTTTATTTTTAGAATTCCATGATTTAAAAAAACCCTCAATAAACAGGAAATATCTGACTTATATGGTTTGTTTCCTATCTGTTTTTCATTTCTCAATCTTATTCACAAACATATTTTACTGTAAGTTAAATATGTTGACAAAAATGCTGAATCAAGGTTAAATATATCAGTATCACTGTTATTGTTATTGCAATATCCTTGATAGAACTTGGAAGTCATTATCCAACGACAGAAATGAGCTCGACACATTCCACTGAAGACGTTCCTTTTACAACTAACGACGTGGATCTGACCACGACAGATCTCACCACAGGTAATGATGCAATATGAGACATTTGTGCTTTTATGTTTCTAATTTAATTCAGTTGAAAGCTCGAGTGAGTTTTCTTTCATCCAAATTCGTCTCTCATGTGTCTTTCAATTCTATACTTTTCATATATTCAATTTCTCCACAACTTCAAAATTATTTTCAGCAAAATGGCACCAAAGTAACATCAGTTAAAGTTCTCGAAATTGAGGTTGATATGCATCCCCAAAGGAAAACTATTAGGGAATTATGCAAAACGGAAGGGGGGTTTCAAAAGTATTATACACCGGTCGCAGTAGCTCAGTGGTTAGAGAGTTCGCTTCCTAATCGGGAGGTCGTGAGTTCGAGTCCCGCTCGTGCCATGGCCGTGTCAAACCTAAGACGAAAAATAGGTAGTGATTGCTCCTTCGCCAAACGCTCGGCATTTAGAAGTGAGAATCACGGGTCTTTCGGATATGATCTTAAAAACGGAGGTCCCGTTTCACGGTAGGCGTTGGCACGTTAAAGAACCCTCACTGCTACGGCCCTGAACACTAAGCATAGGCCTAAATTTGTGGTACTTCACCTACGTCTGGTGACGTCTCAATATGAGTGAAAAATTCTCGACGGGACGTAAAACAAACAAACAATCAAAAGTATTATTCTATATATGCTTACTCCTTCTAGGCACCTGATCCCACCTATGACATGACCAGGGGTCCGTGTTTGCCCATCTCTCTGATTGGTATTTTCTATAGAAATTACGAGATTGAATACTGTTAGTTATCTTGGCGTTTACATAGAATCAGTTCAGAAGAAAGTAAACACTTGGATAGCGGCATAAAGATTTTGTGATGTGAAAACCAAGTTAGTCAATAAAAAGGCGAATAAGAAATTATTACCTATATTCACGTATAAAGTTTAATGCGGCCATGGCACAACCAGACGGCCGTTTCACTAACCGATCGTTGATCGGAAACTGAAACTTGAACATGATTCATACGACCGTTTCACTTAATGTTACGACTTGCTATTTAGGACTAATAACGACCGTGACCCTATGATTGGTATAGGGCTGTCGTACGTGCTCTTACATGGACGTAAAGGAGTAATATGACCGCCATACTGGCCTTTCCTGAGAGCATTTTGTGGTAGTATTTACATGGCTGAGTTTGTTGACAATGTGAAGGAAGAAGTCAATTACTAGCAGTGTGCTTTCTGCAGTCCTAGCCGAAAGAAATTAGAGATTTCTACATTGCTAGTCAGCCAAAATAAATTAAATTCATTGCGCTTCACTTATTATTATTTTTGCAATATTCTTCATTACTCATTTTAAAATAAATCGCGGGAGATTGGAGGCGGATGTTAAAAAAAATCATTTCACTGATATTTCTTTGATAGAACTTGATAGTCATTATTCAACGACAGAAATGAGCTCGACACATTCCACTGAAGACGTTCCTTTTACAACTAACGACGTGGATCTGACCACGGCAGATCTTACCACAGGTAATGATGCAATATAAGACATTTCAACGCATTCGTTAAGGCTAATTTTAAGTATCTTTTGAAATGCATAATATCCTTTAAAATTTCCTATATTCATATTTTGAGTATGTTCATGCAATATGCGGTTATATGTGACGTCACATTATGACATTTTGAATGTCGATCACTATTCTACTAAGGAGAAAATCAATTTATGTCAACAAAACAACTTCGATGGAGACAGTGCACTAAATAGATTTAGAAAATAGTAGTATGAGAATAAAAGGAATTCCTTACATAATATCGATATCACTATTCAAATCCTATCGGTTTGTCGCACGAATAACGATTCAAGTGAAACATCGACAAGGTGCACGGATCGGTATGATTTTCTTCAAATAACATTGAAACAGTACGGACTAGGTTTAGGACAACAAAAATATGGAGATATATTTAAGTCCACATTGCCATGAAAGAATAACTGAAAAATTCCGAGGCCATATCTTGCGCTGGATCAATTCAATGTAATTTGGATATGCGCAGTCCGTATGACATCATCGTATGCACGTAAGTCATTTGGCATCTGTATTCACCCTTTTTGGCGTCATATGAGGTATGAATGTATCGATTTTAGAAGAAAAATATTGGTTCCGAGTTTCTGAGATTCTCATTTACATGGAAAGGGTGGGAAGTGGCCTTAACGTAGTTGCTTGTTTGTTTGTTTTTTTTGTTTGTTTTTATTTATAGTCGCCTGAGCAATTTTTCAGCTATCCGGCGACTGTCACTATTACCGGTGACGGGGCTGCAAATTTAGACCTATGCTTAGCACTAATGGCTTTTAGCAGTGAGGGTTCTTTTACGTGCCACACCTGCTGCGACACGGGACCCCCGTTTATAAGGTCCCATCCGAAAGACCCGTGACTCTCACTTCGTAATGCCGAGCTCTTGGCGAAGGAGCAATCACTACCTATTTTAACGTCTTAGGTTTGACGCGGCCGGCCCGAGCGGGGCTCGAACTCACGACCTTCCGTTCACGAGGCGAGAGCTCTACCACTGAGCCACCGTGATCGGTCTAACGTAGTTGCGTAGCTTATCTCAGCTGGACGTTCGAGTGAGTGTTCCTAATCCAAATTCGTCTGTCGTGTGTCTGTCAACTGTACATTTTTCAGTTTCAATTTCTCTTCAGTCCCAAAATCATTTTCAGCAGCATCTCTCCAAAGTAAAATCTTTTAACAGGATTTCAAATTGAGCTTCATATCCATTTCCAAGTGAAGACAGTCTGGGACTCATGTAAACAAGAATAATATTTCTGAAGAATCAATTCAAAAGAAAGTAAAAACTTGCATAATTGAATATGGTAAAAAAAATGTTAAGTCAGATATCAGTATTTCTGATATTTTGCCGACATTTCTTTGACAGAACTTGGTAGTCAATATTTTACAGCAGAAATGAACTCGACAATTTCCACAGAAGACGTTCCTTGCACAACTAACGAAATGGATCTGACCACGACAGATCTTAGCACAGGTATGCTTACTCGTTGTAGGCACTTATCTAACCTAGGGTATGTCTAGGAATCCGTGTTTACCCAACTCTTTTCAATTTGTATTCCTTATGGGAGTTATGAGATTGATCACTGTTCGTTATCCTTGCCTTTTGATGCCTTTATTTTGGTATAACGTGGTCTGTACGTCAGTCCGTTCAGAGTTTTCTAATTGTATTCTCATTTCTCTGTAAGAAATGAAGCTGAATCGTGCTGTGTTTTATCTCTGTGGGTCATTCTAGATCATTTTGCAACGTCGATCCTTTTTTACTTCCCTTGCAGGGGTTTTACCAATTGATTAGAAGTTTACTGTTATTTAAATAGTACTTGATTTGTCCGTCTATCCTCCCACACTTATATTCTTATTTTACAGTCTGTTTGTATTGAAGACGTTCACGTGGCAAGGATTTTGATTTTCTTTAATATTTTAGAAAATTATAAGTTAATGAACTTATTCATGTTTGATGAAATATTACAAAGTGAGTACAATGCTTGTCAGTCTGATTCCTTTTACAGTTTTCAAAGTAAGGCGTTAGGCAACTACTTGAAGTGCGAGGAATTTGATTCTCAACAATTTCCTAAGTTTCGTTGACATATGAAAATGTTACAGGTTGTTAAACTTCGTCAATTTTAGGAAAATATTTTTACGTGGAAAACTTTTGCTTGCTTTGTCTATTTACTTCCTATCACAATTGTTAATCTAGGACCTTTTATTTACACAATCCAAATAAAAAGTATATCGCAGCTTATGATGACTATAACTCAAGGATTATATACAACACTCTTCATAGGCTTACATTGTGACTGGCATAATATATACAGTTTCCTGTGCACTTGTTAATCTGTAGCTAACCTCACCCCTTGTTTAGCCGTAGCTAACCTCACCACTTGTTAAGCTGTAGCTAACCTATCCACTTGTTTAGCTGCAGTTAACGTCACCACTTGTTAATCTGCAGCTAATCTAACAACTTGTTTATGTGTAGCTAACCTCACCACTTGTTAATCTGCAGCTAACATCTCCACTTGTTAATATGTAGCTAACGTCACCACTTATTAATCTGCAGCTAACCTCACCACTTGTTAATCTGCAGCTAACCTCACCACTTGTTAATCTGTAGCTAATCTCACCACTTGTTTACCTGCATCTAACCTCACAACTTGTTTAGCCGTAGCTAACCTCACCACTTGTTTAGCTGTAGCTAACCTAACCCGAAAGCTCGAACGAGTTTCTCTGTTGTCGACACCACAGGATATAGAAATTTCAAGATTTAAGATATAGTGTTTCAAATAATAAAAAAAATTAAAAAGGTCCATTACGAAGCTTTATTTATATCAGGACTATTAGACAGAATTACTTTCTTAAATAAATAGACTTAATGACAACAACCTTCAGCTCAAAAAGTGAAAGGCTCCGCTGCTTTTTTTTTTTTCGATCAACCTTTCACATTGGACAATTATTTCCAGTATGTTATATGTCAGATAGGTAGATATACATGAATGCCCACTAGTCCTAGAGCAGTTTCTTTGTTTATATGTTTGCTGTACGTCTCTTCGAGACTCATTACGTATACTGAGACGTCAGCAGCTATAGGTGAAGTACCAGAAAGGAAGAAAGAATCACCATCTATTTTGACGTAATAGGTGTTGTGCGGCCGTGGCACGACTTGCCAGTTACAAAGCGACCGTTCTACTTACCTTAGTTACAAAAATATCTCTCGGGTAGGGGGGGGGGTAGGGTGTTGGGGAGACTTTAAAATGAATTAAATATAAACATCAAATCATAGTGAATTGAAATGCCGAGAGAAGACAAAGGACGTGGAATTGTTTGAGAAAGTCGATAGTTTGACAAGCGGGCAAATGAATTAGTCATGCTGCCTAATAAATTATGCAACTGATAGTTAATCATTTATATTTGCCATTGATATAAAACGATTTCTCGAAACTAAGATGAATAATTATAATTAAAAACTTAGAAAGCACCTTTGAATCGCATAACAATTAAAACTTTTCTCTTTATCTTGAGGTCATAATTATATCATGTTATGTGGGGAGTTTTGTTTCTTGGAGAATTTGCACATCATATCTAAGTTAACTTTAAATAACAAAATGGATTTAAAACAGGTTTTGATGCTACCCTCAATCTGATGAAGATGTTTTAAAAATATTGAAGGGTTAAGATGGATATAAAATCCAGTATTCTCAATGCTGATGAATCTCGGATGAAATGCAGATCGACTGGATATTAGGACTATCGCTTTCACCAAATCTCGGAGCAGTCCTTCATAATTCATGTCTGGAAATCTACATTCAGCTTCAGCCAGGGCTAGTAATTAATGTATATTTATGTACATTTAGGTGACACTGCAGTTCGCTTCAAATGAATGTGATTTAACTGTTAAACCCAAACTCTGTCGCCATTAATTTTGGATTGCCCATCCCATAATAAAAAAAAAATCAGTCACTAAATTCTCTGTCTAAATGAGGACTACTATGAAGGATTTATTTATCTCATGATATTGAAGAGCTCTTTATTAGTGATACATAGTAGCTCTCCATACCTACTGTACATAAATAATGAATAAAAACAGAATAGGAACTCTTCAATATCATGAAATACACAATTCCATCACGGTAGTCCTTATTTGAAGAGCAAATTTAGTGACTGTTTTTATTTTGGGATTTCCATACCTAGACAATTACTAGTGATAGGGAGTTGATTTTACGGTCAAATCATTTATTTGAAGCGATCGGCAGTGCTAGAACCGGTCACAACAGAATGTAAAATTCCAGACATTAATTGTGATGGAGTGTACTGAGATTCGGAGATGTCATTTCAAATATCATGGTGAGCAGAATCTCAGCCGAGATTAGATGCTAAATAGATTTTGTTTCACATACTTTGTTTTGTCATATTTACATTTTTAGCTCAAATGATAACAAATTTATATATCTGAAATAGTTTTGCCTTCAATACTATTGCAAATTGTAATGATTGCCATTTCCTTATTAATAAACTGCTGTTGTGAACAATATGCGTATGAATCTTGCTAAATCTAGTCCGTCTATATTCCGACAGAAATGAAGATAAAATGTAAATATGAAAAGTATAACATGCTTCATGAAATATGCTGCTGGCGCAAAAGCGTCGTAGTTCATACCCTCATATATTTTCAGAAATGAAATGAATTTCTGAAATATTCTCATGTTCAAAGTGCTAAAGATGAAAAGTTGAATCTCATATTAATACTTTCAATAACAGAGGCCTATTCTCTCACATTTCTTTCATCACTAATTATTTACCTACAGGAGTGAATTCCAGTGAGGACTTCTCCACTGTGTTTACCTACACAGACGTTACTACAGCAGCCCCTCCCACAGGTAACACAAAATTATCAGCTCTCCAATAAAATACAAAATATTTTAGCACATACATATAATTGAGCTATAGAAGGTACATGTGATAATATAATCTCTCTCTCTCTCTCTCTCTCTCTCTCTCTCTCTCTCTCTCTCATTTGTTAATGGCAGACGTCAGCTAAGTTTGCAGTCATGACAGTCCACCAGACTGATTTAGATCTGTTTTATAGATAAATTGATATGACGTCCAATTGCAATATTGTTCACAACTAGATAAATAGAAAATAAATGGAAATGATAAACAAATAGATAAAAAGGTAAATAAAAATTAAATAACAGATCAATGTAAAAGCATAATTCAATATATAAACACTTATAAACACTCCCCCACCCTACCCTATCCCTATATATATATATATATATATATATATATATATATATATATATATATATATATGTGTGTGTGTGTGTGTGCTGTCGGCAAACCAACAACTCAACTTTATGACAAACGGGATGATTTCAATTTCTTAATCGTCAACTTCGCTTACCAATGTTGTAATATTCTATATGCACCTGATTCGATACACATGAACATGTTCTGCGCATAATCAGTTATTTAAATCGAGGTAGACTACTGACAATTTCATGTTACAGGGGTTTGTACAGTCTCGTGTAAAATCAGCATTTCGCATATTTTATGGTCGTTATAACGATCTAGTTTGCCAATACATCTTTCCATTAAGTTAAACGTTGTCTGACGTTTTTCATACCAATTGTTAGGCCGTTCTTAGCACACTGATTCTGACTGAAGTTTGCTCCGTTTAGCAGATCACAGCGAGTGTGACTGGTCGCCAGGGGATACTTACTACTCATAGGAACCTGATCCCACCTCTGGTTCGACCAGGGTCCGTGTTTGCTCATCTCACTAAGATGTATTTTCTATAGGAATTACGGGATTGAATACTGCAATCTTAAGCAATATTCAGTATACTCCTAAAGAATTGAAGAAACCAGTCGAGTATATACTCAATCGGCTTTGTGATATATATATATATATATATATTTGTATATATATATATATATATATATATATATATATATATATATATATATTATTTACGTATTTACGTATTTACGTACTACAAATATGGCAAACTATATGATTTATTTAATTGATATATGGGAATCCCATTCAGAAAATCTAAAGAAAATTCCAAATTTGAAAATAAAGAACAGACCATGCACTATTTCGGTTGTTTACATATTTTGAATCTATACATTTTTAGTGAATTGTTCAAGTCTAGCTGTCGAAATCCAACATGTCACCCCACTGAATGATAACTATCTCTACATCGGTTCCACGGCCTCTGTCAGGGTATCTGTTAGCCTTCCTGTGGTATATATTGAAGATCTAACTATAACGCTCATCAATGGTGGAGAGAATATTGACTTCAACACTATAGCGGCTTATCATACAGGCAACATAAATTACACCTATTCCCCATTAATATGGGGAAGATATACCAAAGTGAGTATTCAATCATAATATTCGAAGGATTTCGACATTTATCATTTCAAATCTTTCCTTTCCTTTCAAGAAATTGAGATATAATGCACAGTAATGAGATTTTTACGTCTCTTTAATATTTTGCTCAAAACTATTATTATAAACACGTTATTCGTATGCTGCATATTTACATTTCAAATGATTTTGCCTTTGATATTTTCTCATAAAGAATGCGCATATGAATCTTGAAAAATATAGTACATTGTACGTCTATTCTAACGAATGGATTTCGTTTATCATTAAAACTAAATTGCAAATATAGCATATTGAAGTACATATGGGTCGAGCTTCACGAAGATTGCCGGCATGAAGCGTTGGAGTTCATATCCTCATGTATTTTCAGAAGTGAAATTTGTATTTGATAAACCATGCATCTGTTATGGCGCAGTCTCGTAATGTGACGTGACACTTTGTTTCCATGGTCATCATATGTCATGATATGGTTATCTCATTTCTACTAATAAAAGTAGTATTCTGGCGCTCATACATCCAGATTTTCCATAATCTCCCCGCGCAATACTCACTTCTAATACCCCCGTTTGACTCACTTTGTACAAAACCGAACGTGAATATTTACAGAAAATATGTGAATACTATCAAGCTTTTTTCTAATTAATTTAAAAGCGAATAATCTGATCATGGAGCAAAGCTCATGCCGTTGTTTTGCGCTTTTGAAGTGAGGCGTGAGAAAGCTTATTTCGTGAGTGACAATTCAAAAGGAAAAGTACAAACGTTTTAAAATGACTGGTATCAATGACAGTATCAACACACAATTGATTTTGAATTATTCACGACTTTGGATCCAGCTAAGAAAATAGACTTATAATCTCATTACCTTACTTTATCAATGAAACAGTACTGTACTGTATCAATGAAACAGAACATCACAAGCTGAAATAAAATGAGACAATGTAACGTTTATCGTTTCTTTTTAACAGTGATGCTTACCCATGGAAAACGATATCGTATTCAAATGTTAAATCAAACTAGAAATAGTTTTAATCTACAATCTTTAAATGTTTTGGGGATTTTTTTTTCTATCTCAATAAGCTTTCATTAATTCATTACCCAAACACATAAAGACCAAGATCAAAATCTCGTGTCACGACGTGTCATTCTCACCCATGTAGTCGCTTCCAGCAGATGACGGTATTCGTGGTCAAAACTTATCAAACATCTTTAGATTCTTAGAATGGTTGATATATCTCAATACTGAGGGCTGTAAAGCAGCAAAAGTATAAACAATTTTCAATAAAACAATCAACTGATTATATGATTCACTGCACACGAGATTGTGAACGTTCTGAACACGAAAGGAAAACCATTATGAATGGACAGGAAATCAACCCCGGGACCCCTGCGTAGGTGCTTTAGCGTCTGCACTACCCAGGCCAATATTCATTGTTCATATAGCCCAAACTACTACACCCCCTCCGTAAATTGACATCGCCCTATAATACACAACCAATATTCTTTTGTTTATTGGAGAACTTTCACCTGGAAGTCCAGGGATAGTCAACAGCAGGAAATGTCACAGGACATAGTTAATAGGTAGTCCCAGAACCGAACTCGGGATCCATTATTGCTAGTCTTGTCTAACCATTGAGCTACAGCAGGAAATGTCACAGGACATAGTTGATAGGTAGTCCCAGAACCGAACTCGGGATCCATTATTGCTAGTGTTGTCCAACCATTGAACTACCCAAGCTGATATCCACTGTTTATATAACTAAACCACTGTAATGTATTGAGAATGTTAAAAAAATAAACATATCTATTTATTGATTAACGAATTAGAGTTTTAACAAAAATTGAGCATCAATACACGAAAACTAATATATTTGTATTTAATGATATGAGATGGAGGATCTTTTATTTATTATTAAAATATTGTTTGATCAAATTGAATAACGTTTCGTGCAGGGCTTGGTAAATTTGAACTACATTAAAAATAAAGTCCACCGTAAGGGCACATAGTACGCCCGTCAAATGTTTATTAATCATAATTACAAACAGATGAATGTGCAAGGGACAAAATCATATAAATCTTGGAACAACATTAATTTGACAAAATGTATCTTCAATGTATAAAATTTAAAAATACGTCTATTTTCTTATATTTATTTAGATGTCTTTCAAATGATATAATTACTAACAATTTTGGGTAGTACAAAAAATGCCCCACAACTAAAGTACTGATGAATTATTTTCACAGCCTTCTTACATTATACCCATTAATCAATCTTGAACTAGATACCCTCCGTGGCCGAGTGGTTAGAGCATTGCGCTCAAAATCACAAGGCCTCACACTTGTAGTCGGCACGGGTTGGATTCTCAATCGCGCCGATATATATGTGAAAGCTTGCCAGTTTACTGGTGGTCTCTTCCCGGGTACATTGTTCTCTTTTCCACCAATAAAAACTGGACGCCACCAGATAACTGAAAAAATTGTTGAGTGTGCCGGAAAACAATAAACAATCAATCAATCAATAACCAGACAGATGCAATTTAGCCCTTATCAAAATGATCTTTGCATGTCCACCTGCACTCCTTGAACCTTGTGAACCTTGAATCACAATGACTTGGATTATCATTCCCTTGAGACAATTCCTCTTTCTGTTGTGTGATATGTATGTTAAGTCTATAGATGTACAAATTGAAAAAGTATGTTGATTCTAGCAGTCATGCCTAGATATGCCCAAAAAGGGTTACGTCATATATAGCCATGTCATCTTAATTTTATGTTACACTGACCAGAGTCCAACAAACCTTCTACCTAAAATCCATAAACCAAGTTTGATGATTCCAGACCAAATAATTGTCCAGGTACTAGTCGGACTAAATATTGACATATTTGACCCTATAGTTTTAATCAAATATCACAGTGACCTAAATGTAAAGAACGACTCACCATCTACCCAAGATGTATTAGCTGACAAAGTTTGATAATTCTAGATGGGTTACTATTTATATAAATTATGAGCCGGACACAAAGCGGGAGAGATAGAGGGACACAATCACCATACCACAATACAATAATCGGTAAGTTAAGAAAGTCAACACAGTGCAAGATTGACTTACTTCAGTTCTTTCAGTTACCTTGAGAACTTTAAAAGAAATATTAAACAACACACGCAATGGCTTCAGACCACAGCTACAAGAATAGAATCAGCAAAAACACACATAACAAACTTTTGTATATTAAAATCGACCATTCGCTTTGTCTGCGGATCAACGTCTTGCAGTACTACCTCCTATGGTTCCGTCCCACCTCCTGCTGGATAACGAAATTATTTGTACGCTGCCTCAGAACAGCCTGCGATAGGCGTACAAGACAATGGTATCATTTTACACCTTATACCACATTATCCATCATTCAATGCAATCCCATTAATTTGGATTAAGATTCCGTCGCCGAACTATGCATGAGAAATCTCTTGATTCTGGAAGATCTCCTCTCTATCGCTGTCAAATATTCTTATATCAATTATTTCAAATGAATTATATCATTGAAATCTGTTCACCACACAGTGAAACAGGAACTGAATTTCTGCAATATTCTATTTTTAACAAAACTGCCTTCAACTGGTACTCTTTGACAATCCTGTCAGCTAGCAACAGGCCCTCGATCGGCATATCTATCAGAACTTGATATGACTTTTTTCATTCTGTCAGGTCTCTACGAATGAAAATAGTCAATCACCGACGGAGGGGAAAGGCAGAAATATAAAACACTTATTGGGAGTGTCCCGAATCCGATGTTTCAAAATTAAATCTGTATGTAGACTGATCTTCTTCTCTTTCATGTACATGCTGTCCTTTTTGAGCTATGCTTTCACCGTCCGAGCGGAAACCCTATCTTAAATGTATACTGACAAAAAGAAAGTACAATCATGAATTTTCGGTACTATTTTTATAATTTCATTCTAATATCGAATGGCGAAGTAAACAATGTGTAAATCGTAATCATAAATCCCCAAGACATATACAGGTTCGAGTGTAGGGAAACACGGACCTCCGATTGATTGATTGATTAAATATTGCTTAACGTCCCGCTCGAGACCTTCGACAAAGTGAATGTAGGATTAGGTGCCATGGAGGAATAGGCATCCTCTGCTGACCGGTCACACCCGCCGTGAGCCCTTAGTCGAAATTAGGTAAACGGGATTATCCGTAGTCAAAGTTAATATGAAAAATGACAGTCTAACAAAGGGTATGAAATAAATCATTCACATATGTCCCAGAGACACTTGGAAATCACAAACAAGGTCATTATAGCGACCGTAAAATTTGCGAAATGATGACTTCAAACGAGATTTGTTATAACCCTGCAACGATACATCGTTTCGTTTTTACAACTAGTAGAAGGTATGTGTATATAGTCTATTACATAACACAGTAAATGTAGAGTCAGTCATCTGCACTTTGGCAAAACATGTTAAGGCTAAAAAGGCGGTAGTCATCAACATTTTCCAGGTTCAAAAACGAAAAAAAAACCCCTGTAACTCGTTAATAGTAGTTGCTGCTAGAGCTCGTCACACGGTTTAATTGTAGCATAGGAATGTTCTGTCACTCTTCCTAGAATTCCTGAAACAAAAAAAAGTACACTGTAGAGTCTGGTGGATCTGGGCGCTTTTGAATGTGTCGATAAACATTTAATAGGTCCCATACATGCTTTTTGAGAGAAATGGGGACTGGGGGCCATGATAACGTGTCCACATTCTCTTGGTAAAGATAAACCATTGCATTTCGCACAACATGATACCAGGGATTCTCTTGTTGAGATATTAAATTGTGCTGGGAGACATACAACATGAGGACAGTTTGAAGGACGGTGACAATATACCTTTAGACTATGAAATTGCCTTCAATAATATTCAATAAGGTTTTACGGGTACTGCTACACCTCATTATCACACTCACCGTGCAATTACCGGTAAGACGTTCACCACACATCCCAAAATCACACCGACGCCTATTTGAAATATGAATTCTGACTTGTCAGAGAAGTGTACATGGGACTATTTTTACAGAGGAAACACAGCTATATAGAGTCGCTACAATCACACAATTGGAGGATCTGACGTCATATCAATGGCGTTTAAGGGGGAAACCTCTGAGCACAATATTATTCTTATTCTTGGGTTATGTGTCTAGCAAGTGCTGCAACTTGTGAAACGATTCTGACCAGGTATCATTATCTACAATATCATATATTTTGGCGGAACATACATTTCTACACGGTATATCATTAATTTTGTTGGATAAAGTTTTATGTGAACTCATTCTATTTCATTTATATAATGTTTATGTATACTGATATACTTAAATATAGCGACTTTCATTTATCATAAATGTTTTGAAATCACCAAAATAAGCCAAACTTATATACCCGATAAAACAACGTGATTACGGTATATTTTGCTTTTCAACAAGGAAGCCGTATATATATGATAATTATGGTTTTTCTTCTTACTTTTAGACAAGTTTCAACAGGGTTTACAGAGTCCAATATCAGTTTTATAACATTACCACGTCATATTCCAACAGTTCCGAAAATCAGCTATTTTGTGAATTTCAAGTGGCTCTGCATAATGCAAAAGGTTTAGAAGATGGACAAAACATAAGCATATATGCATTGGTTTCTTATCTGTGGAATGGAATGAATAAAATCGACTGCCCACTCCATCGGTTTAATTTTACTACAAGAACACTGCTTTTGGTAAGTCATCGAGTATGGTATTTGTATCAAGCTATAATCACATCATATCAAATTCTGAATCCGTTAAGAATACTACTCGTAGTTATCTAGGTTCAATGAAGGAGTTCAGGGGTCCACTCCGGTTATATTACATATACCCTGTGGCTGATAGGGTACATGGACTACACTCGGTTAAATACCCCTGCACCATGATAGGACTTGGATTATGCATGCATTTCCAGTTTAACGAACTCATTATATCACTTTTACAAACATTTTTTGTAAGAGTTTTCCCGCTTTGCAATTTTAAATAATCAAGAGAGAAAAAGTCGCACCCGAGGCCTTATTAATTAACATGTATTTCAATCCAATAAACTTAATATCAATTTTTGAATTGATGACATATTATTTAGAAGTTTGGAATTGTGATTATCAATTTATTTATTTTCTTTATATATATTTTTTCAATTAACAATTGGTTGTAGTTGCGCATTGTTTACCCGTTGTGATATCACGTGTTTACTTGACATCAGCAAGGTGTAAAGAAATATACTCACAGTTGTTACTTGTCTTGCAAGTTACATATGAAATAAATATGTTTATGCCAACATAGATGTATACTTTCGCTTTTATATGTATTAGTAATCTCTTGTAGATATCGTCGTCAATGATAGGGTATTTTAGTTTGTGCTTGGAAGTGTCAAAATATATCTTTTTCAGAAAATGAATAAGACGCCTTCTTTTGCAATGGTGACACCAAAAACATTTGAACTGCTTTCTGGAATCAACCCACTTACTAAAATTACGTTTAAGGCGTGGATTCCAGACTATAACCCTTTGATTAAAGTTCTTTTGCAAAGGCACACCTACTCTATATGGATTGCATACTTGCGAGTGTCCAGCATTGGCTTTTCATTTTGGACAGTACGTATGAACTGAATTTTCTTCTTTACTTAATACATAATTACTACACCACCATGGCTTATCTGAGGACAATCTGTTAAAGTGAATAATTTGGACAACATTTAAGATGCTTTTTTCAACAATGATGTTACAGTAAAAGAATATCAGAACTCCTGTTAGCTGTCTGGAGATCTTAGTTTGGTTTTCCTAAATTTTCCTATAACATTGCGCAGTCGATTGTAAAGTAAGTGAAATCAAGATACTATAATTTTTCTTGCATTTACATAAATTACTGTTTTCATTTTTAAGGGACAAATCAACAATTACTGCGTTGCGTTCTCTGTATAAAAGTGATGAAAAAAGTTAATATCACGAGCAGTGATCTACCTCATAAATCCTATAAAGAATACAAAATAAGAGTAGGCAAACACGAGTCAATCGAAAACCCAGAGGTAGAATCAAGTGCGTAACAGAAGTCAGCATCCCTTATTGACCGTTCACATTCGCCGTGAGTCATATACCTTCATCACGTAAATAATGATCCGTAGTTAAAATCAGTATGTTGTAGTCCTTTCACATTTGAACGTGACCGTATCACTATACTCAAGGCCAGATACAACTAGGCCCATTCTATTGTTCTAAGATTTAAGCATCAGCATCCATTGAAGTTTTGACGTACTCTAACCTGTCCAGCACATAATAAAACTTAGATATCATAGAAGCATTCTTCAGTGTTGGGATCTGAGGTCTATAGAGAGCACATCTATAGTATGTTGGTATTAACAAGTATAGCCGATTTTTCCTTAGAAACGATAAAGTATTTAAATAACTGTGCGCATCATTTCTTTTAATGGTTGAAATCATGAAATTCGAATAATTTTTTTGAGATCTATATTGTGCTTTCAAACTTAACTATTTTTAGGACTACGGGGATATCCGACTCCTTAAAGTTTCAAGTTGTTCTGCTACAAGTAACAACACCTTGTTGTTGGAATTTCCTCCATACTGGGTTAACAAAAGTAAGAGATAAACTATGTATCACCTCGCACAATATACAGCCATAGATCATTATATTGCACACGAATAACATTTTTACGACTGGTACATGTATATGTAAATTTACTTTTTTGGAAAATCTCTTTAGATTCTACATTTTTTGGTCTAATTCATTTCAAATTTGACAAATTAAAAAAAAATCACCAAAGATTACCTGTAGTATATATGTTTTTTAAAATTGAAACTTATGACTTTATGATGCAAGCATATTATGTTCAGCTATGCGGTACTTTCGTTTACATATTTTCCTGAACTGTATATATTTACCGCACTGAGTAACACATGCCTCTGACAGATGTGAGAATATCTGGATAAAAAAAAATATATTGTAGTTTTATACCACTGTTTGTAATTTGAGAGAAATACAACGATGGGTTTTTAAACATTAATTTGATAATTGAAAATGACTATCATGAATTATACAGTACAATATAGATACTACAGTCCAGCGATCCCATAGGTTATTCCTCATTTAGGTCCTCCAATAGTGCACATCAACTTACATATATGATTGGTTGAATGCATAACCTGATGATATTACATGTTTTAGATTACTACATATTTTCAAAAACCACGGACTATGACATGATAGAATTCGAGATCGGCATTCTAAAGACCGAGTCAGGTGGTGTAGATTCAGAACAAAATGTCGGGATAAGCATTTTGTTTGATGATACTGAAGTATGGAACTCAACCGTCACTCTCAAAGTGAACTCCTCAGATGTGGAGGTATGCATTGTTTCATATGATTGATATGTTTGAATGATCTTACTGAGATTTTAATGAGAATGCATTATGTTTGTATACCTACAATCCTGAGTCATTTGTATTTAGACAATCCATTTCTAAAGAAGAAAAAATGCCGTTTCATCACTAGGCACTCTTACGTCATTGTATCGCTATTCAATGAAAGGGGTACATCGCTTGTATGTTGCGTAATCTATCAGTATTCAATAATTAGAGTACATCACTTCTTTGTTATGTTATTTCTCCATGTTCAATGATTGTTGTACTCACTCATTTTTTGCGTCATTTCTCACGGTTCAATGATAAGACTACATCACTTCTTTGTTTCGTAATTTCTCAATGTTCATGCGATATAAGTACATCGCTTATTTTTTAAGTCTTTTGTCATTGGTCCTTGATTATAGTACGTCACTTTTTTATTACGTCATTTATCATTGTTCAATGATTGGATGTACATCTCATCCTTTTACTTCATTTACCGCTGTTCAGTAGTTGAAGTACATCATTGCTTTATAGATCATTTCTCTTCCAATGACATGAGTACACTGATCAATGTTTGGAGTAGATAATTTCTTTATTTCTTTCTTAAGTCAATTATTACTTTTCAATGAATGGAGTAAATCATATCTTTGTTACGTCATTTCTCACTGTCCAATGGTATGAGTACATCACCTGCCTGTTACGTCATTTCTCACTGTCCAATGATATGAGTACATCACTTGCCTGTTACGTCATTTTTCACTGTCCAATGATATGAGTACATCACTTGCCTGTTACGTATTTCTCACTATCCAATGATATGAGTACATCACTTGCCTGTTACGTCATTTCTCACTGTCCAATGATATCAGTACATCATTTCTTTGTTTTGCTTACCTAAGGTATTTCTAATGATCAGCAAGGATTTGATTGCCAGTTGTCGAGTATCAGAGCTCACAGTTTTTCTTTGTTATGTAAACAAGACTTGTGTCACGTTTTCGTTTACATAGGTTCAATACATGGGTAAAAGGTTCGTTTACAGCCGATTTGGTTTTGATATACAAGTTAATTCTGAACACAATCAATCATTTTGTGGTGCTTGTCACCTTTTATTTTGTTTTAAACATGACATTTCTAATTATGCAATCAATATGTTAGCACAAAATATTTACACAACAAAGAATTGTGAGTATTATATCTCACTTGTTATTCAATAAATCACATTCAAATTTTGGTTGACCATCAGAAATACGTTGCTTAAGCATAGTATGTATTAAAAATTGGAAAAATAATAAAATGTGAAAATTTTCATCTCAAATCTTGTCCATGTCCCTTTAATGTTATAAACATTTCGAATGGGTAATACCACATTCATCTGAAATAATATCACGTGTTTCTGTATCTTGGTGACAACTGACCTGCATACAATCTTGACAGTTAAAGATAAATTCTAGGCTTTCATCATTTTCGTATACACAGCCCTTTTTTAGTTCACCAGCCTCAAAGTAGGAATTAGATGCTATTTGTACATATAGAAAGAAAAAGCGTGTGCTATTATATTTTGCTTGCAGAATTCAATAAACTACGGTAATTTGAATTCTATTGTGGGAACGGAATGTCCTAAAACTGATTATATGGACAATGGACATTTTTCACAACCCCATTATCATTTATTCATATACATAAATGGAATTGATAGGCGAAAGGGAAGAAAAGATTAAATTTTATTTCCACATATAATCCAATTCATGACGTATCTGCATGGTTTTCTTAGATAATCATGTCGATTATATTTTCTGCAGTACAGATTTTAGTTTTCATTACAGGCGTTTTCACTGGTCAAGATGTCGATAGTTGATGACCTTGTGAAGGGACCTATCGTATCTTCTACCAATATACCACTACTACTAGTTGTCGATACACCACCAAACATGGCAGAAATTTTAAATATCAGGTTATGGACTGGAAATATCTTTGAGACTGTGGAATCAACATCAATCCTTAAGAATGTGTCTTTTTACAGTGCTGATGAAAGCATTACGTGTTATGAGTTGAATACAGTTTATAATAACACAGGGAACTCCTCGGTTCAAAACATTGCCCTGATTCATTTAAAGTATGTAAACTCTGCTAGAGACAATGTTACTAATTTGATAAATCTGACCTTTGAAGTCAGTATTGTTCCGGAAAAGATAACCTCTGCAGACTCTTATGTCGTGCATGTCTCCGTTGGAAATGTGACGTCAGAATATAAAATTAGGATGAATATTCCAGAGATTTTGAACGATAGAGACAAGACTTTATTAGGGCAGTTTCATAAGTTACTGGATGGCGATAACAACACGTGTATTGATTTACCTGTTAAGGGAGATTACCCTCCAATATTTTGGACAAGAATTCATACCGCGTGGTTTAGACTCGGTGCATCACCGTTCGAAATGACGTTGATTGGCAAAGACATATCTTGCCAAAGAGAAGGATATAAGATTTCTCAGGTAATTCAATGTCTTAATCAAATTTTAATGTGCAGACAAAGAAGACCTTATAATGTATTTCTAATAGCAGAGAATTTCAAATAACATTAATCGATGATGACAAAGAGTTGTCGGTAGCTTCATATTTGAAAATGTTGACGTGTATCAAAGTTATACTTTTTATACAATTACAGGTATCTTTACTTACGTCGAACTCAATGAAAGGATTCCATGGAGATCTAAAGTTTTGTAATGTAACGTATAATGGTGACATGAACAGAAATGTTAGTAAATGTGTATACAATTGTCAGTGCACAAACGAGGTGGAATGTAGTGAAGTTACCTTGTTCATGACAAATAATGCAGACGCTTCCTACTGGAATTTATGTGAATTATCTGCAGTTAATATTTAAGATAGAACCACCCATAACTATCAGGTATTTGTACTATAAGTCTTCAGATCTGTGTAATAAATTCACCTGTCAGGGTAGCTCAACGGTAAAGCATTCGGTTCGTCAGTAGGAGGTCGTGGGTTCGAAATCCGCTTGTGTCTTAACCGTGTCAAATCTAACGTAAACGTAATCGCAGGTAGCAACTGCTTCTTCGCCAAACGCTCGGCATTTAGAAATGAGAATCGCGGGTCTCTCGGATATGACCTCAGAAACGTATTTATATTGGCGCGGCAGGTATTGGCACATTGAAGAACTCCCACTGCTACGTCCATAAGAGTTAATCATAGATCTAAGTTTATGGTATTTCAGCTATACCTGTGGACAACTCGATATAAGAGAATGATTCTAGAAGGGACTTACAAAAAAACAAGAACCGAATTTATATTATCGATATAAGATTGAAACTTTTTCTGGTAACTTATGTTTTTGTTATCAATATATAGTGAATTAGCTTACCCTTTTCTATGCTAAGAATTCTATCAATCATAGACACCAATATGAGTGTGAGGAGCAAAAATGTGAAGTGATAAAGAGTATGTTGTCTCGCGCTTATTACCTAATATTTGTAATATATGTAAAACGAATAAGAATTTTAATCGTTAACACGATCGTTATCAAGATTATATAAGTTTTTATTGTTTTCGGCCATCCTCAACAATTTTTTCAGTTATCTGGTAGCGTCCAGTTTGTATTGGTAGAGGAGATAACCCAGATACAATGTACCCGGGAAGAGACCACCGACCTTCCGAATACTATGTAATAAAGTAGGGGGTATTGGATTTACAAGGACAATGAAATTCAGATCATGAGGTCAGGAAGGACACAAGTGACAGAAAAACATGAAGGAAACATTTGTCAATTTATTCGAAACCTGTGTACAGTCAGAGAAGGACAGATTCTCTAGAATAAGTGTCGATACCAACACAGGGTCACACAGCAAATTTATCAACAGTGTGAAACAGAGTCAGTAGCGGGTAAAACCCCTCGGTTGGCTAGACAAGCTCGTATTCGACATGGCATACTCCTAACGAGACGTCCCAGGTCACTTTGGGGAAGGTTATTCTATTTCTGTTGCAATGCTGCAGCAAGTTCTTGGATATTCGCAGGGAGTTGTTGACGTTGGTGTAGCCGCTGTCCAAGCATATCCCAGACATGTTCGATGGGGGAAAGATCCGGACTGATTTCGGGCCATAGTAATGTGGCGATATTCTGCTGTTGGAGATAATCTGTATCGATCCTGGCCGTATGACATCTGACATTGTCATCTTAAGAAATGAAACGGCGGTCATAACGACGTGCAAACGGCACAACAGGGGGTGCCAAGATGTTGCCCGGGTAGTAATGCCCTGTGACACGTCCAGCAACAACATGCATTTCTGTTTTGCCGGGAACAGTAATGCCTCCCTACACCATTATAAATCCAACCCATACCGATCTTGTCTAATGACGTTAACGTCATGTGAACGTTCGTTACGTCGGCGCCAAACTCTCCCGCGTATGTACAGGAAGTCCACAGTGAACTTCGACTCATCTGAGAAAATTACGTGGTTCCATCGGCGATTATCCCAGCGTTGATGGTGACGATACCACTGGAGTCGGGCCTAATGTGACTATCCCTCAAACAGGGAATGACACGAGGACGTCAGGAGTGTAAGTGAAATTTATGCAGTCGATTCCTGTTGGTCTGGTCACTCACTGCCAAGCCAGTATTCCTTTGAAGCTGAGATCTTATCTGATTTGCAGTTACAAGACGATTTCTCAAGGCAATAATGCAGATGAATTTACCCTGAGCCTGAGTTCTTGTCCTTGGTCGACCGGATCGTGGTCCCTCCTGAAGCACGATGTATGGACCATAATCTGCTGATAACAGACTGGGAAACATCCACAGCAACCTGTCTGGAGCCAACCTGTAGCATGCCAAGGACACGCAAGTATGTTAGACGGCACATGGTCCCTGTTTAATTAACGACTTCAACGACTGATAATCTGGTGCTTTCTCTTCAAAATACAGTGGTTCTAACCTTCCAATTCAGAGGCATGCACATTTGTGGCACAAAACCATTGATCATCAGTAGCATCCTGTGCAGATCGTGAGAATGTGATTGGTGTGTTTGGATGATGATTTTCTTTGGAAATGCTTTCTCGTTAAGGAACTATAGAACATGGTTTCATATCCATTTGTATATGTGAACATTGTGATAACAAAATACAGTACCCCCTACTATTTTTATTAGTATATATCGAGTGTTGTACAGCAATGTGAAAGTTACAGATAGAACTGGAAAAGTTCAAACACATCCTTGAAATGAAATAATTGGATGTGAATAGAGGCGTTGAAAGTGTATCAAGGATCTATAATGGTCACATTGTAATAATGACGTCGATATGCAAAAAGTCAGTATTTATGATGAAAGTTGTAAAACAAGTCATATATTTTTTTTATTCATTTCCAATCTGACCTCTCCATATGAGTGAAAAATTCTCAAGCGGGATGTTAAACAATATACAACCAACCCTCAAAACTGATATGAAAGAAAACGTAGGAGTGTAATTAATACGAAGTAAATCAAGAAATGCCAGAATGTAGATAATACAAAGTAATTCACAAGATATCACGGTGTAGATAATATAAAGTAAAAAGAAAAAAGTAAATCAATAAATATTACAGTGTAAATAACATTATGTAAATCAATAGACACCAGAGTGTTAATTAATACAAGGTAATACAAGGTAAATCAATGCACACCAGAGTGTTAATTAATACAGGTAAATCAATGCACACCAGAGTGTTAATTAATACAAGGTAATGCAAGGTAAATCAATGCACACCAGAGTGTTAATTAATACAAGGTAATACAAGGTAAATCAATGCACACCAGAGTGTTAATTAATACAAGGTAAATCAATGCACACCAGAGTGTCAATTAATACAAGGTAATACAAGGTAAATCAATGCACACCAGAGTGTTAATTAATACAAGGTAATACAAGGTAAATCAATGCACACCAGAGTGTTAATTAATACAAGGTAATACAAGGTAAATCAATGCACACCAGAGTGTTAATTAATACAGGTAAATCAATGCACACCAGAGTGTTAATTAATACAAGGTAATGCAAGGTAAATCAATGCACACCAGAGTGTTAATTAATACAAGGTAAATCAATGCACACCAGAGTGTTAATTAATACAAGGTAATACAAGGTAAATCAATGCACACCAGAGTGTTAATTAATACAAGGTAAATCAATGCACACCAGAGTGTCAATTAATACAAGGTAATACAAGGTAAATCAATGCACACCAGAGTGTTAATTAATACAAGGTAATACAAGGTAAATCAATGCACACCAGAGTGTTAATTAATACAAGGTAATACAAGGTAAATCAATGCACACCAGAGTGTTAATTAATACAAGGTAAATCAATGCACACCAGAGTGTTAATTAATACAAGGTAATACAAGGTAAATCAATGCACACCAGAGTGTTAATTAATACAGGTAAATCAATGCACACCAGAGTGTTAATTAATACAAGGTAATGCAAGGTAAATCAATGCACACCAGAGTGTTAATTAATACAAGGTAAATCAATGCACACCAGAGTGTTAATTAATACAAGGTAATACAAGGTAAATCAATGCACACCAGAGTGTTAATTAATACAAGGTAAATCAATGCACACCAGAGTGTTAATTAATACAAGGTAATACAAGGTAAATCAATGCACACCAGAGTGTTAATTAATACAAGGTAATACAAGGTAAATCAATGCACACCAGAGTGTTAATTAATAAAATGTAAATCAATGGATATCTGAGTGTTAATTAATAAAATGTAAATCAATGGATATCTGAGTGTTAATTAATAAAATGTAAATCAATGGATATCAGAGTGTTAATAAAATGTAAATCAATGGATATCAGAGTGGTACGTAATGGAAGGTAAATCAATGCAGATCAGAGTGTTAATTAATACAACGTAAATCAATGGACATCAGAATGTTAATTAATGCACCGTAAATCAATATTAGTGTAAATATTACAACGTAAATCAAAAGATGTTAGAGTGTTAATATCCCAAAGTAATTATATATAACAGTGATGACGTGAGAGACTAACTAACATAAAGCAAATTATAGATATAACAGTGTCACTCGTACAATGTCAATCAATATAACTTGAAGTGTCAATAACCGAAAGAAAATCATTACTTGGCATACTCTTGCTTATAAATCAAGAATGAATTAAAGATTGGTCGATTGATTGTTTGTTTGTTTTACGTCCCGTTGAGAATTGTTCACTCATATCGAGAAGTCACCATCTGTAGGTAATTGAAGAGAGATATTGGTAAATGTATGTATCATTGTCCGTGGATTGTAACGAACAAATTTTGTTCTTGACATTACAGTTGTTCTGAATGACATGTGTTTGTTTGATATTTCCAGACACGAGCTTTTCTAGTTAATTTCTGATTGTTAGAATTCGAGTGAAAGGTCATAAAAAAGGTGAAGACAACGAATAATCAATAAATGATCAAGCTCATAACTCCTATAAAGAATATAAAATTGAGAGTTGGGCAGAGACGGACGATGTTTTATGGATTAACAACAATCATTTTCATTCGTATGTTGATTCGATATGTCCCAGTGAATTCAAACTAAGAGACACCACAGAGTCCTCCACATTTGCTTCGTACTTGGATATATTTTACTGGAAATAGATATAAACGACAAATAAACAACTCACCAAGGTCAACTTTCCATATTTACGTAGCAATATTATATTATCACCTTCACTTCTATGTATCTAACAGATTCGAGCATCGTCTGCTTATGATCAGTTTGGAAATCAAGGCAGGCTACTGGCAAACAAGTTTATGTTATAGGGATTTCAAAAGTATCGTTTAAAGTCAGCATTTATTAAATACTATGGCCGTTATAATGACAACGTTGAACGCTCACGGCGGGTATGACCGGTCGACAGGGATTAGTACTCTTCCTAGGCACCTGATCCCACCTCTGGCATATCCAGGGATTCAGATTGTCCAATTCATTATATTGTACTCCTAATAGAAGTTATGAAATTGATCAATGTTCATTATCGTCATTTTTTCATCGTACCGATGAACAACAGTTTTCAACTAATCTACCCTACCGATGGACAAAAGTTTCTTAGTTATTATACCCTGCCGAAGGACAACAGTTTCGCTGTTACTCAAGACGATTTACAAAGATTAAAGATTTGCGATTACGATGGATTCGGTCGTACATCTACGACAGCCCGGGGGCGACCCTATGTTCTAAGTTTTGTTGCAAGTGCTCCATAAAACCGTTGTTTCAATGGTTATTAAAATCATTCAACATGGCTGCACTTCTAATATTCCATGCCATAAATCAATCTCATAAGAAAACGTGCGCTGTGAGTATTTCGCGATAAATAATAAATTCGTTGGACGACCTAAATGTTGAAGAAGTTGAGAGGTATCGTTTGCCCAGGCGGTACATCGACATGCTAACAAATTTAGTGCGGGAGATATGTAGAACATTCTACGAACAAAAAGCAATGTTTAAAGCTACACCAGCTGTTATTCAAGTACATACCGTGATTTATTATTATCTGCACGTACATGTAAGGCCAATCTTACTACCTTTGTTTATTACAATGCGTCACTTCCTCTGATAACTTTGTCACACGAAATGTGGTTAGGTACTCGTATATTTCCGTCGGTGCGCGGATCAAACAAAAGTGACAGGTGTGTATCGCAGATCCATTGTATTTAGGTATTTCCACATAAACTATACCTTTTCTAATGATGTTGACTATTCGAAGCATTTTTTGAAAATATATATGCTCGTTATATTAGACCCTTTTTTCGATACAGCCCTTCCCACACACTGCATACTGCATGTTCATACATGTACGGACATGCATCTATGTACATAAAATTCATACACATGGTGCTGTACAATGCGTTGGTAGATCTATAACCTATGCCAATTATTAGTATTTATATTAAAAAAAAAAATTATTGCATTTTTTCAATAATTTTTTGAGTAAATTTATAAATCCAAGCCGCCCGCGTGGCGCAGTGGTTAGAGCGTCGGGCTCAAGGATCTGATGATCCTTGAGTCGGGGGTTCGAATCCCACTGTGGGACGTGGCTGCCGGTCTTTCGGATGAGACCGTATAAACCGAGGTCCCGTGTCGCAGTAGGTGTGGCACGATAAAGATCCCTCCCTGCTCAAAGGCCCTGAGTGCCGAGCATAGGCCTAAATTTGCAGCCCTGTCACCGGTAATGGTGACAGCCGCCGGATAGCTGAAAAATTGCTCAGGCGGCTATAAACAAACAAACAAACAAACAAATATAAATCCATTGAAACCTTTCTCCAGTCCCCCCCCCCCCCCCCTAAAAAAAACAGTCATTGGGTAACCATATTGTTTATTATAGCCATCACTGAACTGCAACGATTGGTCGTTAACTGAACTAGGGGAGAGGAATCTGTGATACAGAAGCATGCATGTACATGAACAGAATTGCGTCCTCTCTCTCTCTCTCTCTCTCTCTCTCTCTCTCTCTCTCTCTCCGCGCACACTTTTAGGACAATAGTCTTTTTTATTTCGACAGGGACATAAATAGATATTGGGTGACTACTCCAACACTTATTATTTTGATAGCATAACAGCGTCGGGTTTTGCGCGGTATCTACGTTTATTTTCACAACCTCGTGCACTGAAGAGTTCCGATATGACCTGCGACAAAAGAGGTTATGATTTACGATCTACCGTAAGTTCTTCAGGTGTATGACATAGGACTTAAGATTTACGACTTTGTGTAAAACACAGTCCTGATTCTTACAAACAATAACCAAGAATATCATGAACAAAACAAAACCTTCTTTTGTTCAATATTTTTTCTCATACTACTGTCTTACCACAATATGAAAAATAGTTTGAAAAAGGCATGTTCTACTTAAGGTCATGATAATCCAATACTGAGACAATAGAAGAAAACACCAATATTCTAGAAAATAGGTCATACAACCTATATCATTTAATCCAGTAGTATCCTAAAATATCTAAGACTGTCAAAACTGCCGTATGATTAGAGCATTGCACTCAAAATCACAAAGCCTCTCACCTCTGTCGGCGCGTGTTCGAATCTCGCTCGCGCCGATATATGTGAGAAAGTTTGCCAGTTTACTTTCGGAAGGTCGGTGGTCTTTTCCCGGGTACATTGTATCTGGGTTCTCTCCTCCACCAATAAAAACTGGATGCCACCAGATAACTGAAAAATTGTTGAGTGTGGTGGAAAATAACAAACAATCAATCAATCAATCAACCAACCACACAAGACGCTATTGATTCTAGACATGTAATATGATGATGTGGTTTACAGACCCACATTCTCCTAATAAATGTTTTGCTTGATCTCATTGACTTGTAATGGAGATCTACAATATATTAACTAAAGACTTCTTGAACATGATTTTCTTCCAATCTACAAAAAATTACTCTAAATCAACTATCGATTCCATTTGGGTTGTACTAATGCAAATTATCATTTCCACTGCATCAATTTAAAAATAAGAAAATATTTAGCTAAATTCGCTTGCGGTTGTGTCAACCTCAATTAGAGTGACACTATATGAATTTCACAATATTAACAGAAACTAAATTATTAAGGTAATGATCCAAAGTATCCAAGCTACAGTTACATGTCGTTATTCCATGAAGAAAAGTTCGCAGATTTTGCAACTAATTGCGGAACCGATTGTCAGATATTTATCTAAACAGCAAAAATCATTAATTGAAAAACGAAATAAACATGAAATTGGATACATGACTTGTAATAAAGACCCTAAATGGCTCCCATTCTCTCCCCTCCTTTTTTGAAAAACGAACTACGTACCTGTCTATGGTGTTTAAGGAAAACGAGTATTGCCTGTGAGGGTCTGCTTTTTTCAAGTGCGACTCAACGGGTGGACGTCCAATGACATGGTCCCTCAAGTCACCCACGTTTTATTAAAACACACATAATATAGTTTCAAGAGGAATGACATACCTTCCAATGTATTTCAAATCAAATAATGTAGACTGAAATAATACCTTTTGATTTAATTCAGAAGGTAGCATGTGGATCGTCTTTACAATGAATGGCTACATATTCATGTATTACGAGTTCAAGGGATCTGTGTTCATGTGTAACGAGTTCATGGGATCTGTGTTCATGTATCCCGACTTCAAATCCAGTTGGACATTTTTTGATAATGCACTATACCTTTTAACAGATGATTAATACCGGAACAATCAAAGTCACATTTGAAATAAAGCATGAAGTCATGAAACTATGAAAAGGAAAACATCTTACTGTGTACGCTGTAAGCAAAACTGAAAACCCACAACCATCCGTAGATATCGATTGCTTAATATTCTAAAAATGTTAATGTTATTGAATGACAATTATGAATCTACTATGATTTCAGCTATAGATTAGACAAATGACACAATACAGTGGCTCTTCATAAAAAGATATTATGTCTTCTTTGGCAGCACTTTTTAAACATTCTAAAATTTCTTCTTCATATTTTTGATATGCTGATATAACATCTCTGTAAATTTGATATTAAACAGTATTTCGATCAAATTTAAACAGTGTGATTAAAATCAAAACCATATTATTAAAACCGTTTAATTTTAATGAAAATCAATCAACATCTGTATCACTCTCACTGCGTTCCTCAATACGTTTCGTATACCACATCATTTATTTAATCAGAAATTTGTGATGCAAGATCACATGACCCCATAGCAACATATTTCATAACATCATCAGGAGCAAAGAGAACATCTGGAAACTTCGTTATTCCACTTATTGTGGTGTTGTGAATTTAATGACAACAGCTGAAATCTTATTACAAGGCTTGAATTTCAATGCCTGTAGTCTGCATTTGACTAGAGCCCTGCTATCTCGTGTTAAGTCATTGTTTCACCACTTCCTCCTCACTTTCAGATCATGTGCATTTTCTAAATTACTGGATAAGAAATTAGAGAGTAGTGTCTCCATGTTTGCAATTTGTTTTCGTACGTGTTAAAATAATTATGTTTCACTATAGAACTTTCATTTTACAAACAGGATCTTCATAGATTTTTCTCTTCGACGTCGTTTGAACTAAGTCATCCTCCGCGAAATTCATATTACCTTAATGGTATTTATAAAGAATACATTCATTACAGAATTCCTCATCGCCACCTGCGTTCTCAATTTATTGCACAAAATGTTCATTTCAATTGGTAACTCACAATATACAATGTTATGAAGCTTGAATAATTTGATATCTATTCTTGCTGAGTTTGTACAAATTAACAGTCTATTGACATTTTTTTCTATATCACCTGTACAAACATTGTAAAATTCAGGATTTCTGCACTCCTGGGGCATTAGGGGTGTATATATATATATATGAAAAGGCTAAGGTAACTATCAATATTAAATCTCGTAATTCCTATAGAACATACAAATCAGAGGGATGGGCAAACACTGACCCCTGATCATACCAGAGGTGGGATCAGGTGCCTAGGAGAAGTAAGCATCCCCTGTCGACCGGTCACACCCGCCGTGTGCCCTATATTCCAATCAGGTAAACGGAGCAATCCGTAGTCAGAATCAGTGTTCCAAGCATATTACATAATGGTAAGTTGTACTGGCAAACTAGATCGTTGTAAAGACCATAAAATTTACGAAATGCTGACTTTAGATGAGACTGTACAAACCCCTGTAACATCAATTTCTTTGTCAGTAGCCCGCCTCGATATAAAAACTTATCATAAGCAGAACAAGTTCCTGCGTATCGAATCATTTGGGAGATATAAACACCATAAGCAGGTGATGATGGAACATTGCCACATAAATAAGGGAAGTTGACGATGGAGGAAATGAAATCATCCCGATTGTCATAAAGATGAGTTGTTAGTTTGCCGCTGGCATCTATTTTCAGTAATATATATATATATATATATATATATATATATATATATATATATATAATGTTCTTCTCTCTTCTTTACATAATCTATAAGAAAAACTGAATGATATAGAGGAGGACGGTCTCTACCAATATTGTAAATTTCATGACTCCGGAAGTAAACGCTCTGACTCCAGGGCGGGACCAATCTTGATTTGTTTGTTTTACGTCATGTTGAGAATTCGAATTTTTCAGTCATTGAGACGTTACCAGTTATAACTGAAGTACCTCAAATTTAGATGTATGCTAAGCACTCAGGGCTGTAGGAGTGAGAGTTTTTTTCAATGTGTCGATGCCTCCGTTTTTAGGTCATATCTAAAAGACGCGTAACTGTCATTTCTAAATACCGAGCCTTTGGAGAAGGAGCAATCACTCCTTATGTTTACATCTTAGGATTGATCCGGTCATGGCACGAGTGGGTCTCGAATTCGCGATCAGTTACGAAGCGAATGTCCTACCTCTCAGTATATAATAATCTACAAAATATTTTAAAAAAAGAATCATGATCCTGGAGGTATGGGTTTTGGTGTCAGGATGGGGTTAAAATCGTTAGTGACTAAATGCAAGGCGTAGATAAGGCTTCCTGAAAAAAAAATACAAAATGTATATCAGTGCCCTATATGACGTCACAATATAGAAATAAGTCATGACGTACATACCTCTTAGTGGAAAATTCAAAATATGTTATCATTTTCTATCGTTATCAAGTTTTCAAGCTGTTTATGTGTAAAACGCTTCTCATATGATCTTTTTTAAAAAAGAAGTTGCTTTGATGATATACAAATCTCCTATTTTCATATTTTTATGCGCTACAGTAAGTTTTATATTACATTGTGACTTTGAAATTACCCCAATATGTGAAGTAAAAGTTATTGTTGCAATAGTAAACGCAGTGGTACAGGTGAAAGATGACTATATTTTCTTGAGGGTTCAAGAATGCAAAGACATGTGGTTTTCTACGAGTTTACTTCAGCTATGGCAAATTTAGTTTTTGTGTATTTAAAAAGAATTTTTATCGAAATTGTCAAATGTTCAAATGTTCCACAAAAGAACAAGTTAGTGATCATATTACATAAGAACAAAAAGATAGCATTTGTCATGCTGGTAGAGGTCTTTCTGCTCGCTAGGTATTTGTCTATCCGTGGTAGTGGAGAATACTTTTCAATAATAGTCAATTGATGGTATTTTTGATCCGCCCATCGTGACACGAGGGGAACCTCTCGCTGAACCATTACGTCATTACACAAGTTACATAGAACTATTTTTATGCTTTAGACTTTTAGTTGTTTATCGCTCCGGTGCAGGTGCAACATGCACTCAGATCACTTAAAATTTGGACTTTGTATATCGATAATGATATAATAAATTTTAAATTTGTTCCGGATCGAAACAATATCTTCTCGTACTTAACAATTTCCATAATATTTATCAAAATATAGGGTAGTACCAATATTCATCGCCAAATCTTATTTAAACGAGGCCAAAAAAAAAAATTGCTTCCTTTCGTATTAAAATCCTGTATCGGTAGTTAGTTACCTTGTGGAATATGCTCTGTTCGAAAGAAAATAAGCTATGTCGAGGGATTACGTAAGGTTTTGTCAGCGAGTTTGGTAATCTTTAAGACTTATTTTGATTAAAGCAAAATATTGCATTCAATTATCATGAAATATGCTAAAGTAAGAGAGTCGTGTTGCTAAAATTGGATTTTGAATTTGGAATTATTTTCAAATTGCAAGATTTTGAAGTTCTTAAAAGTTGTGGTCAGTGCTACCAATGTATCACTTCTATCTACTGAGTTGCGTTAAAGAGTAAAGAGTTATGTTACTGCAGATTTTACATCTTTGATAAAAATATGATGATGATACCATTTTAGCAAAACGTAGAAAAACGACATTACACGTCACATTATAAACTATACTAAACAAAAAACGTTACATGTCATCCTATGTTGTGTTTTGGAAATCCAAAATCAAATGGTTGGGATTATATGTCGTATGGATTGATACGCTGATTTAGAAAACAAGATGTTTCTACAACAGTGGTGCATTTGATTAAACGCCGAGGAGGAGTGTGGAGCTAAAGAAATAGACATGTATGGGATACGTCATTTGTGCTAGTTTTTATTACTATTTAATGGTGAGCTGCTTTCTTAACGTTATTGTTGAAGATAAAGGAAAATATTTCAATACGAAATTAAAAATAGTATCAAAATAGTATTTTTCAGATTTCATACTCAATTCAATCCAAATCATAATGTTCGAAATGAATTATATAGGAAATCCAAATATCAGGGAAGTTTTCATTCCATTAAATCAAGTACACTCCCATGTATTTCGTGCAATAATGAAGAAATTTCTGTCATGTTAAATACAACTCACGTAGAGTTCACTAGACATGCATTGTGGAAACCCAAGTAGATAGGTCAATTAAAAACTTCCCAGATTTGCATCCCATTACATATATAACAAATATACTATGAAAAAATGAAAATAGCGATGCATAAGCAATCTCATAAATCCTATAAAGAATATAAAATTAAGAGGTCGCAAACACAGCCCCCCCCTGAAGACAAAAGAGGTGGAATTTGGTGCCTAGGAGGTGTAAGCATCGCCTGTCATCAACCAATATAGCTGTATGTTTCTAGTGAGTATAAGTGGTTACACGGTATCTGGTGATTTCGTGCAATACGTCATTTGATGTTATACACGGTTGCATCTTTCAAATATATATTATAGTTGATTAATTGAATGAATTCTAACGCCGTTGTGGTAATATTTGACATATTTTAAATGTTTTTGTGTCTTACTACCTGTAAATGTGACAAATGCGGAGGAAATCGAAAACCAGATACAATCACTTGATTTATCTAACGAAAATATTTCTTTCTATGTATTCTAAAATAATTAGTGCAAGCTTGCAGAAAAGTATACTCCTTTATTTAGATTTGAGCATTATGACGTAATAAGTACTATCTCTTAAGATTTGCGTCCATCGACGTTTACGTACGTGTCCCACACAACCAGTATCATATGATACATTCTCTTGGTTCTTTCAATATAGACTTTACTTTACCGCAAGAAATCACACATCCACAATACGTACTTCTCAGAAGAATAGATCGTATGTTTGTTAGTCCATATATTTTGTACAGTATTTCTGTGTAACCTTTTTGAATTTTCGTTGACAGGGTATCTGTCTTTAGGAAAATATTAAGACATACATGCGAGTTTGAAAATGAAAATCTTCAGAAATAAACCATTCTTGGTATTAAAGATTAAGAGGTAACCTCAACGTTATAATTCTGTGTAGATGCTATCAAACACACAAGAATAAATCAAAATTTAAGCATCGATAAATTTGTCCTCTAAACATAATAATTTATCTTTTTTAAAGATAGTGTCCTTCAGAGTGGAACTTTCAAAAAAAAAAAAAGAAGAAGAAGAAGAAGAAATGTAATGATATATCAAGGTAATTCCGCTGTTTATTATTATTATTATTTTGGAATTTGATACCATTTAGCTTTCATACATTAGAGCCGTTAAAATTGTTCAATAAATTCATTTAATTACTATATGAGGTGATTCGGGCGTGTTAGGTAGTGTGACTTTTCTATCGGTAAATATGCCCTCGGAATTTGTCAGTGACTCTTTCATAAGGTAATGTAGATAAAATATCCATCGTGTTAGGCCATTCTTGGCAAAGGATTCTGACTACGGATTGCTCCGTTTACCTGATCGGAATATAGGGGTCACGGCGGGTGTGATTATTCAACAGGGGATGCTTTCTCCTCCTAGTCACCTGATCCCACCTCTGGTATGACAAGGAGTCCGTGTTTGCCAATCTCTCTGATTTGTATTTTCTATAGGAATTACGAGACTGAATACTGTTAGTTATCTTGGCCATTTCTTCCTTTGCATCTTTTGAAGAAAGAACAGTTGTACCCACTTAGGTAGAGACTGGTACAATGATTGAATGTGCGTCGGAGTTAGAAAGGTCCGGATTTCTAAGACATTGTCAATGAAGCCCTTTCTAGTTTTAATTTGAGAAATTTGTTTTTGAAGTTTTAACAGTTTTCCATACATTTTCAATGATATTAATGTCTGGGGATTGCGGGGCCAATACATGGCGTTGAAACCATTTTGAGTTTTCTACGTACAAGTCTTTCTAGATGTGTGCACTGGCACATTGTCCACCTGGAAGATATATGGTTTCTCGTTGATATTTAGCAATAACTGGCCATTGATTTCCATCAAGAATTTCAATGTATTTTCTAGAATTAATATTTTCCTCTATGGACGTCAGTGTACCAACATCACTATAAGTGAGACTCCCCAAAACATTACACTTAGCTGTGGAGTCTGTTTGTCACTGTAAATTCCAAGACAGCGTGATTTCCACTTTTCTTCATTTTTTTTCAGACATAAACTTTTCTACTTTGTCCTAAAACAATTTGTGTTTCATCGGAAAATATCACTCTATATACGACTAACAGTCAAGTGTAAATGAGATCGGCAAAATATTCGGCGTTTAAATCCATTCCTTTTTGAAAATGAAGGTTGTCACTCACCTGTGACACCCATTTTCAGGCGATCTCCTTTGAACTGTGCGTTTGGATAGCTGCTGTGGTGTATTTTCATTCTACAAAGCAGAAATATTTGACAATGTCTTTTTGTGGTTAACTTTAACAATATTCAAAAGTGTTCTGTCTGAACTTTCACTACTTTACTTTCTCTGCCACATTTTGACTTCCTTGCACCTCCTTTGATTAAACTAACATTTTCCTGGGTTTCATTCCTTTCAAAAAATGACGCACTGTAATCTGTTCATTCCTAATACACTATGTATGTTTCCAATTTTCCCACCAATGTTACCCTCACATTTCAATTTAAGGATCATTTTTTTCTGCAAACTGAAGTTTTAGAACCCTCATATATTATAACCTCAAGAGCTGACGATGTAAAACGTTGATACCTAATGATACCTAACTTTAAACCTAAAAATCTTAACATTTACAAATTTGATATTTTGGATATCTAAGATTAAGTCTATCTGTAAAGACATAGAAATTTAATAATTTGGAATTTGGAATCAAACACCTATACACGGAATTTACAAAACTAGGTCAATTTATTCAATGAATTCTAAAGGTTTAATAGTATAACAGTATGTTTGTATGAACTATTCGATTAATTAAATCAAAATAATAGTAAATCGAATCTTGTAATAGTCATCACAACATTCATCAAAACGTCAATCATCAAATCGCTCGATATCACAATATAAAACATCAAAATTCTAAAACATTTTAGAATCTTAATATCTAGAATTTTGATTCAAAATATGAAATTTAAAACCCGATTGAGATGGCAAATCAAAGATTCAAATGGCATGTACAATTAATTGAAATAGACTCGACTTTAATGCAGTATTTTTCAATAGAAGTAACTAAATCCTAAATCCTTAATAATGAATATAAAACCTTAAGAACAAGTCGTATTCGCGATTGTATTGTAGACATACGTGTAAGTATATTCTTTGTAGTGCTGATATTCTGAATAATTTATTAGAGTTGATGTTTACGTGGAAAGATAAAACAGAAATGTAAACATGCATGAATAATGTTTGCATTGCATCAATATGTCAAACGGTAGGGAAGGTGAATAATTTAACGAGATTATTTGAGAAAAAGTCAAAACACCTGCAACATCTATTTTATACTCCTTTCAAAATTATATCTCTTGCTGAGTTTCAAGTATCGAGACATCTGCATTTAATTTCATTGAAATAATTAAGGCATATGTTAACCGCTACATGTAATAAATAAAATATTAATGATTTATGTAATAAACAAAGTATTAAAATATGTAACGATATTAAACCGCAGCTTTTGCTTCTTTCCCGAAATAAATGGGAACGTCTATTATTTTTAATGAACTTTTGACGAAATGATTATAATGATATACTTTATGAGGTTACAATGTACAAACTACTGTAAAACGTTTGTACAGTCACATATCATAAATCATAATGTACTTTCTAATTTCTTGTGTCTAAAGTACAATCATGATAGATTGCTTGATTATATATTGTTTAACGTTCCGCTCGAGTATTTTCCACTCATATGGAGACGTCACCATCGCCGGTGAAGGACTGCAAAATGTAGGCCTACGCTCGGTTCTTATGGTCTTTGAGCAGGGAGGGATCTCTATCGTGCACACCTGCTGTGGCACGGGACCTCGGTGGTTGCGGTCTCATCCGATGGACCGCCCCATTTAGTCACCTCTTACGACAAGCTTGAGGCTCTATTCTAACAACCCGGATCCCCACGGGGCTATCATGAACTTTAACTTTAGGCCATATGTAAACTTCGCCGAGTATATCCAAAATGTCAGCTAAATGTACGCTAAACTATTTGGAAGCGGACGTCACTTATTTCAAAACTAAATACCTTTTCTCCAGATATTTCCTCAAATCGTCGGCTTGGTGTGTATAGTATGCACCAAATGATAAGCATCCCCTGTCGACCGGTCACACCCGCCGTGAGCCCTATATTCCGATTAGGTATTTCACATTATTTTACATGATTTCAGTTTCTCCATCGTCAACCTCCTTTATTTATGTGACAATATTCCATCCGCACCTGCATATGGTGTTTATATCTCCCATTTGATTCGATACGCAAGAGCTTGTTCTGCGTTTAAACATTTATATTTAAACAAAATAACTAAGTACGAAGCAGATGCGGAAGACTCTGTGGTCTCTTTCTTCAGAGTTTACTAGGTTGTATCGAATGAGCATGAATGGAAATGATTATTATTGATAGATAATGTCGTCAGAATTTCTAAATGTTAAGTTGAAGACCATAGAAAAAGATTTATTCTCATGTAGAGGCTTTTAAATAATTCATGAAAATACGTAAAGCGGTCAGCCATCAAAGGAGCACTATCCGTACCCATAGAAATTCCAACAGACTGCTCGTCAAAGACTACGAAGATATCAATATTGTTCCATGTCATCAAAACGAATATTAAGTCTTGTCACCTCTTAATGAAAAAATCAGAATAAGTGTAATTGCTTGTTAAAATGTTGTTTCATTCGTAGAGTTTGTGACAGGGAGATTATTTAATTGGCCAAGATTATCAATAAGATGGCACCTGTGTTCAGATGACGATTAAAATCGTTTAAGTGTATTTTCTTACTTGAGTGCCATTTCACTGATAAATGTTCTTCAAATCACAAATGTTAACAGACTGTAACAAAGTATAACTAAGCTAATGTATATATATATATATATATATATATATATATATATATATATATATAGTTCGTCTATTCAGTCGGATCTAACACAATGCGAGTGCTTCTTCACAATACCTTTCTCATTATCAACACAAAGACAGATTAAGAAAAAATTCACATGCATTGTCCTTGAGAGTGTTCGTTTAGTTTTTTTTGCAGAAATACTATTACTAAGCTATGTTCAAGATTTTTTGCGGACAATGGTAATAAAAACACTCTTCAGAGCCGTAAAACACTTCGACATTACATGATGACCTGCAGGAATATTCATAGACCTGAAGGACTGCATGGAATAATGAGTTTACTTCTGGTAATAGTATAGGAATTGTGTTGTTCATGTTGAATTGTTAGATCTTTAAAGTTTGAATGAAGATAGTTGACTATTTACTCAACCGCATTATACTTCTCCGATAGGACTAGAAGTTTTTATGTAAAAAGAAAACAAGAAGTTTTTATCTAGTTTGTATCCAAATTTATCTTTTGATCATCCTGATCCCTTTTTCATTACCTCGGCCTTTACAGGTCCCAAATCAAGGTCAGATTCTCAATGCCTTATAAACATATATTCAATTTCAACATATAGGAAAGGGTCTGTTCGCATTGTAATGACTATTTTAGTATACAAATATTGGATGGGTTCTCGGAAAACAAACTGCTGCCCCTAGGTAGCGGAGAAGACCTGTGAAACTGTTGTACAAGGCTGTAGACAGAGGGTAGCAGTTTCCAGGCATTCTACCCTACAGAGAAACAACCATTTCTCATGTATCTTGCCCTTCTATTCCTATCTACTGATCAATCACCCAAAATTACTTTGTTAGACACCACTCTGATTCTACTCACAAGTATTCTGAAGTTGATATTAAAAAATGCTGGAGTTCTTTATTGACAATATTGTAGTAGTCTTTGGTGGTCAGGTCTTCCAACGGCCTGTTGGAACTCCCATGAACACGAATTGTGCTCCTTATAAACTGACCATTTTTGAGGCAAAATTTATTCAAAAGCTTCTACATAAGAAAAATTCTCTTGCCGTGGCCTTCATCTCGACATTTAAATGTATCGGTGACATTTTATCTATTAACAATGGAAATATTCTCTCATATGTCGATTAGATATATCTCAGCGAACTCGATATAAGACATCACAGAATCTTTCACATCTGATTTCTACTCTGATATTTTATTGAACATAGATGTTAACGGCAAACTAACCACTCCACTTTCTGATAAACAGGATGATTTTAGTTTCTCCATCGTCAACTTCCAATATTTACTTAGCAATATTCCATTATTACCATCATAAGGTGTTTATGTCTCTCAACTGATCTGAGCGTCTTCTGCGTTTCATCAGGTTTGAAATTCAGGCAGACTATTGACAAACCTGCTGGTGTTATAAGGGTTCCAACTATCTTATTTAAAGTCACCATTTCGCAACGTTTATGGTCTTTATAATGATCTTGTTTTCCAATGCAACCTGCCCTTGGGTAAATGCTGTCTGGCGTGTTAATCCGTAAATATCGATTACTTAATATTCTAAAAATATGTTATTCATAAATGATTATGTATGTAATATCAATTCAACTAAAGTTGGCATAATAAAGTGGCTATTCACAAAAAAAATATTTCTCAAATTATCTGTTCTATTGCTCTGGGTGAGGGCAATGTTAGAAAGGATCCCGGTACGATTAAATATTCATGAACCTGAATATCATGCACCCGATTTTTCATAAAATAAAGGATCTATTTCACATGAATCTAAAACATCAACCCACAATGATTTCTACATGGATTAATGATAATGTAAGAAGAATACGTCAATAGAATTCTGATATACTTATGTCTTCTTTAGCAGCACTTTTTAAACATTCAAATATTCCTACTTTATATTTGTAAGTGGCTCATGTTGCATCTCTGCAAATTCAATTTTAATAATACTTTTTATTAAACTATCTATTTTGCATAATATTAAAACCATATTATTAAACCTGTTTAATGTTGATGTAAGTCAATCAATACCTGTATCATTCTCACTGAGTTCAATAAGTTTCATCTAGCACATCTTTTATTCAATCAGAAATTTGTGATGCAAAATCATATGACCAATTGTCATCAAATTTCATAAAATCATCAATAGTGCAGAGAACATTTAGAAACATCATTATATTACGTATTGTGTTATTGGCAATTTAGTAACAATAGCTGAATCTCACAAAACGTGAATTTCAATGCTTGTAGACTGCATTTAACCACAGTCCTAGACCGGTCGCGATAGTAGTTAGAGCGTTCGCTTCGTAACCGGGAGGTCGTGCGTTCGAGTCCCGCTTGTGCCATGGCCGCGTCAAACCTAAGACGAAAAATAGGTAGTGATTGCTCCTTCGCTAAATGCTCGGCATTTAGAAGTGAGAATCACGGGTCTTTCGGATATGACCTTAAAAACGGAGGTCCCGTGTCACGGTAGGCGTTGGCACGTTAAAGAACCCTCGCTGCTACGGCCCTGGGCTCTAAGCATAGGCCTAAATCTGTGCTACTTCACCTACAAATGGTGACGTCTCAATATGAGTGAAAAATTCTCGACGGGACGTAAAACAAACAAACAATCATCAAGAAAGCACAGTCCTATCATCTGGTGTTAAGTGACTGTTTCAATACTTCTTCCTTCCTTTCGGATCATTATTTTTTAAAACACTGGATACAATGTTGGAGAGTCTTCGTCTCAAAGTTTCTGATTTTCCCACAGCTGTTACAAACACAAATGTTCGCAGATTGCCTCTTCGACAATATTTAAACTAAGTCATACTCCACGAATTTTAGATTATCTTAATGGTATTTATTAAACAAAATAAATAAGTGCCTTACACCTCTTCCAGCTCTCCCAATTTGTTGCATAAAATTGTTTATTTCTAGTGGCAACCCGCAATGTAAAATGACATGAACCTTTACGGAATCGACATATATTTCTCCTCAGTTTGTACAAATGGTAAATATTAGTCAGTTATCTTCCTCTGCTAATTGCTAGACGGCAGCAGGTTCCCGGTCCAGCATAATTTGTTTACACTTAGTGATACGCGATGGCGTGTTCAAAATATGCTAACCTGACCGTAAATGACCTTATGGTGAATTTTAAAAAAGAAAAGCACGGTTACCTGGTTGTAAAAAAAAGAGTTAGTTGAAAGGTATACAGTACAGGTTTTTTTTTCTTCAATCAGTAAATTAATGTAAAATAAGTAGGCCTCAGCAACGCAGCATTAGTCATGTATTACCATGGTTACTGTCTTATAAAATCATACGTAACAAAGATTTTGAATGGATAATTACGACACGAAGGGCTTTAAATATTAATAGAGTCACTATATTTATACTGTAAATGTTTTTTCATTACAAATACCGTCAAATTATCTCATATGTGGTGTGGGTGGTTTATGTATACATACAATATTAAATGTATAATCTGTCGTTCTGTTAAAAATAGGTGAACAAATATACTTTTAGTAAGCATTTTACGTTTGTTTTAGACTAATTTCCTACGACGGAAATCAGGATTTTGGACAGACAGGAGATTTCGAGGCGGAATACAGGGTATCATTACCTGATCCCATATCTTATCTTGATGTAAGTAAATGCTGACGTTTTCTGGTACTACAATCGAAAACTGACATGTTACCAATCCAAATTTGACAAACTGTTAGACATTAAAGTAAAACGATTATATAATGAATGAACAATTCGTTATTTCAAAATATTCAATGACAAAGATTGTACTTGTGTTTCATCTAGTTGCTATGCGCAATACAGGAGAGGAATTTCATACGAGATTGATTTGTTACTTCACAATCGTGGGTCTATACTGGAGGCTCATTTGCTTTTGCACATGACCATGATTATTTAAAACTTACACCTGAAGATTTCTTTCGTGAAAGAATTGACCTGCTTGATGTTACAAAGGAAAGAATTAATGCTTCAGAAGAAAGAACCAGGGGTCAGGAAATAGTTTTACATGGAAAAAAATGAAAGGACATCCAGGCTGCCAACATCAATGTATGGTAGACATTGCAAAGCTACAGAGCGCAAGTACATGATAAAACTGGCCAATTATCTACATATTGTAACCGATATTAAAGCAACACCCATGGAACATGGTAGACAACATGAAAATGTTGCTTTTCAGAGAGGCATGAAAGACACTGGACTCAAAGTCAACATTTGTAAACTTTTTGTGTCACTTGAATTTCCACACTTAGCTTCATCACCAGATGGGATTGTTTGAAGCGATTCAATTGTTGAATTAAAATGTCCGTATACATCTAGAGACAAACCAACTAATACTAAAACTGTGCTATATTTAAAACATGATGAAAATGAAATATACTTTTTAGAAGACAAGCACCACTACTTTTATCAAATTCAAGGCCAAATGTTTTGTACTGAAGCAAGACAATGCACACCCATCTGTCATGCTGACAATCTAAATATCACTGACATAAAACATGTCTCAGTATTCAGTATTGATTTTATTTTGGACATGACTGACAATTTAAGCAATTCCTATTCTGTGTATGTCAAAACTGCATTAATTTGCAAACATGTTTACAGACCATTTAGTAGCTAAACTTGAAACAACGAACATTAAGATGTGATCTACATTTGCGATTCAGCAAAAATCTTAAATATTGATGTATACCAAACATGTCTCTCAATAAAAGATGTTATGAACAAAATGCATTGAAAAATCAATATGAACTGGTATGTTCAAATCATGTATAAGCTAAACCTTTAAACATCTCTTTGGATGATGCACGTTCTAAACTTACACAGCATGAAAAGGCCAACATAACTAACAGTATTCAACCCCGTAATTCCTATAGAAAATACAACTCAGAGGGATGGGCAAACACGGACCCCTGGTCATACCAGAGGTGGGATCGGGTACCTAGGAGGAGTAAGCATCCCCTGTCGACCGATCACACCCGCCTTGAGATCTAAATTCCGATAAGGTAAACGGAGCAATCCGTAGTCAGAATGAATGTACCAAGGACGGCCTGACAATTGGTATGAAACACATCAGACAGCATTTGATTTAATGGTAACAACAAAAAGTATTATGAGATGATAGTTTGGTCTTTGTACTGTTCAGGAAGGATTTTATATGATTTTCCTAGACAAATTATCCTCTTAATATGAACTCTTTTACTAGAAATATTTCTATCCCAGAGAAGAATTTTTCCACTCATTCTATTTCTTTATCTAAAACAATATATTTACAGTGACAGCTACTCGTGCTAAAATATTTTGAACATTAAAACCCTTATCAGCCATCACACTGTCTTTAGGGTTACAAAATTGCACTAGCTTATTTCTCTCTACAATCTGTCTATCATTTGTACTACCATTTGAAATAAAACTATCTAATCCACTTAGTATTGACCCAGCTAGTATTTTGATAGTGTCTATTCTTGTACGTCAACATGTTGCCTGCTGTGCCCTTGGAGCCTTAGGCTTTTTGACTGGACATTCTCTTCCATCAACAATAGTTCTAGTAGTAGGAAATTTGTTTTAAAATCAGAAGAAGCAAAGTATTTGACTAAACTATGAGATGGCCATCCATTAATTTCTTGCCACTGTTTTGACATAAAAAGTATGCATGCTTAAACAATATTTTAACACTAGATTCAGACACAAAAAAATAGAGATAACTCAAAATTTGTCAAACAACGCTTACTTATTTTCGATTTCCAACTGAAATGCTTTGATTGTCGATTTGATAGAAAAAAATGTTTCAAGCAATAAGCAGATTGAGCTAACGTCCTGTGAACAAATAAAAATTTACAATATCTTTCCAAACCAATGTCGAATCTCGGCCGCGGCGTTATGTGAGCAAGTTTGTCAGTTTACTTTCGGAAGGTCGGTGGTCTCTTCCCCGGCACATTGTATCTGGGTTCTCTCCTCCACCAACAAAAACTGGACGCCACCAGATAACTGAAAAACTGTTGAGTGTGACGGAAAGCAATAAATAATCAATCAATCAATCCAAACCACTGTAAAAACGAATTCCTACATCATCATTTGCAACGTTTTCCAAATCAAACATAAGCTTATTTATAGTTTGTGTTGTTTTTACTGAACATTCTTGATCAATTTCATTTTCAATTACTTCTTCACAAGCATTTTCTTCGAAAAATAACTTCTTCTTGCATCTCTATCTCTATACTGTTATTATCATAAAAAAAACAACATTTTTCTAATTTTTTCCTACACCTTTCTTTAATTTCAGTACACGTACTATCACGTTCAACATCTCTTTCTTTCTTTTCATGGATGATTCAGACTTAGATTTTTTCCAGTGGATAATGCTAGGCATAGCTGTTTGTGGCAGTCTTTTTATTGATGGTATTTCCCTAAAATTGCAAAATTCATTGTAAAGCATTGTAGGCTATTGGTATTTCTCGCTAATACAATGCAAATACAATATATATATATATATATATATATATATATATATATATATATATATATATATATGTGTGTGTGTGTGTGTGTGTGTGTGTGTGTGTGTGTGTGTGTGTGTGTAAATTGCGATAGTAACTATACCTAATTCAATGTGTATATCTTTATCTTGCATCAAGATAATTATCTAATTATGTTACACAATCCATATGGCTGACTTTCACGAATTATCAATAGCTAAATAGCTATAACCTAAAGCTACTACATTGTTATTTTTTCGATACACAAAATTATAAAAGAAACTGCCTGATTGGAAGTTATTTTTGCGATACGATACATTCTTGAATATCGATACGCATCGATATATCGACATATTGATACAGCCCTATAGGGCATAATGCAATATTTCTCTGACTGTATACTCCGCTTTAATATTGTGACATATGATGTAAAATCGTAGCTTAGATTAATTCAATTAGAAGAGGGATGTATTGTTATATAGAATACGTACCGAGTTAGAGGAACCTCGGATTAACAAATGCAGTGCTGAGCGTACGTGATTACCTACTTAAATTAAATTATCTACATTTTCGATTCTATTATTGTTTTTATACCCTATATTGTCTCCTGCACAAAGTCGTTGGCAGTCAAATGCTCGTAAGAAATGACGCCAAGTTTTCAATGTGTTCTGGTCCAACCGCCTTACAGTGTTAATCCACAATTTTTTTATGATTAGGGTTGGTGGGAAATTCGTGCACTCCCCTAACATGGCAACCGCAGACTGAGCTACAAGTTGCAGGCATATTTACAGTAAAATTAAACGGATTTTCTAACTATTTGACTGGAATGCCGCTACACTAACACCGGAAATCGTGCAGGACAGGGTACTACAGCCCCACCTAGATAGGACCGACAACTCACTATTTTTAGCCATTAACAGTCTTATAATTTCCTCTATTGACATATCGTTTTGTCACATGAGAAAGCATAGTGAACTACGGGATTCCTGCTCTCCAGGGTCCTTAGGAATGGAGCAAAAACTGTAACAAATTTGAAAAACGTTCATCTCTACAATATCCATAAGAAAATCTAAATGATATAGCGTAGGTAGACCTCTACCAAAATTTTTAAATTTCGTGATTCTCGGGGTAGAAATTCTGACTCAGAGGCAGGACCAAACTTTGTATATAATGTTCATATGTAAATCATTTAAACGATACCCTCACTTCTATTGCTACTAATCTGTAAACGACATGGATATTTATAACGACCAAGTAGTCGTTTACCATAATTGCAAATCTGATGATCGCAGGTGTAAGGGTTTTAGTATCATGGCGGGGCTAGAATCGACAGTTATTAAATGGGCCAACATTTGAACATTTTTAACTTCCTGATAACTAACATTCCATTTTTTACGATTTAATCATGTAAACATTTTTGGAACAAGGGTGGCGTAATTTGTATTAAAATACTTATTGTGCAAAATACTTCTTGATGTAGAGCAGCATTATAAATTTCACGAGTCCAACTCCTGTGTAGCTGACGCCAGGGTGGGCAAACGTGGTATATTTAATTGTAAAATATTTAGATAATATCTTCTTTAGTGCTATTTGTACTAAAGTGAAGCTAAATAGATATTTAGAAGGAGTACGTAGTTCTGGAACATATGTGTAAATTTCATCATCACAGGGGTAAGGGTTTGGTTCAAGGGTGGATCGAGCATTATTATAGTGCTAATTTTTATCATTTAAAACTCTTCGTCAACTTTTATCAGTATAGGCACTTTCGAGGGCATGTAAGCTTTGAGAATATGCCATCTTCTATACTGCTGCTGAGTATTAGAATGTCGCTTAGATATGCAGAATAAGTACATTTTTCTGATTCGTAGCCTTTGGAGCTAGTACTAGTGCTTCATACTTTTAACTAATACTCAGGCGGCTGATAAGGCTTATTAATATTATACATATATGGTATGATCACTAGTTCTTTTATGGAAAATATTCCCTCCAAAACTGTTATTGCTGAGAACACAAAGAGCTGAAATTTTAAGGTTTGGTCTGTCAAGTGATTTACTTTTGATGGTACTTGGCTGACAAAAGCAGGTTTTTTAAATAAAAGTTTACGTCTCTAAGGTTGTGCTGATGTTGCTGTAAACGCAAGTATAGGGATGTCTGGATATACAGACCACAACTTGCTTATCCTGGAGAAACACTCTCTAAATGCTTCATCAATTTTGGTTCCCTTTCCCCTGATTGTTTATTGATTGTTTATTGTTTTCCGCCACACTCAACAATGTTTCAGTTGCCTGGTGGACTCGTTTTTGTTGGTGGAGGAGAGAGCCCAGATACAATGTACCTGGGAAGAGACCACCGACTTTTCAAAAGTAAACTGGGAAACTTTCTCACATATATCTGCGCGACCGAGAATCGAATCTGCGCCGACTAGAGGAGAGGAGCCTTGTGATTTTGAGCGCAATGCCCTAACCACTCGGCCACGGAACCCCCGCCCCCTTCCCCCTGAATTAAAACAATGCTGAATATTTATTTTATATAACTATAATAATAGCATTTGTTTTTCGTTCTAGCTACCCCTTAGCCTTACAAATTAGTATCAGAATAATCAGATTTCACCTCAGTCAAAATTATTTATTATTCATAGTATCAAAAAATTATGTCTATTAAAATAATTAGATTCAGCCTTATTTAAAAGTATCTATTATTTATATTAGTTATAAATCATATCTATTAAAATAATTAAATTTCACCTACCACTGGAGAGTATATGAGCCTCGTCAACAATGATTATTTGAATGGGTTTATATTTTTTCACATTAATACATCTCGGATTTATTCTATTTAAAGACTGTTAAATGATTTTGAATTTTACAGCACCATATCAAAAATAACGGGCTCAAGATTGATTGATTATTGATTGATTACTTATTGCTTTCCGCCACACTCAACAATTTTTCAGTTATCTGGTGGCGTCCAGTTTTTGTTGGTGGAGGAAAGAACCCAGATACAATGTACCTGGGAAAAGACCACCGACTTTTCAAAAGTAAACTGGGAAACTTTCTCACATAACGCCGCGGCCGAGATTTGAACCCGGGCTCAAGAGAAGAGGGTTCAAAAATTTCCCAAACTAAAGTAGTTATCCGTTCGTATGTAATGTACAGTAAAAAGAAGCTGCGAATTACCAGAATATTTTTTGACGTTATATGAACAAAATTGTGGATATAAAATATTTTTCCATGTTGTGTTTGTGTTTCTTGTTTATCAGTAACTAAAACGCCAATTGCTGCTGGTTATACAGAGTATATCACCTCTACAATGGCAGTTCATTCTTTCATATGTCAATTCAATGTATCCCAGTGAACTCCGTGTGAAGGACACTACAGAATCTTCGACATCTGCCTCATACTTGGATATTTAATTGAACATTAATGTTAACGGCAAACTAACAACTTAACTTTATGACAAACGGAATATCATATGTTTGTTTGTTTTTTATTTATAGTCGCCTGAGCAATTTTTCAGCTATCCGGCAACTGATAAGTTTCTCCATCATTACGTTCCCATATTTATGTAGCAATATTCAATTATCATCTGCGTATAGTATCCGTCTCTTAACTGATTCGAAACACAAATGCATGTTCAACGTATTGTAACGTGTAATTTTATACGTCCGTCTTAAGATGGGACGTATTATGGTACAGCGATATCTGTACCTTCGTCCGTCTATTCCGGATTTTTTGTTTCTATTTTCATGTGTCTGTCTTGAAACTGTACCAAGTAAGCTACCATAAATAGATATGAAAATCTAAAAGACCTTGAAATGTACTGCTGGCCTTCCTTTATATATATATATATATATATATATATATATATATATATATATATCTGTTACAAAACAAAGTATGCCAAGACTTATTGAAGGTTGATGCTACTCAAAGTAAAGTTTCACAACTCCTGGCATTTTAGCCATATATGACTTTTTCCACAGGCGTATCGTGTACATTTTACAGTACTATTGGTAAATTGAGACAGGCTACTGACAAATAAGATTATGTTAAAGGATGTTCAACAGTCTCGTTTAAAGTAAGCATTTCGCATATTCTATGATCTTTATAACGATCTTATTTGCAAATATAACCTTTAAATGGGTTAAATGCAGTCTGATGTGGTTTATACAATTTGCTAGACTATTCTTTACTTACCAATTTTGACTACGAACTACTTTGTTTACCTAATTAAGATATAGTGGGTATGACCGGTCAACAGGGGTGCTTACTCTTCCTAGGCATCTGATCCCACCTCAGGTGTCTTCAGGGGTTTTCGTTTGCCCTACTCTTAATTTTGTTTTTGTCATAGGAATTTTGAGATTGATCACTGTTCGTTATCTTCACATTTTCACTTCAAAATAACAAGTTCCCATGTCTAATATTGAGGAAACATTTACAATCTGAAAACACAAAAAGAATAAGTAAAATGTGTAAGGACTCATTATAACGTACTGTATTTTTATAAATACACTTCAATATACTGTGTTGTTTTTCTATCGGATATATTCCTAGCCTGAAATATGAAATAATTGTACTGCATGATGGTGCTTATTTTAGTATGATACACTTTATAAAATCTAAATCAATATAAATTATGTTTGATTTCTAAAAGTTCTCGGAATATGGCTTATGCCAAATAAATAAACGCCCTTGAAATGTTACCTCATCGAATTCTTTTGTGTTTCATGTTCTGATAAATCACATTAGTGATAATATTAACTTCATATAACATTCAATATTGAGGTATGTCACCATTGATGTTGCCCTCAGTCAATACACACAACACACAGATAACTATACAAATATTTTTTTTAAATTTCTCGCAAATACATATTTCATTAATTTGATGTTCCAAACCTATTTCTGCACCATTTATTCTCTCCACAAATAATAGTATGACGCAATTTTGCCGTTTTTACTAACCCCAAACTTTCTAACAAATTTATATTAAAGATTGATACCTCTATGTCTGGTACAGGTTTTATTTTTGTACAATGTCTGATGTCTCAAAACAATGCGTGATTAGACGACTTTTCGGGAGAATGTTCCCATTTTACATCAAAGGGACGATGTCACTAGTTTAATATAGGTTTTCCGTTGAATATACTCAACCTCCTATTCAACATGAAAAATTATAATGACCATTTTTAAAAATTTTAAATTCTTAAATACCGTATTTAGTATTTTGGTGAATTCTTTGACAAGACACATTTTTGCCAAAACCGTACCTTGTTCTTTCAGTTTACATAATTAACGACGTGATTGCGAATAAATATCATCTGCAGTCCGTGGTACTTAACAGAGCCTGTGATGGGCAACTAACATAGTCAAGAAATCAAGCAGATAAGAGCAATAAAACCGAACTTTAACTGCTATTGGGGGAACAAAATTTTACTGACGATTAATTGATGATCAAACAACGAATTCGAACTCTATAATTTATATATTACTCAAGTATGACCAGTGTCACCATGGTGATCTGATTTAAAGTCTTTAGCAGTCTCTTATCACGTGAAATCTAAATAATCAAACATAAATAGTAGAAAAATAATTTGAAAGTAAAATCCTAACGTGCAGAGGTCCGGGATACATCTAAGCGTTCCCCCCCCCCCCCAAAAAAAATACATGAAGTTAGTCTCCAATATGTTCTTAATATAAAAGTCTTGAGTTATTTATTATTAAACTGTATCGAGGGATTACATAAGGTTTTGTCAGCGAGTTTGGTATTTCTTAGGTAATCTTTAAGATTTATGATTTAAGGCTTACTAGGATTAAGGCAATATCTCATTCAATTATCATGTAGTATGCTAACGTATGAGAGTCATGTTGCCAAAATTGATTGCATTTGGAATGTTGTGTCAATGGAGTTGTTTTCAATTAATAAATTTTGCGATTCTTAAAATTCGTGGTCTATATAACCAAATTATCACTTCTAACTACTGAGTAATGTTAAATAGTAATGTTATTGCGGATTCAAAATGTGATACTCGAGGTCATTTTAACAACATGTAGAAAACGTGGAAGCGAAAATAGATATTTCAATTGTATTATAAACTACACTAGACATAAATCGTTATATTGCATCCTGTGTTCTGTTTTTTTTTTTAATCTAAAAGCAAAAGGTTAGGATAAAATACCATATTGATTGATACGCTGATTTAAAAAGCAAGGTGTTTCTACAATTTGATTTGATTAAACGCCGAGGAGGAGTGTGGAGCTAGAGAAGTAGACATGTATGGGATACGTCATTTGCTCTGGTGTCTATTACTACTTAATGGTGAGCAGTTTTTGCACAACCTTATTATTCAAGATCAAAGAAAATATTTCATTATGACAACAAAAATATACTCTGCAAAAAAAGAAACGCATAGCCCTTTTGAAATTTTAAAAATGCAAATTATGTATTTTACCAGGTAAACTGAAATGGTCAATTGAGTAATTGATTTTTTACAGGTAAGTATGAAACTTTAAAGGTATGTTCATTTGATTTGGCTCTCTGCCAAATTAGCTCGGCGACTCTCTAAAATTGCACATCACCTCTATCGCCATGGAATTTGGCTTACGTTTTTCACGAGAACTTTGTGCTTAATTCAACCGCTACATTAAAGCGTATAAAAGGACGAAGTTTGAAGCTTGAATTCATCATAACGTTAAAATGCTGCCATGCCAAGGTTGGACCCTGCTACTCGAAATATCGTCATTGGCCGTCTCCAGGCCGGAGTAGCCCAAAGTGAAATTGCATGAACTGAAAACGTAAATCAGAGCACAATTTCTCGGCTGTGGAACAGATTCCAGCAGACTGGCTCTACTAATGACCGACCGAGGAGTGGGCGACCTCGCATTACGACTCCTGGACAAGATCGCTACATCCGGGTTTTTCATCTACGGAATCGAACCGTTGCTGCAACAACTACTGCAGTCGGAATACCTGGATTGAGAAGAATCAGCTCGCAGACAGTCCGCAACCGACTTCGACAATATGGCATTAGACCCAGAAGACCGTATTTTGGAGCAGTTTTGACACCGTTACACAGACGAGAAAGAGTCCGATGGTGCAACAGATTGAGGGGCTGGACATTCCGCAACTGGCGTAGAATCTGGGTCAGCGATGAGTCCCGTTTTCTGCTACAGAAACGTGATGGAAGAATCCGTGTATACCGACGCAGGAATGAACGTTTCTCTTCCTCGTGTGTCCAAGAAGTGGATAGCTTCGGTGGAGGAAGCGTCATGATGTGGGCGGCGATCTCTAATGACCGTAAAACAGAACTGGTACATGTACCGGGCAATTTAACGGCTCAAAGGTACAGAGACGGAATTCTCCAACCTCACCTTATGCGCGTAATTGACCGACAGAGGGAGTTATTCCAACATGACAATGCTAGGCCTCACACAGCCCGCTTAACAATTGACTACCTTCAGCAGAACAACATTAATGTGCTACCATGGCCTTCCAAATCACCGGATTTGAATCCGATTGAACACTTATGGGACCAACTGGATAAACGTGTGCGCCTGCGCCAACCTCCGCCTCAGACCCTCGATCAGCTCCGTCAAATGTTACAACAGGAATGGCGAACAATTCCACGCAATAACGTAAGAACATTGATTGACTCTATGCCAAGGAGATGCAGAACTGTGTTGGCAGCTCGAGGTGGTCATACACGGTACTAACTTAAACGTGACAGGAAGTGTTCTTAACTGTGATGATCTTACTTTTTTTTCACCAATATCTAAGGTTTGGACTGTAATTTTTTTCAATTGAAACAATTCTAGTGAATATCTACATTTTTTATTGTAAAATCATAATCCAAAATACATCTACTAAAATCTTAAAAAATCCATTATGCGTTTCTTTTTTTGCAGAGTATAATATCAAAATAAGTTCTTTTGCAGATTTTATATATAATTTAATCTAACGAATGATGTCGATAATGAATTATGTAGGGGATTCAAATATCGGTGGGGGTATTCAGTTAAATCAAGCTATTCTCCCATATATTCCGTGCAATAATTAAGAAAGTCCTGTCACATTAAATACAACTCTCGTAAAGTTCATTTTACATTCTTTGTGGAAACGGTAATGCAAAATTCAGCTGGGGTGTTTAATCAAAAACTGTAAAGGTACAGACACTTCAAAAATTCACACCGTGCTAGGTGAGTTTTCGATCCCATTCCATATATAAACAATGGAATATAGATAATATGAAAAAAAAATTACGAACAGAGATAATACGAAAATGCTATAATGTATACAAAATTAAGAGTGTCAAAAATAACGGCTCCCTGAACACATGGGATGTGAGATCAGGATCCCGTTTCATCAATAATAGTCTGGTCCAGATTTTGAAAAAAGAGGCTAGAAATGGGTTCTAACGGCAAATTATTATTATTTGGTCCAACATAACTTTTTAACCTAATTTGCGTATGCTGAATCCGAAAAAATATGTTGAACTTCATGAAAATGGCGTTAAATAGGTCAAAATGGCGATTCAAAATGGCGGTGTTGAAATTTGCAAAATTATCTATATGGCTTTATTTTAAAAATGTTTATTGCAAATTAAAGCAATTTAAAGGCTTGTACTAAACTTATATGTGTCTGAAAAATAGAATAAATTGTTCAATGTTCGTTAAACAATTAAAATTGTGAAAAAAACGATTAGATCCCAATTAACTCATTTTTTCGCAACCGCATATTGACGCACAGTATATATATGCATTTTGATATGATATTTAATGCTTATTTCCTTCTAATTGTGCAAATTATTCAGTTAACGTATTGCATACTTTATGATATAAATGCACTTGAAATTCAACACAGTGTTCAATGGTTTTCACAATAGCGCGACCGACACAATCGAGGATCGAATTAACAAATGATTCTGACATAAGGTATAAAACTGATGGCCGAGGTTATAGGCTTGTCATATCTCACCACTCATTGATTAGAAATCATGACTGAACGATCACTTAAGCGAAGTTATCAAATAGATACAGATTTGTGTGTTATATGTCAGGAAAAAAAGACAGACACGTTAGAATTAAAAAGCAAAAAGTCTATCGAAACGTTGACCGAGAGGGCATCTCGTCGTAAGAAAGTTAAAGATGCCAGGAACTATGATGCCATTGACAGAATAGAAAAATTAAGTCCGAATGATAGAGTTCTATGTCATAGGAAATGCTATAGTGCATTTACTCACCCCAGACCAATTCAGTTAATGGAAAGAAAAGCATGTTTGCTTACAAACACATCTGATACAATCAACGTCGATACAGAGGATGATGTACCGTCTACGTCATCTTGCTCACACCCTTCTGCAGCAGCATCCCGAACTTTGCGAAATGCATCTACACCAATAGATTGGGAGTTATGCATATTTTGTCAACAACAAATTAAACAGAAGCTATTCAACATTACAACATTTTCTGTTAGCGACATGGTTCTTAAAAATGCAAAGTATGACAACATACTTCGTGTTAAGTTAGGAAACGTTAGCGATTTGATAGCTGCAGAGGGTAAGTACCATCTAAAATGCATGAATACTTTTAAGTATGATGCACAAAAAACAGAAAAGGAGTCAAAATGTGAAGATCTGGCCATGATATTTCTTGTTCGAGAACTGGAGTACGCAGCCAGCAAGTGCCAAATCTTACAGCTCTCTGATACATGGAACAGGTACTCCAAGTTGGTAGAAGAGGTAGGATCTGAAATGCCACAGTCTTTTATCACTCGTAGATCAACGTTTAAAGAAAATCTGCAAGCCAAGGTGCAGAATATCTTCCAGTTTCTTCGTCCCCTCGATAGAGCAGTATCTGAACGCGAAACTCTTTTAGTGCCCCATATTCTTTCTAAATCTCATTTTGGAGATATGTTTCATGATGACCAAGATACCATGGATGACGAATTACTCACTATGCCATGTTATAAACCTCCACACAACTCATTTCATGAACTGGTACATGTTGCACTAAGATTAAGATCAGACCTGCAAGATAGACCTGGTCACATGGGTTTGAATGTTTGTGAGGCTGATGCCGTAAGTTGTGTCCCAGATAGTATCCTCATGTTTCTGAATCTTCTTTATGGCGAACAAGAGGTCTTTGATTGTACTGATGGCAATGACAATCCAGATTGCAGCAGACAGAAGAAAATAGTGAGCGTAGCTCAGGATATTGTGTATGGGGTAAGTAATGGAAAAAAGTGGACTCCAAAGCATATTGGCCTTGCATGCACCTTGCATCAAATGACAAGGTCAAAACAGCTGTTAAACTTGTTTAATAGTGCTGGTCACACCCTGAGTTATAAAGATGTTCTGCGTGTTGACACTGGGCTTGCAGAGGAAAGCCTTCAGTCTATGGACATTTCCTTCCCTCGAATTTAAAGCCAAGCGTTTTCACACACTTTACAGCTGACAATATTGATATTAGTGATTCAACACTGGATGGCAAGGAAACATTCCATGCAACGCAGATAGCATGTTGGCAACGAGGGTCGGGAAATGACATTAACCTTCAGCACATAAGTCCATCTTCAAATGAGACATTGAAGGTACCTCCTCAGATGGACAGTATTGTCATTTCCCCAATAGTAGACGGAAAATCACAACCTCACTATCCCAGACCAGTTACGTTAGATATCTTCCAACCTTCTGACTCAGAAAATCAATTGTCCTCTCAAGAGTTTGCTAATGAATTGGCGTTTCATTTGCACAGACATAAGCAGAAAGTCCCAGCTAGTTGGTCAGGACATAATCAGTCTGTCAGTAGTAAAAACCCGGATCTCACACTTGTTGGTTACATGCCTATTGTACAAGCACCTGCTCATGAAATGGATACACTTAACACAGTTGTCCAGAAATGCATGCACATATCTGAGCATCTTGGTCAACGTCATACAGTTATCACAGTTGATCAAGCTTTGTACTTTAAGTTGATGGATTTAAAATGGTCAGTTCCTGAGTATAGAGACAGGCTTGTTCCAAGAATGGGTGGCTTACATATAGCTATGAATTTCATGAAATGTATAGGAGATCATATGAGAGGTTCTGGTTTGCATGAACTGTGGATGGAATGCGAGTTATTAGGACCTGTGGCTGCTGAAAATGTATTAGGTGGAAAGCACTACAGTCGTGGCATGAGAGCCCATAAAATTACTGCTCAAGCAATCTGGAAGATTTTACTGCCAGACTTTGTGTTATTTGTATCTACCAAAAATGTTGATCATTCGCAAACATTGAATGGCATCATGACTGAACAGCAAGACATACTTTCTAGCATTGACCAACTGCAAAATCCTGTTTTCAAAGAGTATTTGTCAAGTTTCAGACAGGAAATTGACAACCCAAATGTCCTGTTTTGGTGGTCATATTTGGACATGGTTTCTATCCTTTTAATGTTTACAAAGTCAGAAAGAGATGGGCTTTGGGATTTATATTTGAAGTCTTTCCGTTCAATGCTCCCATGGTTCTTCCGATATGACCATACAAATTATGCTAGGTGGGGTAGTGTGTATCTTGCTGATTGCCACCAATTGCCTATTGAAGTACTATCAGAGTTTCAGGATGGAAATTTTGTCGTCAAGAGAAGTGCTGGAACTTTCAATCAAGTTGACCCAGACCAAAGTCAAGAATGGCTAAACGCCACGGGTAAGAAAGGTGGTGGAATTGTAGGAATTACTAGGACTCCATCTGCTCTCAGTAGGTGGTCCCATTCCTACAATCTGAGATCTCATATAAGTCTTCTTACAAAGGTGATGTACGATGTGAATCCAGATGACATTCTCACACACAAGGACGCATCAAAGAGTCGACAAGTTACTGATGCAGTGTATGAGGATTCGCTCGTTGATGCAATGAAAAGGTTTAGAGTATTTGACCTTTTGTACGAAAGAGATCAACTGATCAATATAGTTACAAAAGACAAAGCTACAGATATGATCAAGGAGTCCTTACTTTCTGCAGCAAATTTGGGACAGATATCATTAGAGAATTTCGTAAAAGATCGTCTGATACCAAACATAGAAACAAGTAGTTTACAAGTTCCTTTGAGAAGTGTTCTGAAAAAAAGCTGCTCATTAACATTTGACTCCTTATACAAGGTACAAGTTGTACCAAAAGCTGTGGAAAAGAAAAAAATTCTAAAGGCAGATCGGAACATACTGCAGAGACTTGTCATTGCATATAAGGCCGGACGAGAGGTTGATTTAGAGCAGATTTTGAAACACGAGCTCCTTCCTGTGCCGATATCTATAGCGGATACCAGCGGTGCACTAAAGTCTGGAAACAAATCTGTTGTTTTAGAAGACATACTTCAAGATGTTGATGTAAGGGCGCGAGTCGAAAATGTAGGCGAATCACCAGCTTTGATCATAGATGGCCAGGCTTTAGTTCAGAGCATGAAAACACATGGCATGAAAACATTTGGAGACTTTGCAGATGAGTTTGTTTCCACTGTGGTGAGAAAAGGGGCCATGTATTCAAGAGTTGATGTTCTGTTCGACCGTTACAGGGAACAATCTATAAAATCGGGCACTCGTTCTCGTAGGGCAAAAGGGCAGCAGCCAGTTAGAAGGGTTATTGAAAATAAGGATGTGCCACTCCCGAATAACTTTTCAGCTTTTTTGTCTTTGAATGACAACAAGAAAGACCTAGCTGCCTTTTTATCTGAGCAGATAATTCTTCAAGCACCCACAGAGAAAACTGTTGTTACTGCTGGTGGGTTTCTCGATGAGAATAGCGTTAAATGCAATGACGAATTCCTCGATATATCTGCCCTACATGCGTCACATGAAGAGGCAGATACTAGAATAGTTCTTCATGCCATACATTGTGCGAAAGAATCCACTTGCAGTTCAGTTGTTGTACTAGCATCTGATACTGATGTTTTACTGCTACTTGTATCTTTCTTTTCAGAAATAAATATACAGTTGTGGATGGTTGCTGGAACATCTGCAAAACCCAAGAACATTCCTATTCATGCTGTTGTAGAGAAAACCTTTACCTCTCCAGAAATGTGCACGAATCTGTTAGCATTCCATGCTCTGACTGGATGTGACACAACTTCTTTTTTCTTTGGGATATCCAAAAAAACTGGATTTAAGGTTTACAAAGACAATGTTGGGCTTCTTGGGGGTTTTGGAGAGGGCAATTTAACTGAACAGAAAATAGTCGACTGTGAAAAGTTCGTATGCAAGCTGTATAACCAGGGCACAGTGTCGTCAACTGACTCGGTTAGGAACATTTTATTCGGAAAATCCAAGAGCCCCGAAAACATGCCCCCCACTAGCGATGCCTTGCATCTGCACATTAAACGTGCACATTATCAAGCGCTGGTATGGAGACAAGCAAATATAAGTAACCCCACATTACCATCTCCAACTGAGATGGGATGGAAGTTGAATGAAGGTATTCTAGTGCCTATTCTGATGACTTTAGACCCAATTCCAGAATCTTGTTTAGACTTGATTGCATGTAGTTGCACAACAGGTTGTAAAACATTGAGGTGTGGGTGCAAGCGTAACAATTTGCTGTGCATGGACCTTTGTAAGTGCAAAATCACAAGCAAAGAACAATGTAGGAACAGTATACGTTGAATTTTGAGGAAAAACAGAGAAAATTCGGGTTTTCTTTCGTGCAATGGCTTTTTTAGGGTCGCATGCTTATTTCTATCTTTTTCTCGATGCTATTGTATTTTGTAATCATAGTTTTTACATTTTTTTTTCTACATGCGCGTTTCAAAACGATTTGAAAAAAATTACTGTCCGCCATTTTGAATCGCCATTTTGACCTATTTAACGCCATTTTCATGAAGTTCAACATATTTTTTCAGATTCAGCATACTCAAATTAGGTTAAAAAGTTATGTTGAACCAAATAATAATAATTTGCCGTTAGAAGTTCTTTTTAGCTGAAATCGGACCAGACTATAAGCGTAAATTTTGAACGAAGTCTTACGCAGATTAAGTAAATCTAGTTACGTATAATCTTAGTTTATTGTAAACCGAGTTTCACGAAACGACGTAAATACATGCGTACGTTACCAATCGACTAAGATTTCAACTTGCTTAGTTACCGTTTCCTGAGCATGCGCACATTGTACTTTGGTTTTTATCTCTTTTTATTTTCACTTGTCGTCAGGACCAAAACAACGAGTAAAATGAGCGCAAGGAAAATGCACAAGCCGAAATAGGGAGAAATAAAGATGGTCATGTTGGAATAATGTGTGTGCACTGCAAACAAAATCAAATATATACTGACGTATTTTAAAAACGCAACACACTTTTTTTTAATTTATTCATTGAAAACATTATATATAAAACTTAGTGCAAAATTTACCCAACATACATTGTATTGATTTTTAAAAGCCATCTCTCGATTTACCTGTGTTCATTGTTTGCGAATTGTGAGTAGCATCGCACGAAATTTTCAGGGTTTTTTTCAAACATGTGGAAACTCTGTTGGTGAAAGTATAGACGCCACTAACGGGAAAAAAACCAAGACTATGCCGCGTTTAAACAATGAAATGCCTAATCAGGCACTTGGTATGCTGCAAGCAGGCGTTAGTCAGCGTGAGGTTGCAAGGCGTTTCATTATCCATTCTTATAAGTTATCTGGTTGTTGTCACCATTATATCTAGAACCGTTTCCAGAACTTTGAAGCGCCATGGGATCCGCTGCAGAAGACCTTATAAGGGGCTACAGGTTAACCCGCATCACGGACGGTGCAGATTGCAATGGGCAAGGCAGCGTCTGACTCAACGTCAAAATTGGTCACATGGTGTGTTCTCAGATGAATCTAGATTTAACGTTAGCAAAGCAGACGTCAGATGTCGAGTTTACGTCGTTTACATGAACGTTTTGCAGACAATTGTGTCCTCGAGCGTGACAGGTTTGGAGGGGAAGTTCTCATGGTCTGGGGTGCAATTAACCACAGTTTTCGATCATAACTGGTCGTTTTAATGGAACCCGCACTGCTAGGAGGTATGTGGACCAAATTCTGCAGCCTTGCAGCCTGTGTTAGCACCATTATTGCAGCAGCACAGGGAAGGAAACGGGTTAATTTTCCAACAGAACAATGCGCGTCCACATACGGCAAGATTGACACAAAACTTCTTTTTTCAAACAAACGCCATTGACGTCCTTGATTGAATCCAATCGAGCATTTGTGGGATGAGCTGGGGAGACGTGTGCGCAGCCTTCAGCCTCAGAATTAGGGAGAACCTTGTTGGAGGAATGGCAGAATATTCTCAGAGGACCATCCGAAATCTTTGTTAATCAATGTCACATCGCTTTGCACCGTCATCACTGCTACTAGAGATCATACTCGGTACTAGTGAACAAAATTACATTTTTGACGCACCGCTCATTGACATTCATTTCAACAACTGTAGCCTCTTTGTGAATAAAGTGATGTTTAAAATCAAAGAATAGTGTTCGGTCAACACAGTTCATAATATTTCACTATGAATTTGTTTATTAGATATATGAACAAATTCATGATATATAAAATTATCAAGTGTTGCGTTTTCAAAGTCCGTCAGTATATAAAGCATATGGTAATGTATACAAACGCATGATTTCCAAGGTCCAAACCGATACGTTTTACTCTAATCACTCCATAAAGGAAACAATATTTTGTATATATATACTACTCAAAGTTTGATAAGGATCATATAGTTCTTACATTATAAAATCAATATATGAATTGATAAGACACGCAAATTTCATCATAGTGTTGGACTGACCCCTCTTGAGCCTCAAAACACAGGTTAGGTAGGGAAATGCATGCTGCAGTGATCATGAGTAGCACGTGAAGCATGGTACCCACATTATTCACATTTCTGAGTGCTTGTTGTTGATTTGAATTTGGCCATTGTCTTTACATCTGACCTCGTTTAAGTCACTGTTACTCTATGAACATGCCTCCACAACGTCAAAGACGTCGTTTGACTATTGAAGAATTGGCCAGATGCATAGGAATGCTCGAAAATGGTGCAAGACAACGTCACGTTGCAGAGCTATTGGGTGTCAGTCAGAGCGTTGTTTGCAGAGCTTGGAACCGGTATCAAGCTCATGGTTCAGCTTCTCATCGACATGGAGGCGGCAGAGAAAGGTCCACCACGCAGCAAGATGACCGTTTTCTCTTGATTTCAGCACGACGTCATCGGTTTGCAACGGCGACTGCGCTTAGAAATGATCTTCTGAATGCAACTGGAGTTAACATTTCCACGTAAACTGTGCGTAATCGTCTTCATGAAGGTGGTCTTCGTTCCCGGAGAGCCTGTATTCGCATCCCTCTTACTCAGCGACACAGACAAGATCGTTTGAATTGGGCCAGGGCTCATGTGAATTGGAGGGTTGCTGATTGGGCCCCTGTACTTTTCACAGACGAGTCGAGGTTTTGTGTTGACTTCACAGATCGTCGTGCACGAGTGTGGAGAAGGGCAGGAGAACGATATCAGGACGCTAATGTTGCTGAACATGACAGATATGGTGGTGGGTCGTTGATGATTTCGGGAGGAATCAGTCGAGCTGGACAAACTGATCTCCATGTCCTAAGGCGAGGCACGATGACCGGAGTGCGCTACAGGGATGAAGTCCTGGATGTGTACGTGAGACCATATGCTGGTGCTGTTGGTCCTGACTTCATCCTCATGGACGATAATGCACGTCCACATCGTGCTAGGGTGGTGGACGAGTACCTGGAACGTGAGACAATTGTTCGTATGGACTGGCCAGCTCGTTCTCCAGACCTCAACCTTATCGAGCATGTCTGAAATATGCTTCAGGTAGCGATTTCACGTCGTCCTGTACAACCAGCCACCCTCCAGTAACTTGAAAATGTTCTGATCCAAGAATGGAACAATATCTCTCTTGCGTCCATTCAAAACCTCGTTGGAAGCATGAGACGACGTTGCCAAGCTGTCATTGGAGCTAACGGAGGCCATACCCGCAATTGACACTTGTTTGTGCAGTGTGAAATGGAATGTGCAGAGTTTAAACAATTCCGTGATCATGAAATTACCATGCTTTTCAGGGTACTCTACCTTTACCTTAGGAGTATGCGATGAAATGTCATGTTTGCCAAATTTTTCTGTCACAATTTCTTGAAGTAAACATTTCTGAACACTCTGTGTTGGTTGTCATTCACCTTTGTTGAAAGTTTTACAAGTGCTGAAAAATATGATCCTTATCAAACTTTGAGTAGTATATATATGTATATATTTTACATCTTTTCTCCTACAAAATGTAAGGTTTTTTTTATTTCAAGAGTTATCATATTCAAGTGCATGTAGGTCGATAGCTGCACGATATATCTACCACATATTTATACTTCTATTGAATAATTAGAGTAGAACTATAATGTGTTTGAAAAATTAGATATGTTTACATCTTTTATAATTTTGGATTATCTTCAAACACGTATCATCGTTTTGCTAAGTCTATGTGTGTGTGGGTAGAGGGGGGTGGGTGGGGGGTGGGGAGGGGGACAGCCGGATCATAATTTCGATGTTGTCTTTTCAAACAATCTTGACACGCAAACAGGTATGTTCCCTATCTCTGCTTGCTAATTCGGGGGTGGTGTGGGGCTGCGTTGGAGTCTTGTAATGTAATTACCTCCATTGTTTTCTCACTGGTTTTGTTTTCGTCAGTCATTGAGGTGCTGGAGCAATCTAATTAGACTGGGTGCTAAGGTCTCTTACGGTAAGTGATTCATTATATTATGTATTTATTAAGACTGGATTTTTTTCTAGATTTAAGACATCCAATGGAAAGAACATAATTTTGACGTAGTAAATCTAAATGTTCATGAAATATACGTTACACTTCTGTAAATCCACCCACGAATATTGATTCGGACTGGCTAATCATTTGTTTCAACTTAGACAGAGCGGAAGTTTCGAAGAGATTTATAAACGTATTACAACAAAGGGAATGTTCCTTTTACGGTGAAATACTCTGAAATGGGGTTTGGGAAAACTGTATATTTATCATACATGTACAGATAGATACTTGTGGAAAATAATCAAACAGTAAAGGTGATGCATATACTAGTTTTTAAGGGAAGTAATCCTTGCATATTTATCGTTATAAACATCTAAAATTATCCTGTCTCGACAAAATCAATCACAATGCAAAGCTCGTCGATAAAAATTACTGATGAACAAATCGTCGGCCATGATATTTGCTTACGTGGGTACTAGCGTCTCTACTAGTTGGTAGAAAACTCACGTGAATTCTAAAGTAACGTCATTTGATGAAACGGACTTACGCAAACTATTTAGTGTAGTCAGAAAGATACGCCAAACTAAGCTTACGCAACTAGAAACGATGTTTGATGAAACGGGGATCAGGTGCCTAGCAGGAGTAAGTATCCCCTGTTGATCGGTCATATTCTCCGTGAGCCTCATGCCGTGATCAGGTAAATGGAGTATGGTCTTTGCAATTGATTGAACAGCAACTAGTAATTGCATTCGGTGAGCTTAAATCATATATATATATATATATATATATATATATATATATATATATATATATACACTGTATATATATATATAAAGCAAGTTTCAAGAATACAAAGTTTTCAAATAAAATATGGCGCCAATCGTGAAACCAACGCGGAGCTAATACGTAATATTTCTAAGATAAAGATTTAACCGTATATAAATTTTCATCGTGGTTCAAGTGTGGCGCCCATAAAAATTCATTCAATATGTTTAGATTTTCTATTACAAATAGGTATTTCTGCCATACCGTTCTTTCATTTTTTGAAAATACATCAGGGCATGAACTGCGACGCTGTACGCCATTGTAAATAATAATAATGTACCCCGTAGAATAATGACCGGGGATCACTGTTCGCTGTTGAAATCCAACATTGCGTCTTTGTTTGTAATGGTTTTTGCGAAGTTTGAGAATCCAGTATAAGTACGGTAACTCATATTCAGCCACCCCTTTGACTAGGATATTATATGTGTCTAACACTGAAGTATGATTTTGAAGAATTTCATCTTTTTGAAAAGTCAGGTGTAATATAAATACGATTGCCAAATGTGGAATTAATGCCAAGTTCGTTTAAAATATAGTTGTAATATTTAATGAGCTTTACAAAGACCTTGTTGTTAGTAGCCTGTTAGCTGGAACCAAAACATATTCATCATGTAACCTACCTAATTCTTTTATCACTTCTGATTGACTGAACACAGAAGGATAGATGGTACGTACTTTTGTTTTGATGTGTCTACTACGTGATTTCTACGTTTGGTCCTACGTAACTTCACCAACTTTGCGTGGAATCTGGGGATACTAATGCACTTAAACAGACTTGGGTGCTGAATTTGAATCTTAAATTTCAGATGTTGGAGGAGGATAAAGTTTTAGGTGCATGTGTCCTGTGATTGCCATATTCAAGTTATTACTTGTCCTATCTTCACCAAACTTGGATAGATAATGCATCATATGATATGAATGGACTTCACAGGCTTGGATGTTAAATCTGAGCCACAGGTTTCGGATGCTGGTTAAAGCTTTCTAATATTTGGCTATCAGGTCTTTCAACAATTGCACGAATTGTGTTCCTTAGTTAGTTGACGTGTTTTTTTTTTATATTCTTGTAAAGCACTCCTACATCAGAAGAAAAAATAGCTTGCTTCCAACTCGACATTTACATATATGGATGACGTTTCATCTTTTAATAATATTCATGTTTATTCATATGTCGATTGGATATATGATTGATTATCTATTGTTTAACGTCTCGCTCAGAAATCTTTCACTTATATGGAGACGTCATCATTGCCGGTGAAGGGCTGCAAAATTTACCAGGCTGAAGTTAGCAGCCACTAACCAGTAGTCTATCATCCCGTAGAAGCTATCAATAAGGAAAACCATCAAAGGACTGAGAGTGCTCTTAGACAGATATTTTATTTGAAACCTATTTTAACGGAAAATATGAATTATATTTATGTTTTAAATAAATACATGTCAATTGCAACTCGCATGGACAACTTAGCTCAAATGAGAGATTTTGCAATAATGGTTAATTGAAATCACTTCAGTAATTTGTAATGAAAGGATGGCACAAAACTTTTTATAAAACAAATAATTTTACAACCTTACATGAACGAATATGCGCATTGACAATACAGCTCACCTGACCATTGTGATCTTAGTCATTAGGTAACATATGAATAAATTTATAAGATGAGGAAACGATGCGGTATGTTTTATTCTCTCAAGACTGATCTCATTGTCATGTCCCGATTCATTGAAAATTGTATTGCAAAATAACTACTTTCTGTAAATTTTGCTCACCTGAAAGAGAGATTAGCATTGTCTTCTAGCAAAAGAGATAAGCAAGAAAAATATTTAAGAAAATGCAGTAAACAAAAGGATTCACTGATAAAATAAATACTTCTGTTGTAATATCTGTGGAGTAATACCTTCTTAATCCACCACCACTTTCAAGATAGTAAGCCAATGTTACCAAAGTGTGTGAATTATATCGCCTGAACTTCAACACTTCGCATGATACATTCGACACAGGGATTTCACAACAGCCTCTTATGCCACTGATGTTTCAACAATCACACAACAAGATCTAGATAGAGGACTCTTAGAGGTATTGTATCCTGCTTTCATGTTGAGATTGTAGTGGCACCACTTAGTTACTCCTGGGGATTGGGACAGATTTGGAGACCCTAATTCTACTTTATGAGGGGATCAATGGATGAAGTATCAAATGGTTGGAGTAGACAATTCTAAGGCGTACCCAATGTCATCCAGACAAAACGTCCGTAATAAACGTACATGTTGTTTAGCTCGCTTGAACTTGGATATGTTTTTTCAATCTCAAAGACAATAAAAAGGTTTTATGACTGCCGCCGCAGCTTTTATCTTTGAAGACAAGGCGAAATGATTATCAAGGCAAGGCAGAAAACCGATTGATTTATTAGCTCACGTACTCATTCTGGGTCTGTTGTGGTACCACCCTGTGGCTCCTGATGGTCGCGACAGATTTTGAAGGTCTGTTCCGACAATATGATAGGAGCCAGCGACAATGTGTTCATAGATTAAAGTACAAAACCCTATGGTGTACTCAGTATCATGCAGAGATGATTTTTGTGATAACCACAAATGCCGTTTAGTTCGTCTGAACGTGGACATTTTTCGTCTTTCAAAGACACAAAAGGGGTTTTATGACTGTCCCTGCAGCTTTTATCTTTGAAGACAAGGCGAAATGATATCAAGGCAAGGTACAAGACCCATAGGGCTATTATTTTCCGTATTCATTTTGGATCCGTAGTAATACCACAAGGTGGCTCCAAAGGGTCGGGACAGATTTCGAAGGCCTGTTCCTACAATATGAGAGGACCTAGCACTACTGGACGGAAAAAAGTACTGAGAGTGTCATTTTCACTGACAATTTCTGATAATTACTGCGATCGTGCTGTGGGTGTTGATAATTTCTGATATTTACTGCCGTTTTACTGGGGGTACGGCGAATTTCTGATAATTACTGTCGTCGCTACTACGGATACTGAGAATCGTAATTTTTCAATATACGCATTCTTTATAAACCGCATTTTAAATCCGTTACAAGTAGTGATTATTAAGGCAGTTTAATCAATCATTATCATTATTAGTAGACAATAAATTCAAGCATTTTTTCATCATTTTAAAAAGACACTTTACCTTGTGTATAGAGCCTGTGGCGCAATTTCACAGCAAGCCGATCGATAAGGGCAGTCAATGTCAGTAATTCTCAGCATCCATACCGAAAACGGCAGTAAATATCAGAAATTGTCAGTAAAAAATGATAATCTTGGTCCTATTTCCGTCCAGTTTTTATAAAATTTTTCATCCATCAATTACAAGAACTGCTTGTATTCAAATGATGGTCCTCCAGTGTCATCCGGTTCTATCTGCATGAAGACGTCTGTTCGTAAACTACTGTTCATCAAGTTTTGTGTCTTTGATAATTTAAGACGAGTAGCAGGCTCACACACCTCAAACTTGTGAGGGCAGGCAGGCAAAACGATAAGTCGAAGTAAAGTAGGTCTTACAAGTAGTTATTGACCGGTCGCGGTAGCTTAGTGGTTAGAGCGTTCGCTTCGTAACCGGGAGGTCATAAGTTCAGGCCCCGCTCGTGCCATGGCCGCGTCAAAACTAAGACGAAAAATAGGTAGTGATTGCTCCTTCGCCAAACGCTCGGCATTTAGAAGTGAGAATCATGGGTCTTTCGGATATGACCTTAAAAAAGGCGGTCCCGTGTCACGGTAAGCGTTGGCACGTTAAAGAACCCTCACTGCTACGGCCCTGAGCGCTAAGCATAGGTCTAAATTTGTGGAACTTCACCTACAGTTGGTGACGTCTGAATATGAGTGAAAAATTCTCGACGTGACGTAAAACAAACAATCAATCAATCAATCAATCAACCTATCCGGTTCTATGATTTTTACCCAAGCACATCTCTCCAACAATCATCCATCCCAGTTTGAATCTCTGACTATTTCGACGTCTTAGGTTTGACGCGGTCATAGCACGAGCGGGGCTCGAACTCATGACCTCCCGGTTACGCTCTAACCACTGAGCTACCGTGACCGGTATATATATATATATATATATATATATATATATATATATATATGCATGAGTATGCATGTGTCTTTACAGCACCACGCAACGTCAAATCTCTTTGACGTTTTTCTCTGTTCAAAAGAATAAGCCATAAGGGCCTTTTCTGATGGGTGCAATAATATATATATATATATATATATATATATATATATATATATATATAGTATTGCACACTCTTACTTAAACTTAATGGTTGTTGAAGAAGATGAAGATATAAATGGTTATTATAAAAGGACACTAACTTTTGTTTCTATTATTTAAATCAATTTGGAATGTATAAATTAACTGTGACATTTCCTACGACACAGTGCCTTGTCAGCAATACTTAATTCTATTCTATTAGTAACACAGTAATTTTAGCATCTTTACCTTTTCACAACGAGATGCCCTCTCCATTAATGTTTGTATCGACTGTCTACTGTTTAAGTTTAAAACATCTGGCCGTTTTTTTCCCCGACATATAAAACACAAATCAGTACTGCATTGATGTTTTCGTTTGCGTGCTAATGATTGAATCATACTAAACTTCTATCAATGAACTGTCTTTAACACTAGTTAAACAATTTATCGATTATCTACATATAACTGTTATTCGTTAAGCATTACATGACGAGTCATGTATCAAAAATTTGGTTAATCTGAAGTTTACACTGTTTATATTAAACAGTTAGTTGGTTTGTTGTATGTTTATCGTCCCTCTCGAGAATATTTTCTTCATATGGAGAAGTCGCCTTCGCTGGTGAAGGTCTACACAATTTAGGCCAATGCTCGGTGCTCAGGGCCTTTAAGCAGGGAGGGATCTTTATCGTGAGGATATACTCCTTGTATCAATGCCGGCCTGTAAACCAACGCAGTAGATATTGGTTCTTATCTTATGAATATACTTTATTTCACGGAATCTGATATTATGTAAATGCATATCCAGAATATCATATCCAAATAACTCCTCTGTTTTGATTGTGGCTTCATGCAGTGAATATGTAGCTAGGAACTACTTATGTTTACTCTCTAGTTGACTCGACATAAATATTGTTTAAGAAAAAAAATAAATCAGTTCTACAATATTAATTGCTCAATGCCGTACAACGTCCATTGGTCGTAGTATAGATTTAATTACTTGTCAATCGTGCATGTCACATCAAAAATACGAAATCGAGCCACATTAGAAATAAGTATATTTGTTCTAGATTTCAAAACGATATCTCGGTATTAGAGATATGCAGTTACCTATGAAAATAAATTGCATTTTATAGCGTCAAAATTAGATCTAGTCAGGTGCAAGTTTTTCCTCTTCTAGATTAGAAAATCGTCATCGTAACTTGTAGAAATGTTATGTAATGTAAAGTGTTATTCTTAAAATGACAAAATATGATTTTGTAGCCTTTTATATAGGGCCAAAAATATGTTGATGGCGTATGTAAATAACAAAACTTTTAGTAGTTTTAAAGCTTTCAGAAATCGAGAAAAAAAATTGTATTTTCTGACCAATGAATATTGTTTTCTATCTGTTCCACATCTCAGTCGCGTTTGGTAAAAGATTCCACTATCTTTAGAAATAATTAAGTTAAATTTCCTCTTACAAATGTTGAATGAAATCTTAGTATCATAAGAATTCAGTATCACTGATATTTTCGTCAAAATTTCTTTGAAGGCATTATTTAATAGCAGAAATAAAGTTGACGACTTCTGCTGGAGACTTTCCTTCTACAACTAACAATGTGAATCTGACCAGGACAGATCTTACAGCATTAAGTAATTACGTAATATTTCTAGCTTACTTCAGCTGGATGCTCGAGGAAGGTCTTCTTATCCAACGTAGTCTGTTGTGTACCTGTTAAATGTATACTTTAAACACATTCAACTTCCACTCCACTAAATAAAATTCAACAAGATCGCTGCAAAATAACATCGCTTTCTTTTTTTCTCTCCAAATTAAGTACCATCTTCTATCCTCAGGAAAACAATTGGGAATGATGTAAACTAGGGGAGTTTCAAAATATTAAAAATCATTTAAACCGAAAACGAAATTTTCAATCGTAGCTTTCATGTGCATTTTGTTGTTAAAACCAAACTAGTTAATAATACCCCTACAACCAATGAAAGGAGCCGCAATCCGCTTTTTCAAATAAATGAAAATAGCAAATTCAAATTATTTGATACAACCTCGAAATCGTTATTAACGACAGAAATGAATGATGCGACTTCTACAAAAGACATTATTTCTACAACTACTGGTGTGATCGTGACCACTACAGATCATCAGAGTTTTTCTTATCCAACTTCGTTTGTTGTTTGTCTGTTAACAAGATGCTATTCATACTTTCAACATTTGCTTACAAAAAAAAATTCCACACGATTGCTACAAAATAGGATAATTTTTTACTTTAAATAGTTGATTTTTTTCTTCTTTTTTTTCTATTTTTTATTCATTTATTTACTTATTTATTTTGCATATTACCGATCACAGTGGCTCAGTGGTAGAGCTCTCGCCTCGTGAACGGAAGGTCGTGAGTTCGAGCCCCGCTCGGGCCGGCCGCGTCAAACCTAAGACGTTAAAATAGGTAGTGATTGCTCCTTCGCCAAGAGCTCGGCATTACGAAGTGAGAGTCACGGGTCTTTCGGATGGGACCTTATAAACGGAGGTCCCGTGTCGCAGCAGGTGTGGCACGTAAAAGAACCCTCACTGCTAAAAGCCATTAGTGCTAAGCATAGGTCTAAATTTGCAGCCCCGTCACCCGGTAATAGTGACAGTCGCCGGATAGCTGAAAAATTGCTCGGGCGACTATAAATAAAAAACAAACAAACAAACAATTTTGCATATTATAATATCATATTAAAATTCATATTCAAAGAAAACCAAAAATTGCAGGGTAGCTCTCATAATAAAAATAATAAGAATCATTTAAAAAGAAAACGAAAACTTTCTTAGTAGCTTATGTCCATGTTCTGTTGTGTAGGCTAAATTAGTTTACAAATGCCTTCAGACAGTGAATGGCGACACAAACCGTTTTTCAGATAAATGAAAATAGGAGTTCATTTTTTTTCTCTCATAGAACCTGAAAGTCATTATTTAGCGACAGAAATGAACGATATAACTTCCACAGAAGTTACTTCTACACCAACAACTACTAATTTGAGTGTGACCACGACAGGTCTTACCACAGGTAATTATGTCATATTTGTAGCTTATCTCGGCCAACTGCTCAAATGAATTTTTCTTAACCAACTTCATCTACTGTGTGTTTGTTAATTAGACACTATTCAGATTTTAAACGTTTCTTTACAAACAAAGTATTTTCCACGCGATGGTTCCAAAATAGCATTGGTTAATTCTTTTTACTCCTTTTTTATTTATTTATATAATAATCTTTTTTTTTTCATATTATTTGAGTAAGAATTATTTTGAAAGAAGAACAAAAATTGCTCAATAGTTTTAATGTGCATTTTGTGTTGTTAAAACTAATTTAATCAACTAATGCCTTCTGCCAATGAGTGGGGACACAAACCGCTTTTCAGATAAATGAAAATAGGAATTCCAATTCTTTGATAGAACCTAAAAATCATTATTTAACGACAGAAATAAATTACATAACTTCAACAAAAGACATTACTCCTACAACTGCCGGTGTGAGTGTGACCACGACAAATCTTATCACAGGTAATGATATCATATTTATAGCTTACGTCAGATGAATGCTCAAGTGAATTTTTCTGAGCCAAGTTGATGTATTGTGCGCTTTTTAACTAGATACTATTCAGACTTTCAACTTTTCCTTACTAAACAAATTATTTTCTACAGGGTCGCTGTCCAACAGCATGGGTGATTAGTTTTATTATTGTTAGTTTTATTTATTTATTTATTTATTTATTTTATTTATTTATTTATTTATTTATTGCATATTAATTTACTAAGAATCTTTTTCAATGAAACCCAAAAATTGAAAATTAGCTTTAATGTACATTCTGTGTTGTTTATCCCAAGTTAGAAAACTAATCCCTTCAGCCAATGAATAGAGCCACAAACCGTTTTTTAAATAAATGAAAATAGGAATTCAAATTCTTTGATAGGCCATGAAAGGCATTATTTAACGACATATTTTTCTTACAAACCAATTTATTTTCCGCGCAATGCCTCCAAAATAGCATCGGTTTATTGTTCATTTTCATTTATTTATTTACTTGTTTTTATTTTTGTTTTGAAATAAGAATATCAAATGCAGAGTACCTTTCCTGTAAATTTTGTGTAGTTGAAACCAAATTAGATAACTAATCCTTTTAGCCAATGAAAGGAGACACAAACTGCTTTTGAAATAAATGAAAATAGCAATTCAAATTCATTGATAGAACCAAAAAGTATTGACATGCATAGCATTACTTCAACAGTAGAAGTTGCTTATAACCACGACAGGCCTTATCACAGTTAATGATGTCATATGTATAGCTTATCTCAACTGAATGCTTGAGTGAGTTTTTCTCATCCAACTTCGTCTGTTGTGTGTTTGTGATCTGCATACTACTCCGAAATTCAGCTTTTTTCAAAACAATTTATTTTTCACGCGATGGCTCCAAAATAGCATCGGTTCATTTTTCTCTTTCATTTATCTATCTTTTTTAATTTTTCTATTTATTAATTTATTTACCTATCTATTTATTTATTTTGCGGAATAATTCATTCAATAAATCATTTTGAGAAAAGAACAGAAATTGAAGAGTAGATTTCATGTGCATTTTTGTTATCAAAATCACATTAGTTAAATCATGGCTTCAGCCAATGATTGGAGACACACATGACTTTTCACATCAATGAAAATAGGAATTCAAATTCTTTGATAGAACCTTAAAGGCATTATTTTACGACAGAAATGAATGACATCACTTCCATAGACGACGTTACTTCTACAGCTACTGGTGTGAGTGCCGCCTCCACAGATCTCACCACAGGTAATGATGCCATATTTATACCTTACCCCATCTGAATGCTTGAGTGAATTTGTCTGATCCAACTTGGGATGTAGTGTGTATTTAACGAGATACTATTCAGACTTTCAGTTTTGTTTTCTTACTAAACAAATTATATTCCACAGGACCCCTTTGAAATAGCATCGGTTCATCTTCTGGACTATTCTTATTCTTACTTATGTATTGAGTGATTGATTGATTTATATATTTATTTGGGTTTTTTGTATATCAATTTACTATGAATCATTTTCAAACAAAGTCCAAAATTACTGAGAAGCTCTCACGTGTATTTTCTGTTGTTGAAACCAAATTACTAAACCAATCAATTCAGCCAATAAATGGAGACACAGATCGTTTGTTAGATAAACAAAAATCGAAATTCAAATTCGTTGATAGGTCCTGAAAGTCATTATTTAACGACAGAAATGAATGATATGACTTCCACAGACGACATTACTTCTACAACTACTGGTGTGAGTGTGACCACGACAGGCCTTACCACAGGTAGTGATGCCATATATATCTAGCTTGCAGTGACTTTTTCTTATTCCACTTCGTCTGTTGTGTGTCTGTTAACTCTACACTATTCAGACTTTCATCTTTTTTCTCAAAAAACAAATTACTTTCCACAACATGACTCCACCATAGCATCTTTAAATTTTCCTTTTTTCTTGATTTGTTTATTCATTTCTTTTTTTTTTAATATTTTGTTTATTTCATATAATTCATTAAAAATCACTATGAAAGAAGAATATCAATTGCATAATGTCTTCCCTGTAAATTTTGTGTAGTTGAAACCAAATTAGTTCACTAATTCTTTTAGCCAATCAATTGAGACACAAACCGTTTATCCAAACAATGAAAATAGGAATTCAAATTCTTTGATACAACCTTAAAGACATTATTTTACGACAGAAATGAATGACATCACTTCCATAGACGACGTTACTTCTACAACTACTGGTGTGAGTGTCCCCACCACAGATCTTACCACAGGTAATGATGTCATATTTATACATTACCCCAGCTGAATGCTTGAGTGAGTTTGTCTGATCCAACTTGGTATGTAGTTTGTATTTAACGAGATGCAATTCAGACTTTCAGTTTCGTTTTCTTACTAAACAAATTATATTCCACAGGACCCCTTTGAAAGAGCATCGGTTCATCTTCTGGACTATTCTTATTCTTACTTATGTATTGATTGATTGATTGATTTATATATCTAGTTGGGTTTTTTTTCCGTATATCAATTGACTATGAATCACTTTAAAGCAAAGTCCAAAATAGCTGAGAAGCTCTCACGTGTATTTTCTGTTGTTGAAACCAAATTAGTAAAGCAATCCCTTCAGCCAATAAATAGAGACACAAATCGTTTGTTAGATCAACAAAAATCGAAATTCAAATTCGTTGAATTATTTGATACAACCTCGAAATCGTTATTAACGACAGAAATGAATGATGCGACTTCTACAAAAGACATTATTTCTACAACTACTGGTGTGATCGTGACCACTACAGATCATCAGAGTTTTTCTTATCCAACTTCGTTTGTTGTTTGTCTGTTAACAAGATGCTATTCATACTTTCAACATTTGCTTACAAAAAAAAATTCCACACGATTGCTACAAAATAGGATAATTTTTTACTTTAAATAGTTGATTTTTTTATATATATATATATATATAAAAAGATATAGCTATGAATTTCATGAAATGTATAGGAGATCATATGAGAGGTTCTGGTTTGCATGAACTGTGGATGGAATGCGAGTTATTAGGACCTGTGGCTGCTGAAAATGTATTAGGTGGAAAGCACTACAGTCGTGGCATGAGAGCCTATAAAATTACTGCTCAAGCAATCTGGAAGATTTTACTGCCAGACTTTGTGTTATTTGTATCTACCAAAAATGTTGATCATTCGCAAACATTGAATGGCATCATGACTGAACAGCAAGACATACTTTCTAGCATTGACCAACTGCAAAATCCTGTTTTCAAAGAGTATTTTTCAAGTTTCAGACAGGAAATTGACAACCCAAATGTCCTGTTTTGGTGGTCATATTTGGACATGGTTTCTATCCTTTTAATGTTTACAAAGTCAGAAAGAGATGGGCTTTGGGATTTATATTTGAAGTCTTTCCGTTCAATGCTCCCATGGTTCTTCCGATATGACCATACAAATTATGCAAGGTGGGGTAGTGTGTATCTTGCTGATTGCCACCAATTGCCTATTGAAGTACTATCAGAGTTTCAGGATGGAAATTTTGTCGTCAAGAGAAGTGCTGGAACTTTCAATCAAGTTGACCCAGACCAAAGTCAAGAATGGCTAAACGCCACGGGTAAGAAAGGTGGTGGAATTGTAGGAATTACTAGGACTCCATCTGCTCTCAGTAGGTGGTCCCTTTCCTACAATCTGAGATCTCATATAAGTCTTCTTACAAAGGTGATGTACGATGTGAATCCAGATGACATTCTCACACACAAGGACGCATCAAAGAGTCGACAAGTTACTGATGCAGTGTATGAGGATTCGCTCGTTGATGCAATGAAAAGGTTTAGAGTATTTGACCTTTTGTACGAAAGAGATCAACTGATCAATATAGTTACAAAAGACAAAGCTACAGATATGATCAAGGAGTCCTTACTTTCTGCAGCAAATTTGGGACAGATATCATTAGAGAATTTCGTAAAAGATCGTCTGATACCAAACATAGAAACAAGTAGTCTACAAGTTCCTTTGAGAAGTGTTCTGAAAAAAAGCTGCTCATTAACATTTGACTCCTTATACAAGGTACAAGTTGTACCAAAAGCTGTGGAAAAGAAAAAAATTCTAAAGGCAGATCGGAACATACTGCAGAGACTTGTCATTGCATATAAGGCCGGACGAGAGGTTGATTTAGAGCAGATTTTGAAACACGAGCTCCTTCCTGTGCCGATATCTATAGCGGATACCAGCGGTGCACTAAAGTCTGGAAACAAATATGTTGTTTTAGAAGACATACTTCAAGATGTTGATGTAAGGGCGCGAGTCGAAAATGTAGGCGAATCACCAGCTTTGATCATAGATGGCCAGGCTTTAGTTCAGAGCATGAAAACACATGGCATGAAAACATTTGGAGACTTTGCAGATGAGTTTGTTTCCACTGTGGTGAGAAAAGGGGCCATGTATTCAAGAGTTGATGTTCTGTTCGACCGTTACAGGGAACAATCTATAAAATCGGGCACTCGTTCTCGTAGGGCAAAAGGGCAGCAGCCAGTTAGAAGGGTTATTGAAAATAAGGATGTGCCACTCCCGAATAACTTTTCAGCTTTTTTGTCTTTGGATGACAACAAGAAAGACCTAGCTGCCTTTTTATCTGAGCAGATAATTCTTCATGCACCCACAGAGAAAACTGTTGTTACTGCTGGTGGGTTTCTCGATGAGAATAGCGTTAAATGCAATGACGAATTCCTCGATATATCTGCCCTACATGCGTCACATGAAGAGGCAGATACTAGAATAGTTCTTCATGCCATACATTGTGCGAAAGAATCCACTTGCAGTTCAGTTGTTGTACTAGCATCTGATACTGATGTTTTACTGCTACTTGTATCTTTCTTTTCAGAAATAAATATACAGTTGTGGATGGTTGCTGGAACATCTGCAAAACCCAAGAACATTCCTATTCATGCTGTTGTAGAGAAAACCTTTACCTCTCCAGAAATGTGCACGAATCTGTTAGCATTCCATGCTCTGACTGGATGTGACACAACTTCTTTTTTCTTTGGGATATCCAAAAAAACTGGATTTAAGGTTTACAAAGACAATGTTGGGCTTCTTGGGGGTTTTGGAGAGGGCAATTTAACTGAACAGAAAATAGTCGACTGTGAAAAGTTCGTATGCAAGCTGTATAACCAGGGCACAGTGTCGTCAACTGACTCGGTTAGGAACATTTTATTCGGAAAATCCAAGAGCCCCGAAAACATGCCCCCCACTAGCGATGCCTTGCATCTGCACATTAAACGTGCACATTATCAAGCGCTGGTATGGAGACAAGCAAATATAAGTAACCCCACATTACCATCTCCAACTGAGATGGGATGGAAGTTGAATGAAGGTATTCTAGTGCCTATTCTGATGACTTTAGACCCAATTCCAGAATCTTGTTTAGACTTGATTGCATGTAGTTGCACAACAGGTTGTAAAACATTGAGGTGTGGGTGCAAGCGTAACAATTTGCTGTGCATGGACCTTTGTAAGTGCAAAGTCACAAGCAAAAAACAATGTAGGAACAGTATACGTTGAATTTTGAGGAAAAACAGAGAAAATTCGGGTTTTCTTTCGTGCAATGGCTTTTTTAGGGTCGCATGCTTATTTCTATCTTTTTCTCGATGCTATTGTATTTTGTAATCATAGTTTTTACATTTTTTTTTCTACATGCGCGTTTCAAAACGATTTGAAAAAAATTACTGTCCGCCATTTTGAATCGCCATTTTGACCTATTTAACGCCATTTTCATGAAGTTCAACATATTTTTTCAGATTCAGCATACTCAAATTAGGTTAAAAAGTTATGTTGAACCAAATAATAATAATTAGCCGTTAGAAGTTCTTTTTAGCTGAAATCGGACCAGACTATAAGCGTAAATTTTGAACGAAGTCTTACGCAGATTAAGTAAATCTAGTTACGTATAATCTTAGTTTATTGTAAACCGAGTTTCACGAAACGACGTAAATACATGCGTACGTTACCAATCGACTAAGATTTCAACTTGCTTAGTTACCGTTTCCTGAGCATGGGCACATTGTACTTTGGTTTTTATCTCTTTTTATTTTCACTTGTCGTCAGGACCAAAACAACGAGTAAAATGAGCGCAAGGAAAATGCACAAGCCGAAATAGGGAGAAATAAAGATGGTCATGTTGGAATAATGTGTGTGCACTGCAAACAAAATCAAATATATACTGACGTATTTTAAAAACGCAACACACTTTTTTTTAATTTATTCATTGAAAACATTATATATAAAACTTAGTGCAAAATTTACCCAACATACATTGTATTGATTTTTAAAAGCCATCTCTCGATTTACCTGTGTTCATTGTTTGCGAATTGTGAGTAGCATCGCACGAAATTTTCAGGGTTTTTTTCAAACATGTGGAAACTCTGTTGGTGAAAGTATAGACGCCACTAACGGAAAAAAAACCAAGACTATGCCGCGTTTAAACAATGAAATGCCTAATCAGGCACTTGGTATGCTGCAAGCAGGCGTTAGTCAGCGTGAGGTTGCAAGGCGTTTCATTATCCATTCTTATAAGTTATCTGGTTGTTGTCACCATTATATCTAGAACCGTTTCCAGAACTTTGAAGCGCCATGGGATCCGCTGCAGAAGACCTTATAAGGGGCTACAGGTTAACCCGCATCACGGACGGTGCAGATTGCAATGGGCAAGGCAGCGTCTGACTCAACGTCAAAATTGGTCACATGATGTGTTCTCAGATGAGTCTAGATTTAACGTTAGCAAAGCAGACGTCAGATGTCGAGTTTACGTCGTTTACATGAACGTTTTGCAGACAATTGTGTCCTCGAGCGTGACAGGTTTGGAGGGGAAGTTCTCATGGTCTGGGGTGCAATTAACCACAGTTTTCGATCATAACTGGTCGTTTTAATGGAACCCGCACTGCTAGGAGGTATGTGGACCAAATTCTGCAGCCTTGCAGCCTGTGTTAGCACCATTATTGCAGCAGCACAGGGAAGGAAACGGGTTAATTTTCCAACAGAACAATGCGCGTCCACATACGGCAAGATTGACACAAAACTTCTTTTTTCAAACAAACGCCATTGACGTCCTTGATTGAATCCAATCGAGCATTTGTGGGATGAGCTGGGGAGACGTGTGCGCAGCCTTCAGCCTCAGAATTAGGGAGAACCTTGTTGGAGGAATGGCAGAATATTCTCAGAGGACCATCCGAAATCTTTGTTAATCAATGTCACATCGCTTTGCACCGTCATCACTGCTACTAGAGATCATACCCGGTACTAGTGAACAAAATTACATTTTTGACGCACCGCTCATTGACATTCATTTCAACAACTGTAGCCTCTTTGTGAATAAAGTGATGTTTAAAATCAAAGAATAGTGTTCGGTCAACACAGTTCATAATATTTCACTATGAATTTGTTTATTAGATATATGAACAAATTCATGATATATAAAATTATCAAGTGTTGCGTTTTCAAAGTCCGTCAGTATATAAAGCATATGGTAATGTATACAAACGCATGATTTCCAAGGTCCAAACCGATACGTTTTACTCTAATCACTCCATAAAGGAAACAATATTTTGTATATATATACTACTCAAAGTTTGATAAGGATCATATAGTTCTTACATTATAAAATCAATATATGAATTGATAAGACACGCAAATTTCATCATAGTGTTGGACTGACCCCTCTTGAGCCTCAAAACACAGGTTAGGTAGGGAAATGCATGCTGCAGTGATCATGAGTAGCACGTGAAGCATGGTACCCACATTATTCACATTTCTGAGTGCTTGTCGTTGATTTGAATTTGGCCATTGTCTTTACATCTGACCTCGTTTAAGTCACTGTTACTCTATGAACATGCCTCCACAACGTCAAAGACGTCGTTTGACTATTGAAGAATTGGCCAGATGCATAGGAATGCTCGAAAATGGTGCAAGACAACGTCACGTTGCAGAGCTATTGGGTGTCAGTCAGAGCGTTGTTTGCAGAGCTTGGAACCGGTATCAAGCTCATGGTTCAGCTTCTCATCGACATGGAGGCGGCAGAGAAAGGTCCACCACGCAGCAAGATGACCGTTTTCTCTTGATTTCAGCACGACGTCATCGGTTTGCAACGGCGACTGCGCTTAGAAATGATCTTCTGAATGCAACTGGAGTTAACATTTCCACGTAAAATGTGCGTAATCGTCTTCATGAAGGTGGTCTTCGTTCCCGGAGAGCCTGTATTCGCATCCCTCTTACTCAGCGACACAGACAAGATCGTTTGAATTGGGCCAGGGCTCATGTGAATTGGAGGGTTGCTGATTGGGCCCCTGTACTTTTCACAGACGAGTCGAGGTTTTGTGTTGACTTCACAGATCGTCGTGCACGAGTGTGGAGAAGGGCAGGAGAACGATATCAGGACGCTAATGTTGCTGAACATGACAGATATGGTGGTGGGTCGTTGATGATTTCGGGAGGAATCAGTCGAGCTGGACAAACTGATCTCCATGTCCTAAGGCGAGGCACGATGACCGGAGTGCGCTACAGGGATGAAGTCCTGGATGTGTACGTGAGACCATATGCTGGTGCTGTTGGTCCTGACTTCATCCTCATGGACGATAATGCACGTCCACATCGTGCTAGGGTGGTGGACGAGTACCTGGAACGTGAGACAATTGTTCGTATGGACTGGCCAGCTCGTTCTCCAGACCTTAACCTTATCGAGCATGTCTGAAATATGCTTCAGGTAGCGATTTCACGTCGTCCTGTACAACCAGCCACCCTCCAGGAACTTGAAAATGTTCTGATCCAAGAATGGAACAATATCTCTCTTGCGTCCATTCAAAACCTCGTTGGAAGCATGAGACGACGTTGCCAAGCTGTCATTGGAGCTAACGGAGGCCATACCCGCTATTGACACTTGTTTGTGCAGTGTGAAATGGAATGTGCAGAGTTTAAACAATTCCGTGATCATGAAATTACCATGCTTTTCAGGGTACTCTACCTTTACCTTAGGAGTATGCGATGAAATGTCATGTTTGCCAAATTTTTCTGTCACAATTTCTTGAAGTAAACATTTCTGAACATAAATCACTCTGTGTTGGTTGTCATTCACCTTTGTTGAAAGTTTTACAAGTGCTGAAAAATATGATCCTTATCAAACTTTGAGTAGTATATATATGTATATATTTTACATCTTTTCTCCTACAAAATGTAAGGTTTTTTTTATTTCAAGAGTTATCATATTCAAGTGCATGTAGGTCGATAGCTGCACGATATATCTACCACATATTTATACTTCTATTGAATAATTAGAGTAGAACTATAATGTGTTTGAAAAATTAGATATGTTTACATCTTTTATAATTTTGGATTATCTTCAAACACGTATCATCGTTTTGCTAAGTCTATGTGTGTGTGGGTAGAGGGGGGTGGGTGGGGGGTGGGGAGGGGGACAGCCGGATCATAATTTCGATGTTGTCTTTTCAAACAATCTTGACACGCAAACAGGTATGTTCCCTATCTCTGCTTGCTAATTCGGGGGTGGTGTGGGGCTGCGTTGGAGTCTTGTAATGTAATTACCTCCATTGTTTTCTCACTGGTTTTGTTTTCGTCAGTCATTGAGGTGCTGGAGCAATCTAATTAGACTGGGTGCTAAGGTCTCTTACGGTAAGTGATTCATTATATTATGTATTTATTAAGACTGGATTTTTTTTCTAGATTTAAGACATCCAATGGAAAGAACATAATTTTGACGTAGTAAATCTAAATGTTCATGAAATATACGTTACACTTCTGTAAATCCACCCACGAATATTGATTCGGACTGGCTAATCATTTGTTTCAACTTAGACAGAGCGGAAGTTTCGAAGAGATTTATAAACGTATTACAACAAAGGGAATGTTCCTTTTACGGTGAAATACTCTGAAATGGGGTTTGGGAAAACTGTATATTTATCATACATGTACAGATAGATACTTGTGGAAAATAATCAAACAGTAAAGGTGATGCATATACTAGTTTTTAAGGGAAGTAATCCTTGCATATTTATCGTTATAAACATCTAAAATTATCCTGTCTCGACAAAATCAATCACAATGCAAAGCTCGTCGATAAAAATTACTGATGAACAAATCGTCGGCCATGATATTTGCTTACGTGGGTACTAGCGTCTCTACTAGTTGGTAGAAAACTCACGTGAATTCTAAAGTAACGTCATTTGATGAAACGGACTTACGCAAACTATTTAGTGTAGTCAGAAAGATACGCCAAACTAAGCTTACGCAACTAGACACGATGTTTGATGAAACGGGGATCAGGTGCCTAGCAGGAGTAAGTATCCCCTGTTGATCGGTCATATTCTCCGTGAGCCTCATGCCGTGATCAGGTAAATGGAGTATGGTCTTTGCAATTGATTGAACAGCAACTAGTAATTGCATTCGGTGAGCTTAAATCATATATATATATATATATATATATATATATATATATATATATATATATAAAGCAAGTTTCAAGAATACAAAGTTTTCAAATATGGCGCCAATCGTGAAACCAACGCAGAGCTAATACGTAATATTTCTAAGATAAAGATTTAACCGTATATAAATTTTCATCGTGGTTCAAGTGTGACGCCCATAAAAATTCATTCAATAAGGTTTAGATTTTCTATTACAAATAGGTATTTCTGCCATACCGTTCTTTCATTTTTTGAAAATACATCAGGGCATGAACTGCGACGCTGTACGCCATTGTAAATAATAATAATGTTCCCCGTAGAATAATGACCGGGGATCACTGTTCACTGTTGAAATCCAACATTGCGTCTTTGTTTGGAATGGTTTTTGCGAAGTTTGAGAATCCAGTATAAGTACTGTAACTCATATTCAGCCACCCCTTTGACTAGGATATTATATGTGTCTAACACTGAAGTATGATTTTGAAGAATTTCATCTTTTTGAAAAGTCAGGTGTAATATAAATACGATTGCCAAATGTGGAATTAATGCCAAGTTCGTTTAAAATATAGTTGTAATATTTAATGAGCTTTACAAAGACCTTGTTGTTAGTAGCCTGTTAGCTGGAACCAAAACATATTCATCATGTAACCTACCTAATTCTTTTATCACTTCTGATTGACTGAACACAGAAGGATAGATGGTACGTACTTTTCTTTTGATGTGTCTACTACGTGATTTCTACGTTTGGTCCTACGTAACTTCACCAACTTTGCGTGGAATCTGGGGATACTAATGCACTTAAACATACTTGGGTGCTGAATTTGAATCTTAAATTTCAGATGTTGGAGGAGGATAAAGTTTTAGGTGCATGTGTCCTGTGATTGCCATATTCAAGTTATTACTTGTCCTATCTTCACCAAACTTGGATAGATAATGCATCATATGATATGAATGGACTTCACAGGCTTGGATGTTAAATCTGAGCCACAGGTTTCGGATGCTGGTTAAAGCTTTCTAATATTTGGCTATCAGGTCTTTCAACAATCTGTTAGAATTTCCATAGGCACGAATTGTGTTCCTTAGTTAGTTGACGTGTTTTTTTTTTATATTCTTGTAAAGAACTCCTACATCAGAAGAAAAAATAGCTTGCTTCCAACTCGACATTTACATATATGGATGACGTTTCATCTTTTAATAATATTCATGTTTATTCATATGTCGATTGGATATATGATTGATTATCTATTGTTTAACGTCTCGCTCAGAAATCTTTCACTTACATGGAGACGTCATCATTGCCGGTGAAGGGCTGCAAAATTTACCAGGCTGAAGTTAGCAGCCACTAACCAGTAGTCTATCATCCCGTAGAAGCTATCAATAAGGAAAACCATCAAAGGACTGAGAGTGCTCTTAGACAGATATTTTATTTGAAACCTATTTTAACGGAAAATATGAATTATATTTATGTTTTAAATAAATACATGTCAATTGCAACTCGCATGGACAACTTAGCTCAAATGAGAGATTTTGCAATAATGGTTAATTGAAATCACTTCAGTAATTTGTAATGAAAGGATGGCACAAAACTTTTTATAAAACAAATAATTTTACAACCTTACATGAACGAATATGCGCATTGACAATACAGCTCACCTGACCATTGTGATCTTAGTCATTAGGTAACATATGAATAAATTTATAAGATGAGGAAACGATGCGGTATGTTTTATTCTCTCAAGACTGATCTCATTGTCATGTCCCGATTCATTGAAAATTGTATTGCAAAATAACTACTTTCTCTAAATTTTGCTCACCTGAAAGAGAGATTAGCATTGTCTTCTAGCAAAAGAAATAAGCAAGAAAAATATTTAAGAAAATGCAGTAAACAAAAGGATTCACTGATAAAATAAATACTTCTGTTGTAATATCTGTGGAGTAATACCTTCTTAATCCACCACCACTTTCAAGATAGTAAGCCAATGTTACCAAAGTGTGTGAATTATATCGCCTGAACTTCAACACTTCGCATGATACATTCGACACAGGGATTTCACAACAGCCTCTTATGCCACTGATGTTTCAACAATCACACAACAAGATCTAGATAGAGGACTCTTAGAGGTATTGTATCCTGCTTTCATGTTGAGATTGTAGTGGCACCACTTAGTTACTCCTGGGGATTGGGACAGATTTGGAGACCCTAATTCTACTTTATGAGGGGATCAATGGATGAAGTATCAAATGGTTGGAGTAGACAATTCTAAGGCGTACCCAATGTCATCCAGACAAAACGTCCGTAATAAACGTACATGTTGTTTAGCTCGCTTGAACTTGGATATGTTTTTTCAATCTCAAAGACAATAAAAAGGTTTTATGACTGCCGCCGCAGCTTTTATCTTTGAAGACAAGGCGAAATGATTATCAAGGCAAGGCAGAAAACCGATTGATTTATTAGCTCACGTACTCATTCTGGGTCTGTTGTGGTACCACCCTGTGGCTCCTGATGGTCGCGACAGATTTTGAAGGTCTGTTCCGACAATATGATAGGAGCCAGCGACAATGTGTTCATAGATTAAAGTACAAAACCCTATGGTGTACTCAGTATCATGCAGAGATGATTTTTGTGATAACCACAAATGCCGTTTAGTTCGTCTGAACGTGGACATTTTTCGTCTTTCAAAGACACAAAAGGGGTTTTATGACTGTCCCTGCAGCTTTTATCTTTGAAGACAAGGCGAAATGATATCAAGGCAAGGTACAAGACCCATAGGGCTATTATTTTCCGTATTCATTTTGGATCCGTAGTAATACCACAAGGTGGCTCCAAAGGGTCGGGACAGATTTCGAAGGCCTGTTCCTACAATATGAGAGGACCTAGCACTACTGGACGGAAAAAAGTACTGAGAGTGTCATTTTCACTGACAATTTCTGATAATTACTGCGATCGTGCTGTGGGTGTTGATAATTTCTGATATTTACTGCCGTTTTACTGGGGGTACGGCGAATTTCTGATAATTACTGTCGTCGCTACTACGGATACTGAGAATCGTAATTTTTCAATATACGCATTCTTTATAAACCGCATTTTAAATCCGTTACAAGTAGTGATTATTAAGGCAGTTTAATCAATCATTATCATTATTAGTAGACAATAAATTCAAGCATTTTTTCATCATTTTAAAAAGACACTTTACCTTGTGTATAGAGCCTGTGGCGCAATTTCACAGCAAGCCGATCGATAAGGGCAGTCAATGTCAGTAATTCTCAGCATCCACACCAAAAACGGCAGTAAATATCAGAAATTGTCAGTAGAAAATGATAATCTTGGTCCTATTTCCGTCCAGTTTTGCATGCACACCTATGTCCAGTTTCGCTTTTATAAAATTTTTCATCCATCAAATACAAGAACTGCTTGTATTCAAATGATGGTTCTCCAGTGTCATTCGGTTCTATCTGCATGCAGACGTCTGTTCGTAAACTACTGTTCATCAAGTTTTGTGTCTTTGATAATTTAAGACGAGTAGCAGGCTCACACACCTCAAACTTGTGAGGGCAGGCAGGCAAAACGATAAGTCGAAGTAAAGTAGGTCTTACAAGTAGTTATTGACCGGTCGCGGTAGCTTAGTGGTTAGAGCGTTCGCTTCGTAACCGGGAGGTCATAAGTTCACGCCCCGCTCGTGCCATGGCCGCGTCAAACCTAAGACGAAAAATAGGTAGTGATTGCTCCTTCGCCAAACGCTCGGCATTTAGAAGTGAGAATCATGGGTCTTTCGGATATGACCTTAAAAAAGGCGGTCCCGTGTCACGGTAAGCGTTGGCACGTTAAAGAACCCTCACTGCTACGGCCCTGAGCGCTAAGCATAGGTCTAAATTTGTGGAACTTCACCTACAGTTGGTGACGTCTGAATATGAGTGAAAAATTCTCGACGTGACGTAAAACAAACAATCAATCAATCAATCAACCTATCCGGTTCTATGATTTTTACCCAAGCACATCTCTCCAACAATCATCCATCCCAGTTTGAATCTCTGACTATTTCGACGTCTTAGGTTTGACGCGGTCATGGCACGAGCGGGGCTCGAACTCATGACTTCCCGGTTACGCTCTAACCACTGAGCTACCGTGACCGGTATATATATATATATATATATATATATATATATATATATATGCATGAGTATGCATGTGTCTTTACAGCGCCACGCAACGTCAAATCTCTTTGACGTTTTTCTCTGTTCAAAAGAATAAGCCATAAGGGCCTTTTCTCATGGGTGCAATAATATATATATATATATATATATATATATATATATATATATAGTATTGCATACTCTTACTTAAACATAATGGTTGTTGAAGAAGATGAAGATATAAATGGTTATTATAAAAGGACACTAACTTTTGTTTCTATTATTTAAATCAATTTGGAATGTATAAATTAACTGTGACATTTCCTACGACACAGTGCCTTGTCAGCAATACTTAATTCTATTCTATTAGTAACACAGTAATTTTAGCATCTTTACCTTTTCTACAACGAGATGCCCTCTCCATTAATGTTTGTATCGACTGTCTACTGTTTAAGTTTAAAACATCTGGCCGTTTTTTTCCCCGACATATAAAACACAAATCAGTACTGCATTGATGTTTTCGTTTTCGTTTGCGTGCTAATGATTGAATCATACTAAACTTCTATCAATGAACTGTCTTTAACACTGGTTAAACAATTTATCGATTATCTACATATAACTGTTATTCGTTAAGCATTACATGACGAGTCATGTATCAAAAATTTGGTTAATTTGAAGTTTACACTGTTTATATTAAACAGTTAGTTGGTTTGTTGTACGTTTATCGTCCCTCTCGAGAATATTTCCTTCATATGGAGAAGTCACCTTCGCTGGTGAAGGTCTACAAAATTTAGGCCAATGCTCGGTGCTCAGGGCCATTAAGCAGGGAGGGATCTTTATCGTGAGGATATACCCCTTGTATCAATGCCGGCCTGTAAACCAACGCAGTAGATATTGGTTCATATTTTATGAATATACTTTATTTCACGGAATCTGATATTATGTAAATGCATATCCAGAATATCATATCCAAATAACTCCTCTGTTTTGATTGTGGCTTCATGCAGTGAATATGTAGCTAGGAACTACTTATGTTTACACTCTAGTTGACTCGACATAAATATTGTTTAAGAAAAAAAATAAATCAGTTCTACAATATTAATTGCTCAATGCCGTACAACGTCCCTTGGTCGTAGTATCGATTTAATTACTTGTCAATCGTGCATGTCACATCAAAATACGAAATCGAGCCACATTAGAAATAAGTATATTTGTTCTAGATTTCAAAACGATATCTCGGTATTAGGGATATGCAGTTACCTATGAAAATAAATTGCATTTTATAGCGTCAAAATTAGATCTAGTCAGGTGTAATGTTTTCCTCTTCTAGATTAGAAAATCGTCATCGTAACTTGTAGAAATGTTATGTAATGTAAAGTGTTATTCTTAAAATGATAAAATATGATTTTGTAGCCTTTTATATAGGGCCAAAAATATGTTGATGGCGTATGTAAATAACAAAACTTTTAGTAGTTTTAAAGCTTTCAGAAATCGAGAAAAAAAATTGTATTTTCTGACCAATGAATATTGTTTTCTATCTTTTCCACATCTCAGTCGCGTTTGGTAAAAGATTCCACTATCTTTAGAAATAATTAAGTTAAATTTCCTCTTACAAATGTTGAATGAAATCTTAGTATCATAAGAATTCAGTATCACTGATATTTTCGTCAAAATTTCTTTGAAGGCATTATTTAATAGCAGAAATAAAGTTGACGACTTCTGCTGGAGACGTTCCTTCTACAACTAACAATGTGAATCTGACCACGACAGATCTTACAGCATTAAGTAATTACGTAATATTTCTAGCTTACTTCAGCTGGATGCTCGAGGAAGGTCTTCTTATCCAACGTAGTCTGTTGTGTACCTGTTAAATGTATACTTTAAACACATTCAACTTCCACTCCACTAAATAAAATTCAACAAGATCGCTGCAAAATAACATCGCTTTCTTTTTTTCTCTCCAAATTAAGTACCATCTTCTATCCTCAGGAAAACAATTGGGAATGATGTAAACTAGGGGAGTTTCAAAATATTAAAAATCATTTAAACCGAAAACGAAATTTTCAATCGTAGCTTTCATGTGCATTTTGTTGTTAAAACCAAACTAGTTAATAATACCCCTACAACCAATGAAAGGAGCCGCAATCCGCTTTTTCAAATAAATGAAAATAGCAAATTCAAATTATTTGATACAACCTCGAAATCGTTATTAACGACAGAAATGAATGATGCGACTTCTACAAAAGACATTATTTCTACAACTACTGGTGTGATCGTGACCACTACAGATCATCAGAGTTTTTCTTATCCAACTTCGTTTGTTGTTTGTCTGTTAACAAGATGCTATTCATACTTTCAACATTTGCTTACAAAAAAAAATTCCACACGATTGCTACAAAATAGGATAATTTTTTACTTTAAATAGTTGATTTTTTTCTTCTTTTTTTTCTATTTTTTATTCATTTATTTACTTATTTATTTTGCATATTACCGATCACGGTGGCTCAGTGGTAGAGCTCTCACCTCGTGAACGGAAGGTCGTGAGTTCGAGCCCCGCTCGGGCCGGCCGCGTCAAACCTAAGACGTTAAAATAGGTAGTGATTGCTCCTTCGCCAAGAGCTCGGCATTACGAAGTGAGAGTCACGGGTCTTTCGGATGGGACCTTATAAACGGAGGTCCCGTGTCGCAGCAGGTGTGGCACGTAAAAGAACCCTCACTGCTAAAAGCCATTAGTGCTAAGCATAGGTCTAAATTTGCAGCCCCGTCACCCGGTAATAGTGACAGTCGCCGGATAGCTGAAAAATTGCTCAGGCGACTATAAATAAAAAACAAACAAACAAACAATTTTGCATATTATAATATCATATTAAAATTCATATTCAAAGAAAACCAAAAATTGCAGGGTAGCTCTCATAATAAAAATAATAAGAATCATTTAAAAAGAAAACGAAAACTTTCTTAGTAGCTTATGTCCATGTTCTGTTGTGTAGGCTAAATTAGTTTACAAATGCCTTCAGACAGTGAATGGCGACACAAACCGTTTTTCAGATAAATGAAAATAGGAATTCATTTTTTTTTTTCTCATAGAACCTGAAAGTCATTATTTAGCGACAGAAATGAACGATATAACTTCCACAGAAGTTACTTCTACACCAACAACTACTAATTTGAGTGTGACCACGACAGGTCTTACCACAGGTAATTATGTCATATTTGTAGCTTATCTCGGCCAACTGCTCAAATGAATTTTTCTTAACCAACTTCATCTACTGTGTGTTTGTTAATTAGACACTATTCAGATTTTAAACGTTTCTTTACAAACAAAGTATTTTCCACGCGATGGTTCCAAAATAGCATTGGTTAAATCTTTTTACTCCTTTTTTATTTATTTATATAATAATCTTTTTTTTTTCATATTATTTGAGTAAGAATTATTTTGAAAGAAGAACAAAAATTGCTCAATAGTTTTAATGTGCATTTTGTGTTGTTAAAACTAATTTAATCAACTAATGCCTTCTGCCAATGAGTGGGGACACAAACCGCTTTTCAGATAAATGAAAATAGGAATTCCAATTCTTTGATAGAACCTAAAAATCATTATTTAACGACAGAAATAAATTACATAACTTCAACAAAAGACATTACTCCTACAACTGCCGGTGTGAGTGTGACCACGACAAATCTTATCACAGGTAATGATATCATATTTATAGCTTACGTCAGATGAATGCTCAAGTGAATTTTTCTGAGCCAAGTTGATGTATTGTGCGCTTTTTAACTAGATACTATTCAGACTTTCAACTTTTCCTTACTAAACAAATTATTTTCTACAGGGTCGCTGTCCAACAGCATGGGTGATTAGTTTTATTATTGTTAGTTTTATTTATTTATTTATTTATTTATTTATTTATTTATTTATTTATTTTATTTATTTATTTATTTATTTATTGCATATTAATTTACTAAGAATCTTTTTCAATGAAACCCAAAAATTGAAAATTAGCTTTAATGTACATTCTGTGTTGTTTATCCCAAGTTAGAAAACTAATCCCTTCAGCCAATGAATAGAGCCATAAACCGTTTTTCAAATAAATGAAAATAGGAATTCAAATTCTTTGATAGGCCATGAAAGGCATTATTTAACGACATATTTTTCTTACAAACCAATTTATTTTCCGCGCAATGCCTCCAAAATAGCATCGGTTTATTGTTCATTTTCATTTATTTATTTACTTGTTTTTATTTTTGTTTTGAAATAAGAATATCAAATGCAGAGTACCTTTCCTGTAAATTTTGTGTAGTTGAAACCAAATTAGATAACTAATCCTTTTAGCCAATGAAAGGAGACACAAACTGCTTTTGAAATAAATGAAAATAGCAATTCAAATTCATTGATAGAACCAAAAAGTATTGACATGCATAGCATTACTTCAACAGTAGAAGTTGCTTATAACCACGACAGGCCTTATCACAGTTAATGATGTCATATGTATAGCTTATCTCAACTGAATGCTTGAGTGAGTTTTTCTCATCCAACTTCGTCTGTTGTGTGTTTGTGATCTGCATACTACTCCGAAATTCAGCTTTTTTCAAAACAATTTATTTTTCACGCGATGGCTCCAAAATAGCATCGGTTCATTTTTCTCTTTCATTTATCTATCTTTTTTAATTTTTCTATTTATTAATTTATTTACCTATCTATTTATTTATTTTGCGGAATAATTCATTCAATAAATCATTTTGAGAAAAGAACAGAAATTGAAGAGTAGATTTCATGTGCATTTTTGTTATCAAAACCACATTAGTTAAATCATGGCTTCAGCCAATGATTGGAGACACACATGACTTTTCACATCAATGAAAATAGGAATTCAAATTCTTTGATAGAACCTTAAAGGCATTATTTTACGACAGAAATGAATGACATCACTTCCATAGACGACGTTACTTCTACAGCTACTGGTGTGAGTGCCGCCTCCACAGATCTCACCACAGGTAATGATGCCATATTTATACCTTACCCCATCTGAATGCTTGAGTGAATTTGTCTGATCCAACTTGGGATGTAGTGTGTATTTAACGAGATACTATTCAGACTTTCAGTTTTGTTTTCTTACTAAACAAATTATATTCCACAGGACCCCTTTGAAATAGCATCGGTTCATCTTCTGGACTATTCTTATTCTTACTTATGTATTGAGTGATTGATTGATTTATATATTTATTTGGGTTTTTTGTGTATCAATTTACTATGAATCATTTTCAAACAAAGTCCAAAATTACTGAGAAGTTCTCACGTGTATTTTCTGTTGTTGAAACCAAATTAGTAAACCAATCCCTTCAGCCAATAAATGGAGACACAGATCGTTTGTTAGATAAACAAAAATCGAAATTCAAATTCGTTGATAGGTCCTGAAAGTCATTATTTAACGACAGAAATGAATGATATGACTTCCACAGACGACATTACTTCTACAACTACTGGTGTGAGTGTGACCACGACAGGCCTTACCACAGGTAGTGATGCCATATATATCTAGCTTGCAGTGACTTTTTCTTATTCTACTTCGTCTGGTGTGTGTCTGTTAACTCTACACTATTCAGACTTTCATCTTTTTTCTCACAAAACAAATTACTTTCCACAACATGACTCCACCATAGCATCTTTAAATTTTCCTTTTTTCTTGATTTGTTTATTCATTTCTTTTTTTTTTTTTTATATTTTGTTTATTTCATATGAATTCATTAAAAATCACTATGAAAGAAGAATATCAATTGCATAATGTCTTCCCTGTAAATTTTGTGTAGTTGAAACCAAATTAGTTCACTACTTCTTTTAGCCAATCAATTGAGACACAAACCGTTTATCAAAAAATGAAAATAGGAATTCAGATTCTTTGATAGAACCTTAAAGGCATTATTTTACGACAGAAATGAATGACATCACTTCCATAGACGACGTTACTTCTACAGCTACTGGTGTGAGTGTCCCCACCACAGATCTTACCACAGGTAATGATGTCATATTTATACCTTACCCCAGCTGAATGCTTGAGTGAGTTTGTCTGATCCAACTTGGGATGTAGTGTGTATTTAACGAGATACTATTCAGACTTTCAGTTTCGTTTTCTTACTAAACAAATTATATTCCACAGGACCCCTTTGAAATAGCATCGGTTCATCTTCTGGACTATTCTTATTCTTACTTATGTATTGAGTGATTGATTGATTTATATATTTATTTGGGTTTTTTGTATATCAATTTACTATGAATCATTTTCAAACAAAGTCCAAAATTACTGAGAAGCTCTCACGTGTATTTTCTGTTGTTGAAACCAAATTACTAAACCAATCAATTCAGCCAATAAATGGAGACACAGATCGTTTGTTAGATAAACAAAAATCGAAATTCAAATTCGTTGATAGGTCCTGAAAGTCATTATTTAACGACAGAAATGAATGATATGACTTCCACAGACGACATTACTTCTACAACTACTGGTGTGAGTGTGACCACGACAGGCCTTACCACAGGTAATGATGCCATATATATCTAGCTTGCAGTGACTTTTTCTTATTCCACTTCGTCTGTTGTGTGTCTGTTAACTCTACACTATTCAGACTTTCATCTTTTTTCTCACAAAACAAATTACTTTCCACAACATGACTCCACCATAGCATCTTTAAATTTTCCTTTTTTCTTGATTTGTTTATTCATTTTTTTTTTTTTTTTATATTTTGTTTATTTCATATAATTCATTAAAAATCACTATGAAAGAAGAATATCAATTGCATAATGTCTTCCCTGTAAATTTTGTGTAGTTGAAACCAAATTAGTTCACTAATTCTTTTAGCCAATCAATTGAGACACAAACCGTTTATCCAAACAATGAAAATAGGAATTCAAATTCTTTGATACAACCTTAAAGGCATTATTTTACGACAGAAATGAATGACATCACTTCCATAGACGACGTTACTTCTACAACTACTGGTGTGAGTGTCCCCACCACAGATCTTACCACAGGTAATGATGTCATATTTATACCTTACCCCAGCTGAATGCTTGAGTGAGTTTGTCTGATCCAACTTGGTATGTAGTTTGTATTTAACGAGATGCAATTCAGACTTTCAGTTTCGTTTTCTTACTAAACAAATTATATTCCACAGGACCCCTTTGAAAGAGCATCGGTTCATCTTCTGGACTATTCTTATTCTTACTTATGTATTGATTGATTGATTGATTTATATATCTAGTTGGTTTTTTTTTCCCGTATATCAATTGACTATGAATCACTTTAAAGCAAAGTCCAAAATATCTGAGAAGCTCTCACGTGTATTTTCTGTTGTTGAAACCAAATTAGTAAAGCAATCCCTTCAGCCAATAAATAGAGACACAAATCGTTTGTTAGATCAACAAAAATCGAAATTCAAATTCGTTGATAGGTCCTGAAAGTCACTATTTAACGACAGAACTGAATGATATGACTTCCACAGACGACATTACTTCTACAACTACTGGTGTGAGTGTGACCACAACAGGCCTTACCACAGGTAATGATGCCTTTTATTTTCTTTTAGCCAATCAATTGAGACACAAACCGTTTATCAAAAAATGAAAATAGGAATTCAAATTCTTTGATAGAACCATAAAGTCATTATTTAACGACAGAAATGAATGACATCTCTTCCATAGACGACGTTACTTCTACAGCTACTGGTGTGAGTGTCCCCACCACAGATCTTACCACAGGTAATGATGTCATATTTATACCTTACCCCAGCTGAATGCTTGAGTGAGTTTGTCTGATCCAACTTGGTATGTAGTTTGTATTTAACGAGATGCAATTCAGACTTTCAGTTTCGTTTTCTTACTAAACAAATTATATTCCACAGGACCCCTTTGAAATAGCATCGGTTCATCTTCTGGACTATTCTTATTCTTACTTATGCATTGATTGATTGATTGATTTATATATCTAGTTGAGTTTTTTTCGTATATCAATTGACTATGAATCATTTTCAAACAAAGGCCAAAATTGCTGAGAAGCTCTCGCGTGCATTTTCTGTTGTTGAAACCAAATTAGTAAAGCAATCCCTTCAGCCAATAAATAGAGACACAAATCGTTTGTTAGATCAACAAAAATCGAAATTCAAATTCGTTGATAGGTCCTGAAAGTCACTATTTAACGACAGAACTGAATGATATGACTTCCACAGACGACATTACTTCTACAACTACTGGTGTGAGTGTGACCACGACAGGCCTTACCACAGGTAATGATGCCATATATATCTAGCTTGCAGTGACTTTTTCTTATTCTACTTCGTCTGGTGTGTGTCTGTTAACTGGACACTATTCAGACTTTCATCTTTTTCTCACAAAACAAATTACTTTCCACAACATGGCTCCACAATAGCATCTGTAAATTTTCCTTTTTTCCTGATTTGTTTATTCATTTCTTTTTTCTATATTTTGTTTATTTCCTATGAACTCATTAAAAATCACTATGAAAGAAGAATATCAATTGCATAATGTCTTCCCTGTAAATTTTGTGTAGTTGAAACCAAATTAGTTCACTGTTTCTTTTAGCCAATTAATTGAGACACAAACCGTTTATCAAAAAATGAAAATAGGAATTCAAATTCTTTGATACAACCTTAAAGGCATTATTTTACGAAAGAAATGAATGACATCACTTCCATAGACGACGTTACTTCTACAGCTACTGGTGTGAGTGTCCCCACCACAGATCTTACCACAGGTAATGATGTCATATTTATACCTTACCCCAGCTGAATGCTTGAGTGAGTTTGTCTGATCCAACTTGGTATGTAGTTTGTATTTAACGAGAAGCAATTCAGACTTTCAGTTTCGTTTTCTTATCAAACAAATTATATTCCACACGACCCCTTTGAAAGAGCATCGGTTCATCTTCTGGACTATTCTTATTCTTACTTATGTATTGATTGATTGATTGATTTATATATCTAGTTGGGTTTTTTTTCCGTATATCAATTGACTATGAATCATTTTAAAACAAAGTCCAAAATAGCTGAGAAGCTCTCACGTGTATTTTCTGTTGTTGAAACCAAATTAGTAAAGCAATCCCTTCAGCCAATAAATAGAGACACAAATCGTTTGTTAGATCAACAAAAATCGAAATTCAAATTCGGTGATAGGTCCTGAAAGTCACTATTTAACGACAGAACTGAATGATATGACTTCCACAGACGACATTACTTCTACAACTACTGGTGTGAGTGTGACCACGACAGGCCTTACCACAGGTAATGATGCCATATATATCTAGCTTGCAGTGACTTTTTCTTATTCTACTTCGTCTGGTGTGTGTCTGTTAACTGGACACTATTCAGACTTTCATCTTTTTCTCACAAAACAAATTACTTTCCACAACATGGCTCCACAATAGCATCTGTAAATTTTCCTTTTTTCCTGATTTGTTTATTCATTTCTTTTTTCTATATTTTGTTTATTTCCTATGAATTCATTAAAAATCACTATGAAAGAAGAATATCAATTGCATAATGTCTTCCCTGTAAATTTTGTGTAGTTGAAACCAAATTAATTCACTGCTTCTTTTAGCCAATCAATTGAGACACAAACCGTTTATCCAAACAATGAAAATAGGAATTCAAATTCTTTGATACAACCTTAAAGGCATTATTTTACGACAGAAATGAATGACATCACTTCCATAGACGACGTTACTTCTACAACTACTGATGTGAGTGTCCCCACCGCAGATCTTACCACAGGTAATGATGTCATATTTATACCTTACCCCAGCTGAATGCTTGAGTGAGTTTGTCTGATCCAACTTGGTATGTAGTTTGTATTTAACGAGATGCAATTCAGACTTTCAGTTTCGTTTTCTTACTAAACAAATTATATTCCACAGGACCCCTTTGAAATAGCATCGGTTCATCTTCTGGACTATTCTTATTCTTACTTATGCATTGATTGATTGATTGATTTATATATCTAGTTGAGTTTTTTTCGTATATCAATTGACTATGAATCATTTTCAAACAAAGGCCAAAATTGCTGAGAAGCTCTCGCGTGCATTTTCTGTTGTTGAAACCAAATTAGTAAAGCAATCCCTTCAGCCAATAAATAGAGACACAAATCGTTTGTTAGATCAACAAAAATCGAAATTCAAATTCGTTGATAGGTCCTGAAAGTCACTATTTAACGACAGAACTGAATGATATGACTTCCACAGACGACATTACTTCTACAACTACTGGTGTGAGTGTGACCACGACAGGCCTTACCACAGGTAATGATGCCATATATATCTAGCTTGCAGTGAGATTTTCTTATTCCACTTCGTCTGGTGTGTGTCTGTTAACTGGACACTATTCAGACTTTCATCTTTTTCTCACAAAACAAATTACTTTCCACAACATGGCTCCACAATAGCATCTGTAAATTTTCCTTTTTTCCTGATTTGTTTATTAATTTCTTTTTTCTATATTTTGTTTATTTCCTATGAATTCATTAAAAATCACTATGAAAGAAGAATATCAATTGCATAATGTCTTCCCTGTAAATTTTGTGTAGTTGAAACCAAATTAGTTCACTGTTTCTTTTAGCCAATCAATTGAGACACAAACCGTTTATCAAAAAATGAAAATAGGAATTCAAATTCTTTGATACAACCTTAAAGGCATTATTTTACGAAAGAAATGAATGACATCACTTCCATAGACGACGTTACTTCTACAGCTACTGGTGTGAGTGTCCCCACCGCAGATCTTACCACAGGTAATGATGTCATATTTATACCTTACCCCAGCTGAATGCTTGAGTGAGTTTGTCTGATCCAACTTGGTATGTAGTTTGTATTTAACGAGAAGCAATTCAGACTTTCAGTTTCGTTTCCTTACTAAACAAATTATATTCCACAGGACGCCTTTGAAATAGCATCGGTTCATCTTCTGGACTATTCTTATTCTCACTTATGTATTGATTGATTGATTGATTTATATATCTAGTTGGTTTTTTTCTCGTATATCAATTGGCTATGAATCATTTTCAAACAAAGTCCAAAATTGCTGAGAAGCTCTCGCGTGCATTTTCTGTTGTTGAAACCAAATTAGTAAAGCAATCCCTTCAGCCAATAAATAGAGACACAAATCGTTTGTTAGATCAACAAAAATCGAAATTCAAATTCGTTGATAGGTCCTGAAAGTCACTATTTAACGACAGAACTGAATGATATGACTTCCACAGACGACATTGCTTCTACAACTACTGGTGTGAGTGTGACCACGACAGGCCTTACCACAGGTAATGATGCCATATATATCTAGCTTGCAGTGAGTTTTTCTTATTCTACTTCGTCTGGTGTGTGTCTGTTAACTAGACACTATTCAGACTTTCATCTTTTTCTCACAAAACAAATTACTTTCCACAACATGGCTCCACAATAGCATCTGTAAATTTTCCTTTTTTCCTGATTTGTTTATTCATTTCTTTTTTCTATATTTTGTTTATTTCCTATGAATTCATTAAAAATCACTATGAAAGAAGAATATCAATTGCATAATGTCTTCCGTGTAAATTTTGTGTAGTTGAAACCAAATTAGTTCACTAATTCTTTTAGCCAATCAATTGAGACACAAACCGTTTATCCAAACAATGAAAATAGGAATTCAAATTCTTTGATACAACCTTAAAGGCATTATTTTACGACAGAAATGAATGACATCACTTCCATAGAGGACGTTACTTCTACAACTACTGATGTGAGTGTCCCCACCACAGATCTTACCACAGGTAATGATGTCATATTTATACCTTACCCCAGCTGAATGCTTGAGTGAGTTTGTCTGATCCAACTTGGTATGTAGTTTGTATTTAACGAGATGCAATTCAGACTTTCAGTTTCGTTTTCTTATCAAACAAATTATATTCCACACGACCCCTTTGAAAGAGCATCGGTTCATCTTCTGGACTATTCTTATTCTTACTTATGTATTGATTGATTGATTGATTTATATATCTAGTTGGTTTTTTTTTCCGTATATCAATTGACTATGAATTATTTTAAAACAAAGTCCAAAATAGCTGAGAAGCTCTCACGTGTATTTTCTGTTGTTGAAACCAAATTAGTAAAGCAATCCCTTCAGCCAATAAATAGAGACACAAATCGTTTGTTAGATCAACAAAAATCGAAATTCAAATTCGTTGATAGGTCCTGAAAGTCACTATTTAACGACAGAACTGAATGATATGACTTCCACAGACGACATTACTTCTACAACTACTGGTGTGAGTGTGACCACGACAGGCCTTACCACAGGTAATGATGCCATATATATCTAGCTTGCAGTGAGTTTTTCTTATTCTACTTCGTCTGGTGTGTGTCTGTTAACTAGACACTATTCAGACTTTCATCTTTTTCTCACAAAACAAATTACTTTCCACAACATGGCTCCACAATAGCATCTGTAAATTTTCCTTTTTTCCTGATTTGTTTATTCATTTCTTTTTTCTATATTTTGTTTATTTCCTATGAATTCATTAAAAATCACTATGAAAGAAGAATATCAATTGCATAATGTCTTCCGTGTAAATTTTGTGTAGTTGAAACCAAATTAGTTCACTAATTCTTTTAGCCAATCAATTGAGACACAAACCGTTTATCCAAACAATGAAAATAGGAATTCAAATTCTTTGATACAACCTTAAAGGCATTATTTTACGACAGAAATGAATGACATCACTTCCATAGAGGACGTTACTTCTACAACTACTGATGTGAGTGTCCCCACCACAGATCTTACCACAGGTAATGATGTCATATTTATACCTTACCCCAGCTGAATGCTTGAGTGAGTTAGTCTGATCCAACTTGGTATGTAGTTTGTATTTAACGAGATGCAATTCAGACTTTCAGTTTCGTTTTCTTATCAAACAAATTATATTCCACACGACCCCTTTGAAAGAGCATCGGTTCATCTTCTGGACTATTCTTATTCTTACTTATGTATTGATTGATTGATTGATTTATATATCTAGTTGGGTTTTTTTTCCGTATATCAATTGACTATGAATCATTTTAAAACAAAGTCCAAAATAGCTGAGAAGCTCTCACGTGTATTTTCTGTTGTTGAAACCAAATTAGTAAAGCAATCCCTTCAGCCAATAAATAGAGACACAAATCGTTTGTTAGATCAACAAAAATCGAAATTCAAATTCGTTGATAGGTCCTGAAAGTCACTATTTAACGACAGAACTGAATGATATGACTTCCACAGACGACATTACTTCTACAACTACTGGTGTGAGTGTGACCACGACAGGCCTTACCACAGGTAATGATGCCATATATATCTAGCTTGCAGTGAGTTTTTCTTATTCTACTTCGTCTGGTGTGTGTCTGTTAACTGGACACTATTCAGACTTTCATCTTTTTCTCACAAAACAAATTACTTTCCACAACATGGCTCCACAATAGCATCTGTAAATTTTCCTTTTTTCCTGATTTGTTTATTCATTTCTTTTTTCTATATTTTGTTTATTTCCTATGAATTCATTAAAAATCACTATGAAAGAAGAATATCAATTGCATAATGTCTTCCGTGTAAATTTTGTGTAGTTGAAACCAAATTAATTCACTGCTTCTTTTAGCCAATCAATTGAGACACAAACCGTTTATCCAAACAATGAAAATAGGAATTCAAATTCTTTGATACAACCTTAAAGGCATTATTTTACGACAGAAATGAATGACATCACTTCCATAGACGACGTTACTTCTACAACTACTGATGTGAGTGTCCCCACCGCAGATCTTACCACAGGTAATGATGTCATATTTATACCTTACCCCAGCTGAATGCTTGAGTGAGTTTGTCTGATCCAACTTGGTATGTAGTTTGTATTTAACGAGATGCAATTCAGACTTTCAGTTTCGTTTTCTTATTAAACAAATTATATTCCACAGGACCCCTTTGAAATAACATCGGTTCATCTTCTGGACTATTCTTATTCTTACTTATGCATTGATTGATTGATTGATTTATATATCTAGTTGGTTTTTTTTTCCGTATATCATTTGACTATCAATCATTTCAAAACAAAGTCCAAAATTGCTGAGAAGCTCTCACGTGTATTTTCTGTTGTTGAAACCAAATTAGTAAAGCAATCCCTTCAGCCAATAAATAGAGACACAAATCGTTTGTTAGATCAACAAAAATCGAAATTCAAATTCGTTGATAGGTCCTGAAAGTCACTATTTAACGACAGAACTGAATGATATGACTTCCACAGACGACATTACTTCTACAACTACTGGTGTGAGTGTGACCACGACAGGCCTTACCACAGGTAATGATGCCTTATATATCTAGCTTGCAGTGAGTTTTTCTTATTCCACTTCGTCTGGTGTGTGTCTGTTAACTGGACACTATTCAGACTTTCATCTTTTTCTCACAAAACAAATTACTTTCCACAACATGGCTCCACAATAGCATCTGTAAATTTTCCTTTTTTCCTGATTTGTTTATTCATTTCTTTTTTCTATATTTTGTTTATTTCCTATGAATTCATTAAAAATCACTATGAAAGAAGAATATCAATTGCATAATGTCTTCCGTGTAAATTTTGTGTAGTTGAAACCAAATTAGTTCACTAATTCTTTTAGCCAATCAATTGAGACACAAACCGTTTATCCAAACAATGAAAATAGGAATTCAAATTCTTTGATACAACCTTAAAGGCATTATTTTACGACAGAAATGAATGACATCACTTCCATAGAGGACGTTACTTCTACAACTACTGATGTGAGTGTCCCCACCACAGATCTTACCACAGGTAATGATGTCATATTTATACCTTACCCCAGCTGAATGCTTGAGTGAGTTTGTCTGATCCAACTTGGTATGTAGTTTGTATTTAACGAGATGCAATTCAGACTTTCAGTTTCGTTTTCTTATCAAACAAATTATATTCCACACGACCCCTTTGAAAGAGCATCGGTTCATCTTCTGGACTATTCTTATTCTTACTTATGTATTGATTGATTGATTGATTTATATATTTAGTTGGGTTTTTTTTCCGTATATCAATTGACTATCAATCATTTTAAAACAAAGTCCAAAATAGCTGAGAAGCTCTCACGTGTATTTTCTGTTGTTGAAACCAAATTAGTAAAGCAATCCCTTCAGCCAATAAATAGAGACACAAATCGTTTGTTAGATCAACAAAAATCGAAATTCAAATTCGTTGATAGGTCCTGAAAGTCACTATTTAACGACAGAACTGAATGATATGACTTCCACAGACGACATTACTTCTACAACTACTGGTGTGAGTGTGACCACGACAGGCCTTACCACAGGTAATGATGCCATATATATCTAGCTTGCAGTGACTTTTTCTTATTCTACTTCGTCTGGTGTGTGTCTGTTAACTGGACACTATTCAGACTTTCATCTTTTTCTCACAAAACAAATTACTTTCCACAACATGGCTCCACAATAGCATCTGTAAATTTTCCTTTTTTCCTGATTTGTTTATTCATTTCTTTTTTCTATATTTTGTTTATTTCCTATGAATTCATTAAAAATCACTATGAAAGAAGAATATCAATTGCATAATGTCTTCCCTGTAAATTTTGTGTAGTTGAAACCAAATTAATTCACTGCTTCTTTTAGCCAATCAATTGAGACACAAACCGTTTATCCAAACAATGAAAATAGGAATTCAAATTCTTTGATACAACCTTAAAGGCATTATTTTACGACAGAAATGAATGACATCACTTCCATAGACGACGTTACTTCTACAACTACTGATGTGAGTGTCCCCACCGCAGATCTTACCACAGGTAATGATGTCATATTTATACCTTACCCCAGCTGAATGCTTGAGTGAGTTTGTCTGATCCAACTTGGTATGTAGTTTGTATTTAACGAGATGCAATTCAGACTTTCAGTTTCGTTTTCTTATCAAACAAATTATATTCCACACGACCCCTTTGAAAGAGCATCGGTTCATCTTCTGGACTATTCTTATTCTTACTTATGTATTGATTGATTGATTGATTTATATATCTAGTTGGGTTTTTTTTCCGTATATCAATTGACTATGAATCATTTTAAAACAAAGTCCAAAATAGCTGAGAAGCTCTCACGTGTATTTTCTGTTGTTGAAACCAAATTAGTAAAGCAATCCCTTCAGCCAATAAATAGAGACACAAATCGTTTGTTAGATCAACAAAAATCGAAATTCAAATTCGTTGATAGGTCCTGAAAGTCACTATTTAACGACAGAACTGAATGATATGACTTCCACAGACGACATTACTTCTACAACTACTGGTGTGAGTGTGACCACGACAGGCCTTACCACAGGTAATGATGCCATATATATCTAGCTTGCAGTGACTTTTTCTTATTCTACTTCGTCTGGTGTGTGTCTGTTAACTGGACACTATTCAGACTTTCATCTTTTTCTCACAAAACAAATTACTTTCCACAACATGGCTCCACAATAGCATCTGTAAATTTTCCTTTTTTCCTGATTTGTTTATTCATTTCTTTTTTCTATATTTTGTTTATTTCCTATGAATTCATTAAAAATCACTATGAAAGAAGAATATCAATTGCATAATGTCTTCCCTGTAAATTTTGTGTAGTTGAAACCAAATTAATTCACTGCTTCTTTTAGCCAATCAATTGAGACACAAACCGTTTATCCAAACAATGAAAATAGGAATTCAAATTCTTTGATACAACCTTAAAGGCATTATTTTACGACAGAAATGAATGACATCACTTCCATAGACGACGTTACTTCTACAACTACTGATGTGAGTGTCCCCACCGCAGATCTTACCACAGGTAATGATGTCATATTTATACCTTACCCCAGCTGAATGCTTGAGTGAGTTTGTCTGATCCAACTTGGTATGTAGTTTGTATTTAACGAGATGCAATTCAGACTTTCAGTTTCGTTTTCTTATTAAACAAATTATATTCCACAGGACCCCTTTGAAATAACATCGGTTCATCTTCTGGACTATTCTTATTCTTACTTATGCATTGATTGATTGATTGATTTATATATCTAGTTGGTTTTTTTTTCCGTATATCATTTGACTATCAATCATTTCAAAACAAAGTCCAAAATTGCTGAGAAGCTCTCACGTGTATTTTCTGTTGTTGAAACCAAATTAGTAAAGCAATCCCTTCAGCCAATAAATAGAGACACAAATCGTTTGTTAGATCAACAAAAATCGAAATTCAAATTCGTTGATAGGTCCTGAAAGTCACTATTTAACGACAGAACTGAATGATATGACTTCCACAGACGACATTACTTCTACAACTACTGGTGTGAGTGTGACCACGACAGGCCTTACCACAGGTAATGATGCCATATATATCTAGCTTGCAGTGAGTTTTTCTTATTCCACTTCGTCTGGTGTGTGTCTGTTAACTGGACACTATTCAGACTTTCATCTTTTTCTCACAAAACAAATTACTTTCCACAACATGGCTCCACAATAGCATCTGTAAATTTTCCTTTTTTCCTGATTTGTTTATTCATTTCTTTTTTCTATATTTTGTTTATTTCCTATGAATTCATTAAAAATCACTATGAAAGAAGAATATCAATTGCATAATGTCTTCCCTGTAAATTTTTTGTAGTTGAAACCAAATTAGTTCACTGCTTCTTTTAGCCAATCAATTGAGACACAAACCGTTTATCCAAACAATGAAAATAGGAATTCAAATTCTTTGATACAACCTTAAAGGCATTATTTTACGACAGAAATGAATGACATCACTTCCATAGACGACGTTACTTCTACAACTACTGGTGTGAGTGTCCCCACCACAGATCTTACCACAGGTAATGATGTCATATTTATACCTTACCCCAGCTGAATGATTGAGTGAGTTTGTCTGATCCAACTTGGTATGTAGTTTGTATTTAACGAGATGCAATTCAGACTTTCAGTTTCGTTTTCTTATTAAACAAATTATATTCCACAGGACCCCTTTGAAATAACATCGGTTCATCTTCTGGACTATTCTTATTCTTACTTATGCATTGATTGATTGATTGATTTATATATCTAGTTGGGTTTTTTTTTCCGTATATCAATTGACTATCAATCATTTCAAAACAAAGTCCAAAATTGCTGAGAAGCTCTCACGTGTATTTTCTGTTGTTGAAACCAAATTAGTAAAGCAATCCCTTCAGCCAATAAATAGAGACACAAATCGTTTGTTAGATCAACAAAAATCGAAATTCAAATTCGTTGATAGGTCCTGAAAGTCACTATTTAACGACAGAACTGAATGATATGACTTCCACAGACGACATTACTTCTACAACTACTGGTGTGAGTGTGACCACGACAGGCCTTACCACAGGTAATGATGCCATATATATCTAGCTTGCAGTGACTTTTTCTTATTCTACTTCGTCTGGTGTGTGTCTGTTAACTGGACACTATTCAGACTTTCATCTTTTTCTCACAAAACAAATTACTTTCCACAACATGGCTCCACAATAGCATCTGTAAATTTTCCTTTTTTCCTGATTTGTTTATTCATTTCTTTTTTCTATATTTTGTTTATTTCCTATGAATTCATTAAAAAGCACTATGAAAGAAGAATATCAATTGCATAATGTCTTCCCTGTAAATTTTGTGTAGTTGAAACCAAATTAATTCACTGCTTCTTTTAGCCAATCAATTGAGACACAAACCGTTTATCCAAACAATGAAAATAGGAATTCAAATTCTTTGATACAACCTTAAAGGCATTATTTTACGACAGAAATGAATGACATCACTTCCATAGACGACGTTACTTCTACAACTACTGATGTGAGTGTCCCCACCGCAGATCTTACCACAGGTAATGATGTCATATTTATACCTTACCCCAGCTGAATGCTTGAGTGAGTTTGTCTGATCCAACTTGGTATGTAGTTTGTATTTAACGAGATGCAATTCAGACTTTCAGTTTCGTTTTCTTATTAAACAAATTATATTCCACAGGACCCCTTTGAAATAACATCGGTTCATCTTCTGGACTATTCTTATTCTTACTTATGCATTGATTGATTGATTGATTTATATATCTAGTTGGGTTTTTTTTTCCGTATATCATTTGACTATCAATCATTTCAAAACAAAGTCCAAAATTGCTGAGAAGCTCTCACGTGTATTTTCTGTTGTTGAAACCAAATTAGTAAAGCAATCCCTTCAGCCAATAAATAGAGACACAAATCGTTTGTTAGATCAACAAAAATCGAAATTCAAATTCGTTGATAGGTCCTGAAAGTCACTATTTAACGACAGAACTGAATGATATGACTTCCACAGACGACATTACTTCTACAACTACTGGTGTGAGTGTGACCACGACAGGCCTTACCACAGGTAATGATGCCATATATATCTAGCTTGCAGTGACTTTTTCTTATTCTACTTCGTCTGGTGTGTGTCTGTTAACTGGACACTATTCAGACTTTCATCTTTTTCTCACAAAACAAATTACTTTCCACAACATGGCTCCACAATAGCATCTGTAAATTTTCCTTTTTTCCTGATTTGTTTATTCATTTCTTTTTTCTATATTTTGTTTATTTCCTATGAATTCATTAAAAATCACTATGAAAGAAGAATATCAATTGCATAATGTCTTCCCTGTAAATTTTGTGTAGTTGAAACCAAATTAGTTCACTAATTCTTTTAGCCAATCAATTGAGACACAAACCGTTTATCCAAACAATGAAAATAGGAATTCAAATTCTTTGATACAACCTTAAAGGCATTATTTTACGACAGAAATGAATGACATCACTTCCATAGAGGACGTTACTTCTACAACTACTGATGTGAGTGTCCCCACCACAGATCTTACCACAGGTAATGATGTCATATTTATACCTTACCCCAGCTGAATGCTTGAGTGAGTTTGTCTGATCCAACTTGGTATGTAGTTTGTATTTAACGAGATGCAATTCAGACTTTCAGTTTCGTTTTCTTATCAAACAAATTATATTCCACACGACCCCTTTGAAAGAGCATCGGTTCATCTTCTGGACTATTCTTATTCTTACTTATGTATTGATTGATTGATTGATTTATATATCTAGTTGGGTTTTTTTTCCGTATATCAATTGACTATGAATCATTTTAAAACAAAGTCCAAAATAGCTGAGAAGCTCTCACGTGTATTTTCTGTTGTTGAAACCAAATTAGTAAAGCAATCCCTTCAGCCAATAAATAGAGACACAAATCGTTTGTTAGATCAACAAAAATCGAAATTCAAATTCGTTGATAGGTCCTGAAAGTCACTATTTAACGACAGAACTGAATGATATGACTTCCACAGACGACATTACTTCTACAACTACTGGTGTGAGTGTGACCACGACAGGCCTTACCACAGGTAATGATGCCATATATATCTAGCTTGCAGTGACTTTTTCTTATTCTACTTCGTCTGGTGTGTGTCTGTTAACTGGACACTATTCAGACTTTCATCTTTTTCTCACAAAACAAATTACTTTCCACAACATGGCTCCACAATAGCATCTGTAAATTTTCCTTTTTTCCTGATTTGTTTATTCATTTCTTTTTTCTATATTTTGTTTATTTCCTATGAATTCATTAAAAATCACTATGAAAGAAGAATATCAATTGCATAATGTCTTCCGTGTAAATTTTGTGTAGTTGAAACCAAATTAGTTCACTAATTCTTTTAGCCAATCAATTGAGACACAAACCGTTTATCCAAACAATGAAAATAGGAATTCAAATTCTTTGATACAACCTTAAAGGCATTATTTTACGACAGAAATGAATGACATCACTTCCATAGAGGACGTTACTTCTACAACTACTGATGTGAGTGTCCCCACCACAGATCTTACCACAGGTAATGATGTCATATTTATACCTTACCCCAGCTGAATGCTTGAGTGAGTTTGTCTGATCCAACTTGGTATGTAGTTTGTATTTAACGAGATGCAATTCAGACTTTCAGTTTCGTTTTCTTATCAAACAAATTATATTCCACACGACCCCTTTGAAAGAGCATCGGTTCATCTTCTGGACTATTCTTATTCTTACTTATGTATTGATTGATTGATTGATTTATATATCTAGTTGGGTTTTTTTTCCGTATATCAATTGACTATGAATCATTTTAAAACAAAGTCCAAAATAGCTGAGAAGCTCTCACGTGTATTTTCTGTTGTTGAAACCAAATTAGTAAAGCAATCCCTTCAGCCAATAAATAGAGACACAAATCGTTTGTTAGATCAACAAAAATCGAAATTCAAATTCGTTGATAGGTCCTGAAAGTCACTATTTAACGACAGAACTGAATGATATGACTTCCACAGACGACATTACTTCTACAACTACTGGTGTGAGTGTGACCACGACAGGCCTTACCACAGGTAATGATGCCATATATATCTAGCTTGCAGTGACTTTTTCTTATTCTACTTCGTCTGGTGTGTGTCTGTTAACTGGACACTATTCAGACTTTCATCTTTTTCTCACAAAACAAATTACTTTCCACAACATGGCTCCACAATAGCATCTGTAAATTTTCCTTTTTTCCTGATTTGTTTATTCATTTCTTTTTTCTATATTTTGTTTATTTCCTATGAATTCATTAAAAATCACTATGAAAGAAGAATATCAATTGCATAATGTCTTCCCTGTAAATTTTGTGTAGTTGAAACCAAATTAGTTCACTAATTCTTTTAGCCAATCAATTGAGACACAAACCGTTTATCCAAACAATGAAAATAGGAATTCAAATTCTTTGATACAACCTTAAAGGCATTATTTTACGACAGAAATGAATGACATCACTTCCATAGAGGACGTTACTTCTACAACTACTGATGTGAGTGTCCCCACCACAGATCTTACCACAGGTAATGATGTCATATTTATACCTTACCCCAGCTGAATGCTTGAGTGAGTTTGTCTGATCCAACTTGGTATGTAGTTTGTATTTAACGAGATGCAATTCAGACTTTCAGTTTCGTTTTCTTATCAAACAAATTATATTCCACACGACCCCTTTGAAAGAGCATCGGTTCATCTTCTGGACTATTCTTATTCTTACTTATGTATTGATTGATTGATTGATTTATATATCTAGTTGGGTTTTTTTTCCGTATATCAATTGACTATGAATCATTTTAAAACAAAGTCCAAAATAGCTGAGAAGCTCTCACGTGTATTTTCTGTTGTTGAAACCAAATTAGTAAAGCAATCCCTTCAGCCAATAAATAGAGACACAAATCGTTTGTTAGATCAACAAAAATCGAAATTCAAATTCGTTGATAGGTCCTGAAAGTCACTATTTAACGACAGAACTGAATGATATGACTTCCACAGACGACATTACTTCTACAACTACTGGTGTGAGTGTGACCACGACAGGCCTTACCACAGGTAATGATGCCATATATATCTAGCTTGCAGTGACTTTTTCTTATTCTACTTCGTCTGGTGTGTGTCTGTTAACTGGACACTATTCAGACTTTCATCTTTTTCTCACAAAACAAATTACTTTCCACAACATGGCTCCACAATAGCATCTGTAAATTTTCCTTTTTTCCTGATTTGTTTATTCATTTCTTTTTTCTATATTTTGTTTATTTCCTATGAATTCATTAAAAATCACTATGAAAGAAGAATATCAATTGCATAATGTCTTCCCTGTAAATTTTGTGTAGTTGAAACCAAATTAATTCACTGCTTCTTTTAGCCAATCAATTGAGACACAAACCGTTTATCCAAACAATGAAAATAGGAATTCAAATTCTTTGATACAACCTTAAAGGCATTATTTTACGACAGAAATGAATGACATCACTTCCATAGACGACGTTACTTCTACAACTACTGATGTGAGTGTCCCCACCGCAGATCTTACCACAGGTAATGATGTCATATTTATACCTTACCCCAGCTGAATGCTTGAGTGAGTTTGTCTGATCCAACTTGGTATGTAGTTTGTATTTAACGAGATGCAATTCAGACTTTCAGTTTCGTTTTCTTATTAAACAAATTATATTCCACAGGACCCCTTTGAAATAACATCGGTTCATCTTCTGGACTATTCTTATTCTTACTTATGCATTGATTGATTGATTGATTTATATATCTAGTTGGTTTTTTTTTCCGTATATCATTTGACTATCAATCATTTCAAAACAAAGTCCAAAATTGCTGAGAAGCTCTCACGTGTATTTTCTGTTGTTGAAACCAAATTAGTAAAGCAATCCCTTCAGCCAATAAATAGAGACACAAATCGTTTGTTAGATCAACAAAAATCGAAATTCAAATTCGTTGATAGGTCCTGAAAGTCACTATTTAACGACAGAACTGAATGATATGACTTCCACAGACGACATTACTTCTACAACTACTGGTGTGAGTGTGACCACGACAGGCCTTACCACAGGTAATGATGCCATATATATCTAGCTTGCAGTGAGTTTTTCTTATTCCACTTCGTCTGGTGTGTGTCTGTTAACTGGACACTATTCAGACTTTCATCTTTTTCTCACAAAACAAATTACTTTCCACAACATGGCTCCACAATAGCATCTGTAAATTTTCCTTTTTTCCTGATTTGTTTATTCATTTCTTTTTTCTATATTTTGTTTATTTCCTATGAATTCATTAAAAATCACTATGAAAGAAGAATATCAATTGCATAATGTCTTCCCTGTAAATTTTGTGTAGTTGAAACCAAATTAATTCACTGCTTCTTTTAGCCAATCAATTGAGACACAAACCGTTTATCCAAACAATGAAAATAGGAATTCAAATTCTTTGATACAACCTTAAAGGCATTATTTTACGACAGAAATGAATGACATCACTTCCATAGACGACGTTACTTCTACAACTACTGATGTGAGTGTCCCCACCGCAGATCTTACCACAGGTAATGATGTCATATTTATACCTTACCCCAGCTGAATGCTTGAGTGAGTTTGTCTGATCCAACTTGGTATGTAGTTTGTATTTAACGAGATGCAATTCAGACTTTCAGTTTCGTTTTCTTATTAAACAAATTATATTCCACAGGACCCCTTTGAAATAACATCGGTTCATCTTCTGGACTATTCTTATTCTTACTTATGCATTGATTGATTGATTGATTTATATATCTAGTTGGTTTTTTTTTTCCGTATATCATTTGACTATCAATCATTTCAAAACAAAGTCCAAAATTGCTGAGAAGCTCTCACGTGTATTTTCTGTTGTTGAAACCAAATTAGTAAAGCAATCCCTTCAGCCAATAAATAGAGACACAAATCGTTTGTTAGATCAACAAAAATCGAAATTCAAATTCGTTGATAGGTCCTGAAAGTCACTATTTAACGACAGAACTGAATGATATGACTTCCACAGACGACATTACTTCTACAACTACTGGTGTGAGTGTGACCACGACAGGCCTTACCACAGGTAATGATGCCATATATATCTAGCTTGCAGTGAGTTTTTCTTCTTCTACTTCGTCTGGTGTGTGTCTGTTAACTGGACACTATTCAGACTTTCATCTTTTTCTCACAAAACAAATTACTTTCCACAACATGGCTCCACAATAGCATCTGTAAATTTTCCTTTTTTCCTGATTTGTTTATTCATTTCTTTTTTCTATATTTTGTTTATTTCCTATGAATTCATTAAAAATCACTATGAAAGAAGAATATCAATTGCATAATGTCTTCCCTGTAAATTTTGTGTAGTTGAAACCAAATTAGTTCACTAATTCTTTTAGCCAATCAATTGAGACACAAACCGTTTATCCAAACAATGAAAATAGGAATTCAAATTCTTTGATACAACCTTAAAGGCATTATTTTACGACAGAAATGAATGACATCACTTCCATAGAGGACGTTACTTCTACAACTACTGATGTGAGTGTCCCCACCACAGATCTTACCACAGGTAATGATGTCATATTTATACCTTACCCCAGCTGAATGCTTGAGTGAGTTTGTCTGATCCAACTTGGTATGTAGTTTGTATTTAACGAGATGCAATTCAGACTTTCAGTTTCGTTTTCTTATCAAACAAATTATATTCCACACGACCCCTTTGAAAGAGCATCTGTTCATCTTCTGGACTATTCTTATTCTTACTTATGTATTGATTGATTGATTGATTTATATATCTAGTTGGGTTTTTTTTCCGTATATCAATTGACTATCAATCATTTTAAAACAAAGTCCAAAATAGCTGAGAAGCTCTCACGTGTATTTTCTGTTGTTGAAACCAAATTAGTAAAGCAATCCCTTCAGCCAATAAATAGAGACACAAATCGTTTGTTAGATCAACAAAAATCGAAATTCAAATTCGTTGATAGGTCCTGAAAGTCACTATTTAACGACAGAACTGAATGATATGACTTCCACAGACGACATTACTTCTACAACCACTGGTGTGAGTGTGACCACGACAGGCCTTACCACAGGTAATGATGCCATATATATCTAGCTTGCAGTGAGTTTTTCTTATTCTACTTCGTCTGGTGTGTGTCTGTTAACTGGACACTATTCAGACTTTCATCTTTTTCTCACAAAACAAATTACTTTCCACAACATGGCTCCACAATAGCATCTGTAAATTTTCCTTTTTTCCTGATTTGTTTATTCATTTCTTTTTTCTATATTTTGTTTATTTCCTATGAATTCATTAACAATCACTATGAAAGAAGAATATCAATTGCATAATGTCTTCCCTGTAAATTTTGTGTAGTTGAAACCAAATTAATTCACTGCTTCTTTTAGCCAATCAATTGAGACACAAACCGTTTATCCAAACAATGAAAATAGGAATTCAAATTCTTTGATACAACCTTAAAGGCATTATTTTACGACAGAAATGAATGACATCACTTCCATAGACGACGTTACTTCTACAACTACTGATGTGAGTGTCCCCACCGCAGATCTTACCACAGGTAATGATGTCATATTTATACCTTACCCCAGCTGAATGCTTGAGTGAGTTTGTCTGATCCAACTTGGTATGTAGTTTGTATTTAACGAGATGCAATTCAGACTTTCAGTTTCGTTTTCTTATTAAACAAATTATATTCCACAGGACCCCTTTGAAATAACATCGGTTCATCTTCTGGACTATTCTTATTCTTACTTATGCATTGATTGATTGATTGATTTATATATCTAGTTGGTTTTTTTTTTCCGTATATCATTTGACTATCAATCATTTCAAAACAAAGTCCAAAATTGCTGAGAAGCTCTCACGTGTATTTTCTGTTGTTGAAACCAAATTAGTAAAGCAATCCCTTCAGCCAATAAATAGAGACACAAATCGTTTGTTAGATCAACAAAAATCGAAATTCAAATTCGTTGATAGGTCCTGAAAGTCACTATTTAACGACAGAACTGAATGATATGACTTCCACAGACGACATTACTTCTACAACTACTGGTGTGAGTGTGACCACGACAGGCCTTACCACAGGTAATGATGCCATATATATCTAGCTTGCAGTGAGTTTTTCTTATTCCACTTCGTCTGGTGTGTGTCTGTTAACTGGACACTATTCAGACTTTCATCTTTTTCTCACAAAACAAATTACTTTCCACAACATGGCTCCACAATAGCATCTGTAAATTTTCCTTTTTTCCTGATTTGTTTATTCATTTCTTTTTTCTATATTTTGTTTATTTCCTATGAATTCATTAAAAATCACTATGAAAGAAGAATATCAATTGCATAATGTCTTCCCTGTAAATTTTTTGTAGTTGAAACCAAATTAGTTCACTGCTTCTTTTAGCCAATCAATTGAGACACAAACCGTTTATCCAAACAATGAAAATAGGAATTCAAATTCTTTGATACAACCTTAAAGGCATTATTTTACGACAGAAATGAATGACATCACTTCCATAGACGACGTTACTTCTACAACTACTGGTGTGAGTGTCCCCACCACAGATCTTACCACAGGTAATGATGTCATATTTATACCTTACCCCAGCTGAATGATTGAGTGAGTTTGTCTGATCCAACTTGGTATGTAGTTTGTATTTAACGAGATGCAATTCAGACTTTCAGTTTCGTTTTCTTATTAAACAAATTATATTCCACAGGACCCCTTTGAAATAACATCGGTTCATGTTCTGGACTATTCTTATTCTTACTTATGCATTGATTGATTGATTGATTTATATATCTAGTTGGGTTTTTTTTTCCGTATATCAATTGACTATCAATCATTTCAAAACAAAGTCCAAAATAGCTGAGAAGCTCTCACGTGTATTTTCTGTTGTTGAAACCAAATTAGTAAAGCAATCCCTTCAGCCAATAAATAGAGACACAAATCGTTTGTTAGATCAACAAAAATCGAAATTCAAATTCGTTGATAGGTCCTGAAAGTCACTATTTAACGACAGAACTGAATGATATGACTTCCACAGACGACATTACTTCTACAACTACTGGTGTGAGTGTGACCACGACAGGCCTTACCACAGGTAATGATGCCATATATATCTAGCTTGCAGTGACTTTTTCTTATTCTACTTCGTCTGGTGTGTGTCTGTTAACTGGACACTATTCAGACTTTCATCTTTTTCTCACAAAACAAATTACTTTCCACAACATGGCTCCACAATAGCATCTGTAAATTTTCCTTTTTTCCTGATTTGTTTATTCATTTCTTTTTTCTATATTTTGTTTATTTCCTATGAATTCATTAAAAATCACTATGAAAGAAGAATATCAATTGCATAATGTCTTCCCTGTAAATTTTGTGTAGTTGAAACCAAATTAATTCACTGCTTCTTTCAGCCAATCAATTGAGACACAAACCGTTTATCCAAACAATGAAAATAGGAATTCAAATTCTTTGATACAACCTTAAAGGCATTATTTTACGACAGAAATGAATGACATCACTTCCATAGACGACGTTACTTCTACAACTACTGATGTGAGTGTCCCCACCGCAGATCTTACCACAGGTAATGATGTCATATTTATACCTTACCCCAGCTGAATGCTTGAGTGAGTTTGTCTGATCCAACTTGGTATGTAGTTTGTATTTAACGAGATGCAATTCAGACTTTCAGTTTCGTTTTCTTATTAAACAAATTATATTCCACAGGACCCCTTTGAAATAACATCGGTTCATGTTCTGGACTATTCTTATTCTTACTTATGCATTGATTGATTGATTGATTTATATATCTAGTTGGGTTTTTTTTCCGTATATCATTTGACTATCAATCATTTCAAAACAAAGTCCAAAATTGCTGAGAAGCTCTCACGTGTATTTTCTGTTGTTGAAACCAAATTAGTAAAGCAATCCCTTCAGCCAATAAATAGAGACACAAATCGTTTGTTAGATCAACAAAAATCGAAATTCAAATTCGTTGATAGGTCCTGAAAGTCACTATTTAACGACAGAACTGAATGATATGACTTCCACAGACGACATTACTTCTACAACTACTGGTGTGAGTGTGACCACGACAGGCCTTACCACAGGTAATGATGCCATATATATCTAGCTTGCAGTGAGTTTTTCTTATTCCACTTCGTCTGGTGTGTGTCTGTTAACTGGACACTATTCAGACTTTCATCTTTTTCTCACAAAACAAATTACTTTCCACAACATGGCTCCACAATAGCATCTGTAAATTTTCCTTTTTTCCTGATTTGTTTATTCATTTCTTTTTTCTATATTTTGTTTATTTCCTATGAATTCATTAAAAATCACTATGAAAGAAGAATATCAATTGCATAATGTCTTCCCTGTAAATTTTTTGTAGTTGAAACCAAATTAGTTCACTGCTTCTTTTAGCCAATCAATTGAGACACAAACCGTTTATCCAAACAATGAAAATAGGAATTCAAATTCTTTGATACAACCTTAAAGGCATTATTTTACGACAGAAATGAATGACATCACTTCCATAGACGACGTTACTTCTACAACTACTGGTGTGAGTGTCCCCACCACAGATCTTACCACAGGTAATGATGTCATATTTATACCTTACCCCAGCTGAATGATTGAGTGAGTTTGTCTGATCCAACTTGGTATGTAGTTTGTATTTAACGAGATGCAATTCAGACTTTCAGTTTCGTTTTCTTATTAAACAAATTATATTCCACAGGACCCCTTTGAAATAACATCGGTTCATGTTCTGGACTATTCTTATTCTTACTTATGCATTGATTGATTGATTGATTTATATATCTAGTTGGGTTTTTTTTTCCGTATATCAATTGACTATCAATCATTTCAAAACAAAGTCCAAAATTGCTGAGAAGCTCTCACGTGTATTTTCTGTTGTTGAAACCAAATTAGTAAAGCAATCCCTTCAGCCAATAAATAGAGACACAAATCGTTTGTTAGATCAACAAAAATCGAAATTCAAATTCGTTGATAGGTCCTGAAAGTCACTATTTAACGACAGAACTGAATGATATGACTTCCACAGACGACATTACTTCTACAACTACTGGTGTGAGTGTGACCACGACAGGCCTTACCACAGGTAATGATGCCATATATATCTAGCTTGCAGTGACTTTTTCTTATTCTACTTCGTCTGGTGTGTGTCTGTTAACTGGACACTATTCAGACTTTCATCTTTTTCTCACAAAACAAATTACTTTCCACAACATGGCTCCACAATAGCATCTGTAAATTTTCCTTTTTTCCTGATTTGTTTATTCATTTCTTTTTTCTATATTTTGTTTATTTCCTATGAATTCATTAAAAATCACTATGAAAGAAGAATATCAATTGCATAATGTCTTCCCTGTAAATTTTGTGTAGTTGAAACCAAATTAGTTCACTAATTCTTTTAGCCAATCAATTGAGACACAAACCGTTTATCCAAACAATGAAAATAGGAATTCAAATTCTTTGATACAACCTTAAAGGCATTATTTTACGACAGAAATGAATGACATCACTTCCATAGAGGACGTTACTTCTACAACTACTGATGTGAGTGTCCCCACCACAGATCTTACCACAGGTAATGATGTCATATTTATACCTTACCCCAGCTGAATGCTTGAGTGAGTTTGTCTGATCCAACTTGGTATGTAGTTTGTATTTAACGAGATGCAATTCAGACTTTCAGTTTCGTTTTCTTATCAAACAAATTATATTCCACACGACCCCTTTGAAAGAGCATCGGTTCATCTTCTGGACTATTCTTATTCTTACTTATGTATTGATTGATTGATTGATTTATATATCTAGTTGGGTTTTTTTCCGTATATCATTTGACTATCAATCATTTCAAAACAAAGTCCAAAATTGCTGAGAAACTCTCACGTGTATTTTCTGTTGTTGAAACCAAATTAGTAAAGCAATCCCTTCAGCCAATAAATAGAGACACAAATCGTTTGTTAGATCAACAAAAATCGAAATTCAAATTCGTTGATAGGTCCTGAAAGTCACTATTTAACGACAGAACTGAATGATATGACTTCCACAGACGACATTACTTCTACAACTACTGGTGTGAGTGTGACCACGACAGGCCTTACCACAGGTAATGATGCCTTATATATCTAGCTTGCAGTGAGTTTTTCTTATTCCACTTCGTCTGGTGTGTGTCTGTTAACTGGACACTATTCAGACTTTCATCTTTTTCTCACAAAACAAATTACTTTCCACAACATGGCTCCACAATAGCATCTGTAAATTTTCCTTTTTTCCTGATTTGTTTATTCATTTCTTTTTTCTATATTTTGTTTATTTCCTATGAATTCATTAAAAATCACTATGAAAGAAGAATATCAATTGCATAATGTCTTCCCTGTAAATTTTTTGTAGTTGAAACCAAATTAGTTCACTGCTTCTTTTAGCCAATCAATTGAGACACAAACCGTTTATCCAAACAATGAAAATAGGAATTCAAATTCTTTGATACAACCTTAAAGGCATTATTTTACGACAGAAATGAATGACATCACTTCCATAGACGACGTTACTTCTACAACTACTGGTGTGAGTGTCCCCACCACAGATCTTACCACAGGTAATGATGTCATATTTATACCTTACCCCAGCTGAATGATTGAGTGAGTTTGTCTGATCCAACTTGGTATGTAGTTTGTATTTAACGAGATGCAATTCAGACTTTCAGTTTCGTTTTCTTATTAAACAAATTATATTCCACAGGACCCCTTTGAAATAACATCGGTTCATGTTCTGGACTATTCTTATTCTTACTTATGCATTGATTGATTGATTGATTTATATATCTAGTTGGGTTTTTTTTTCCGTATATCAATTGACTATCAATCATTTCAAAACAAAGTCCAAAATTGCTGAGAAGCTCTCACGTGTATTTTCTGTTGTTGAAACCAAATTAGTAAAGCAATCCCTTCAGCCAATAAATAGAGACACAAATCGTTTGTTAGATCAACAAAAATCGAAATTCAAATTCGTTGATAGGTCCTGAAAGTCACTATTTAACGACAGAACTGAATGATATGACTTCCACAGACGACATTACTTCTACAACTACTGGTGTGAGTGTGACCACGACAGGCCTTACCACAGGTAATGATGCCATATATATCTAGCTTGCAGTGAGTTTTTCTTATTCCACTTCGTCTGGTGTGTGTCTGTTAACTGGACACTATTCAGACTTTCATCTTTTTCTCACAAAACAAATTACTTTCCACAACATGGCTCCACAATAGCATCTGTAAATTTTCCTTTTTTCCTGATTTGTTTATTCATTTCTTTTTTCTATATTTTGTTTATTTCCTATGAATTCATTAAAAATCACTATGAAAGAAGAATATCAATTGCATAATGTCTTCCCTGTAAATTTTGTGTAGTTGAAACCAAATTAGTTCACTGCTTCTTTTAGCCAATCAATTGAGACACAAACCGTTTATCCAAACAATGAAAATAGGAATTCAAATTCTTTGATACAACCTTAAAGGCATTATTTTACGACAGAAATGAATGACATCACTTCCATAGACGACGTTACTTCTACAGCTACTGGTGTGAGTGTCCCCACCGCAGATCTTACCACAGGTAATGATGTCATATTTATACCTTACCCCAGCTGAATGCTTGAGTGAGTTAGTCTGATCGAACTTGGTATGTAGTTTGTATTTAACGAGATGCAATTCAGACTTTCAGTTTCGTTTTCTTACTAAACAAATTATATTCCACAGGACCCCTTTGAAAGAGCATCGGTTCATCTTCTGGACTATTCTTATTCTTACTTATGCATTGATTGATTGATTGATTTATATATCTAGTTGGGTTTTTTTTTCGTATATCAATTGACTATCAATCATTTCAAAACAAAGTCCAAACTAGCTGAGAAGCACTCACGTGTATTTTCTGTTGTTGAAACCAAATTAGTAAAGCAATCCCTTCAGCCAATAAATAGAGACACAAATCGTTTGTTAGATCAACAAAAATCGAAATTCAAATTCGTTGATAGGTCCTGAAAGTCACTATTTAACGACAGAACTGAATGATATGACTTCCACAGACGACATTACTTCTACAACTACTGGTGTGAGTGTGACCACGACAGGCCTTACCACAGGTAATGATGCCATATATATCTAGCTTACAGTGAGTTTTTCTTATTCCACTTCGTCTGGTGTGTGTCTGTTAACTGGACACTATTCAGACTTTCATCTTTTTCTCACAAAACAAATTACTTTCCACAACATGGCTCCACAATAGCATCTGTAAATTTTCCTTTTTTCCTGATTTGTTTATTCATTTCTTTTTTCTATATTTTGTTTATTTCCTATGAATTCATTAAAAATCACTATGAAAGAAGAATATCAATTGCATAATGTCTTCCCTGTAAATTTTGTGTAGTTGAAACCAAATTAGTTCACTGCTTCTTTTAGCCAATCAATTGAGACACAAACCGTTTATCCAAACAATGAAAATAGGAATTCAAATTCTTTGATACAACCTTAAAGGCATTATTTTACGACAGAAATGAATGACATCACTTCCATAGACGACGTTACTTCTACAGCTACTGGTGTGAGTGTCCCCACCGCAGATCTTACCACAGGTAATGATGTCATATTTATACCTTACCCCAGCTGAATGCTTGAGTGAGTTTGTCTGATCCAACTTGGTATGTAGTTTGTATTTAACGAGATGCAATTCAGACTTTCAGTTTCGTTTTCTTACTAAACAAATTATATTCCACAGGACCCCTTTGAAAGAGCATCGGTTCATCTTCTGGACTATTCTTATTCTTACTTATGTATTGATTGATTGATTGATTTATATATCTAGTTGGGTTTTTTTCCGTATATCAATTGACTATGAATCATTTTAAAACAAAGTCCAAAATAGCTGAGAAGCTCTCACGTGTATTTTCTGTTGTTGAAACCAAATTAGTAAAGCAATCCCTTCAGCCAATAAATAGAGACACAAATCGTTTGTTAGATCAACAAAAATCGAAATTCAAATTCGTTGATAGGTCCTGAAAGTCACTATTTAACGACAGAACTGAATGATATGACTTCCACAGACGACATTACTTCTACAACTACTGGTGTGAGTGTGACCACGACAGGCCTTACCACAGGTAATGATGCCATATATATCTAGCTTGCAGTGAGTTTTTCTTATTCCACTTCGTCTGGTGTGTGTCTGTTAACTGGACACTATTCAGACTTTCATCTTTTTCTCACAAAACAAATTACTTTCCACAACATGGCTCCACAATAGCATCTGTAAATTTTCCTTTTTTCCTGATTTGTTTATTCATTTCTTTTTTCTATATTTTGTTTATTTCCTATGAATTCATTAAAAATCACTATGAAAGAAGAATATCAATTGCATAATGTCTTCCCTGTAAATTTTGTGTAGTTGAAACCAAATTAGTTCACTAATTCTTTTAGCCAATCAATTGAGACACAAACCGTTTATCCAAACAATGAAAATAGGAATTCAAATTCTTTGATACAACCTTAAAGGCATTATTTTACGACAGAAATGAATGACATCACTTCCATAGACGACGTTACTTCTACAGCTACTGGTGTGAGTGTCCCCACCGCAGATCTTACCACAGGTAATGATGTCATATTTATACCTTACCCCAGCTGAATGCTTGAGTGAGTTTGTCTGATCCAACTTGGTATGTAGTTTGTATTTAACGAGATGCAATTCAGACTTTCAGTTTCGTTTTCTTACTAAACAAATTATATTCCACAGGACCCCTTTGAAAGAGCATCGGTTCATCTTCTGGACTATTCTTATTCTTACTTATGTATTGATTGATTGATTGATTTATATATATAGTTGGTTTTTTTTCCCGTATATCAATTGACTATGAATCATTTTAAAACAAAGTCCAAAATAGCTGAGAAGCTCTCACGTGTATTTTCTGTTGTTGAAACCAAATTAGTAAAGCAATCCCTTCAGCCAATAAATAGAGACACAAATCGTTTGTTAGATCAACAAAAATCGAAATTCAAATTCGTTGATAGGTCCTGAAAGTCACTATTTAACGACAGAACTGAATGATATGACTTCCACAGACGACATTACTTCTACAACTACTGGTGTGAGTGTGACCACGACAGGCCTTACCACAGGTAATGATGCCTTTTATTTTCTTTTAGCCAATCAATTGAGACACAAACCGTTTATCCAAACAATGAAAATAGGAATTCAAATTCTTTGATACAACCTTAAAGGCATTATTTTACGACAGAAATGAGTGACATCACTTCCAGTTGGGTTTTTTTTTCGTATGTCAATTGACTATGAATCATTTCAAAACAAAGCTTTCATGTGCACTTTGTGTTGTTGAAACCAAACTAGTTCATTAATCCGTTCAGCCAATGAATGGCGACACAAACCGCTTTTCAAATGAATGAAAATAGGAATTCAAATTGTTTGAGAGAACTTGAAAATCATTATTTTACGACAGAAATAAATGACAAGACTTCAACAGAAGACGTTACCCTTGCATCTGCTGGTGTTAATGTGATCACGACAAATCTTACGACAGGTAATGATGTCATATTTATAGTTTATCTTATCTGAATGCTCGAGTTTTTTTTCTTATCCAATTACTTGTGATGCGTGACTATTATCTGTACACTATTCAGGCTTTCAACTTTTCCTTGCCAAAAAGTATTTTACTCGGCGTTGCTGCAAAATATTATCTTTTGTTTTCGGATTATTTTTTTGTTTTTTTGTTTTTTTGTTGTTTTATTGGGGGGGGGGGGGTATTTTTTGTTTTTTGTTTTCTTTTCTGTTTTTGTCAAGGGTCATATTGATGTGTAAGTGAAGACAGATGCGGAATGATGTAAAAAAGAGGAAGACTTTTCAGTACGTTCAAAATCATTTCATAGAAAATCAGACTAAATTTCATATGCATTTTAGGAAGATCTGATCACCAAAGGTTACGACGATATTGTCAATGAAGAACTCTAGCATCTTTTTAATATCACCTTTAGAGTATTTGTGCGTGGAGTGAGTGGTGTTTAGTAAAATAATTTTGGTTGACTAATCACTAGATATGAATATTTTCTTTTGCCATTTTTATTATCAATCCAATATTTTCGTTTTCAATCTAGTGTTTTCATTACCAATCTATATTTCAAAATATAAGTACTATGTACTATTTCGGTTGTTGACACATTTTGAATGTATACATGTTTTTAGTGATTTGTACAAGTCTAGATGTCAATGTCCAACATATCTCCCCACTGAATGATTCCTTTCTCTACATCGGTTCCACGGCTACAGTCAGGGTATCTGTCAACCTTCCTATTGGATTTATTAAATCTTTATCAATGAGGCTCAGCAATAAAGGGGAGCATATTGACTTCGGTACTAAAGGGACTTATCATACAGGCGACATGAATTACACCCATGAACCATTCATATTGACAAGATATCCCAGTGTAAGTATGGAATCATTATAACAATGTAAGTATTGAATCATAAGATTCGAAAGATTCCAGCATGCACCCTCTCCTAACGGTGATGGGATTGAGATGTACCATACGGCAACGCCCATTTGTCAGTAGATTTACGATTCGTCATTTTCTTTACTCAAAAGACATTTCATTCATAATATATACATTTAAATTTCATGTCTTTACCTTCGATATCTTCAAAAAATTGTAAAGATAACCATTTACTAGTGAATGCTTTGCAACTAGAAATTATGGTCATATGAATTTTGATAAATATAGTACGTCTATTTTAATGAATGGGGATTCGTTCCTAATTAAAAGTACAATGCAAATATAAGACTGAAAGTACGGTCGCACTTATGAAGTATGCCGGCATGAATTGTCGCAGTGTACTTTTTAAAAAAAAAAATGAAATTTATTTCTGAAATTTTAACACTACACATCTATTATAGCGGTTTTGTTACGTGATGCCAAACGTTGTACACATGGTCTTTTTTGTTATGATGAAAAGGCCAATACTAAAAGTATTCAATCTCGTAATTCCTATAGAAAATCAGAGAGATGGGCAAACACTGACTTCTGGTCATACCAGAGATGGGATCAGGTTTCTAGAAAGAGTAAGCATCCCTTGTCTACCGGTCACACCCGCCGTGAGCCCTATATTCTAATCAGTAAATTGAGCAATCCGTAGTCAGAATCAGTGTGCCAAGAACGGCATAACAATTGGTATGAACACACATCAGACACCATTTGACTTAATGGTAAGTTTAGGGGCCTCCGTGGCCGAATAGTTAGAGCATCGTGCTCAAAATCATAAGGCCTCTCACCTCTAGTCGACGCGAGCGAGATTCGCACCCGCGCCAATATATGTGAGAAAGTTTGCCAGTTTATTTTTTGAAGGTCGGTGGTCTCTTCTCGGGTACATTGTATCTGAGTTTTCTCCTCCACCAATAAAAAAAACCTGGACGCCACCAGATAACTGAAAAATTGTTGAGTGTTGGCAAACTAGATCGTTGATACGTCATAGCGCGTCAAACCAAAAGGTGTGAATATAGATATTGATTGCTCCTTCGACAAACCCTCGGCATTTAGAAGTGAGAATCATAGATCTTTCCGATATGACTTTAAAAAACGGAAGTCCCATGTCGAGGCAGGCGTCGGCACTTTACAGACCCCTCACTTCTACGGCTCTGAGCGCTAATCTTAGGTTTAAATTTGTAGTACTTCACCTACAGCTGGCTGGTGACATTCAATATGAGTGAAAAATTCTCGATGGGAAGCAAAACAAACAATCAACCAATAAGTCTAGTATTCTGGTACGCATATATCCTGATCTCCAATAACCTCTTCGAACAATACTAACTTATAATACCCCCCAATTGACCAACTTTAACCAACGTGAATATTTACTGGGCAAAATCTGAATTCTATTAATCGTTTTCTAATTAATTTAAAACCAAATAATGTTCACAGATGAAGGCAATACTAAATCCATTCACACTCGTTTGGTATGCCGTTATTTAATGCTTTTGAAATGAGACGTGAACAAGCTTATTTGGTTAGTGACAATTTAGAAAAATACGAATTAATGTTTAAAGTGACTCTTACCAATGGCAGCATCAACAAGGAATTGATTTTAAATTATTTAGAACTTTGGATCCAGCTTAGGAAATGTAGACTTCTACTCGCATTACCTTACCGTATCATGGTTTAGAGCATCGCAAGCTGAAATAAAATGAGACAATGTTCGCGATAACGGTTATCATTTCTTTTTAACAGTGACACATAAACAGGGAAAGCGTATAATTAGAAAATAGAGGAAACCAATCGGAAGTTAAGAAAGCTAACAAGGTGAATGGGTGTCCTTATTCTACATCTGGTTAAAGTTGTCCGTTTTGAAACTAAGTTGGATCTTATTTTATACCTGATAAAACATCAGCTAAAGTTTTCTCTGCTCCAGTTTCTTCCAGTTAACTGGAGAACTTAAAAATATATTAAATACACACGCAGTGTCTTCATTCCTGATGTTCCAATCTCTGCAGTCCGACCTTCTGCTGGATAACGAAATTATCTGTGCGCTACTTCATAACAGCGACAGGCTTCCAAGACCATGTTATGGCTTTACAAACGTTCTCACGCCTTATACTATATTACCCATCATTCAAGACAATCCCATTAATCTGGATCAAGATTCCTTCTTTGAACTGTGCATGAGAAATCTCTTCATTCTGGAAGATATTGCATGTTCTCTGCCCAGTAGTAGAGAATAAGATGTTTAAATACCAATACTCCTTCACTATATGAGCAATAGGACCCCCCTTCTGACGCCAGAGCTCAGAATCTCTTTATAACGAAACTATTATCTCGATATAACTATATGCATGTATTAATTCGTAATACGAGATAACTTGCTGTGACTAGATAATTATCTCGGTACAACGAGTCAGTATCTTGTTGATATAAGTAAAGTTTTATTTTATGAAAAAAGAATGCTTTAATTATTTTTATTATTATTATTTTTAGTTAATGTAAATAGAAATGACAAAATCACCTACTATTCACTGTCACTAATGTGACAATATTAAACAGATCACCTTAGGCATTACCAGAGAAAAAATCCTCAATGAAATCCACTAGGGGTCATTATTATATGGAGGTCAGTTTTATTCACGTAGAACGGGTTGAGTGTAATGAATTGACACTTTTTCTAAAGATAAAAGGATCATTTCTCTATGTGGTGTAATGATCGGGTGTCAATTCTCTACTCATTATTCTACAAGAGTCATTATTCTTTACACCAGCGGACATACGGTATGAAGACAGGTTGAGGAAAGTGACACAGTACTGATAAACTCAGCGATTTTCATTTTAGTAATTGTTTTGAAGTCACAAAACAAAATGTGATACTGTACTTTTGCACTTCTACAAAGTAATGATACATATATAATAATTTTTGTATTCCTTCTTTCTTTTAGACAAGTTTCCAAAGGATTTACCTCGTCCGTTTTCACTTTTCGAATATTTTCACATCACATTCCAACAGTACCGAAAATCGGCTATTTAGTGAATTCAAAGTGTATTTGCATAATGCAAAAGGTTTAGAAGATGGACAAAACGTAAGCATATCTGCAGTAGTTTATTATTTGTGGAATGGAACAAATCAAATTGACTGCCCAGTCCATCGTTTTAATTTTACCACAAAAACACAGCTGTTGGTAAGTCATCGAGTTTCGTATTTGTATCAAGCTATAATCACATCAGGTTCAATTCTAAATACATTAAGAATACTAATTATCCAGGTTTAATCAAAGATGTCAGGGGGTTTACACCGGATTGTATCCTGTCCACCCTGAAACTGAAATGGTACATGGGATACAACTCGGGGAAATCGCTGCACACCTTGATTGAGCTGGATGACGTATTTTAGTCCAGTGTCACCAAATAGATGCTATTTTTACACACGATGTGTGTAAGAGTTGTTCCGCTTCGTAGTTTTGAATTGTTGCAGCTCGAGGCCTTATTTATTTACATGTACCTGTATTTGAATTAAATGAAGTTAGTATCTTTTACTTTACAACAATAATACTGAGAAGTTTGGAATTGTGATTATCAATTTATTTATTTTCTTTATTTATACCTTTTTCAATTAACAATTGGTTCTAGAAGCACATTGTTTACTCGGTTTCAGTAGGTGCACAGAAATTTACACGAAGCTGTTACTTGTCTTACAAGTTACATAGGGAATGAATATATCAATCGCAACATAGATGTATACTTTCTCCTTCATATGTGTTAATAATCTCTTGTAGATATGTTATTGTCATCAATGATATTATATTGCAGTTTGTATTTGAAATTGTCAAAGTTCGTCTTTTTCAGAAAATGAACAAGACATCTTCTTTTGCATTGGTGAAACCAAACACATATGAGCTGCTTTCTGAAATCAACCTACTTACTAAAATTACGTTTAGGGCGTGGATGTCAGATTATAATCCTTTGATTAAAGTTCTTTTGCAAAATCACACCGACTCGCTTTGGATTGCATACTTGCGAGTGTCCGGCACTGGGTTGTCATTTTGGACTGTAAGTATCAACTGGTAATTCTCATTTTGTTGTATATTTTTACTACATCACCATGGTTTATCTGAGGTGAGGTATATTGATAGGTGAAAACCGTTGGCGAGACCACGGGCTCATCTGATCACGTGATAATACTTTCAGTTTATGTTGACTTTAATGCCGTATCTCAATGTAAACAGTCGTTAGTATGTATTCCGGATTATGGAAAATAAAATAATCAATTGAAAATGTGAATGCTCTTTAAAATCACTTTAAAAGTTATTTTGATGTCGTAATGCGTACGATTCTTAGTTCTATTTTATTTCTTTTATTTTCCACAATCTGAAAGACAAACACCTATGTATACTACATCATCTGCAAAACCGATTACTTATTTATTATTTTAATAACGAATGGCCTAATTTATTTGTGTGTTTGTGTGACAATTTGGACGGGATTTCTTGTCCATGTAAATATCCCTACAAATAAGCCGTACTGTATCTGTATACACGAAACTCGTTTTACATTACAACATATAATTATAATGCAAGTAGTTTCGGCATTCCAGTGAAAGCATTTCCAATCCTGTTTGAGTGTAGAGAAGAAGACACGTGATAATTTTATAAAGGGGCCTGTAATTTATCATGGAGTAGTAAATGTATATTTACACGTAGATCAAAGTTTATCATGAATTGATATTACTCATTCGATGTAGAGGCGATTCTGAGCAAAACTTTATTTATTTCAGTTGTATAGTTATGCCACTGATGATTTTCCAAGAGAAAGAAATACAAATGTATCACCTACTGACGGAAATCGTGCAGTTCCGTTTGATAAAAAATTCATTTGATTTATGAAATAGATAACATATATTACGTTTTCCCTTTTAGATGCATTTTCATCTCTTTAGCTGAATTACCAGGAAACAATGTATCAATATAAGACTAAAATAAGAAAATACTATCAATGATACGGTTGGTCTTTAATGTATTTACGAATTTGTAAATCATATTCTTATTCCAGGCGAAGATCGAAGTCAAACTTCGAATCCTTACTGATTTATACGTTTAGATTTATCGTAAGAATTCTTTACTATGCAGATCAAAATCAAATTCAGAAAAGACTTTCTGAGAGACAAGTTTAATATCTACATGTTGTAGATAAATTGTATACAACTGCACCTTAGGTAAATTAGTTATTTATATTGGTATTTGATACATTAAGTTTAGACTGTCTGGCATACCGTTTCTAGCTCATCTGAGTTGAATTCTAATATATGATATGTGTATGATTTCTGCAAATGAAACCGTTGAAAATAGCTGGCTTCTTGGCGGCTCCTTTAGTAAGAAAATGTGGAATGGTCTCATGTATGAATTATGTAAATGAGACCATGAGAGATACATTTATCTTGCTATTCTGCGTCTTCTGAACATCACAAAAGACGGCGTGGATCCATGTATGAATCCTGTAGACGAAACCATAAGAGATATCTGGCTATTATATGGTTTCAGAATATGGAACACGAACGATTGGAATTCTGCAGAAGAGACCATGAGATATATCTAGCTATTAAGCGTCTCCTGAACCAAAAAAAAAAAAATAATGGAATGGTTTCATGTATAATTTCTGTAGTTACAACCACGACAAATAAATGAGATCATTCGTTGTTAAAATAATGATGTATTATACACAGTTATGTGTCTTTCAGATGATGGACAATTAAAAATATGAAATAAAACCATAATCATCTTTAAAATCATTTTCGAATTTGTCATAATAAAAAATCAGTATACGATGATACTGTTGTGGGGTATGTAACATAACGGATGCACATGCCTTAGGCTAATTACATACGCACATCGACATCAAAATGACTTTTAAAGTGATCTTTGATTCATCATTTTACTTTCCACAATACCGAATACTAACTACTGTTTACATTGATTTGGGATAAAGGTTAATATAAACTGAAAGTATTACCATGTGATCAGATGATACCGTGGTATCTTGAACATATTTTACCTATTAATATACCGTCTGGGAAGAACGCAGGGAATATGTAAGACTTGTTCCAGATCAGATTATGTAGATGTTCTCAGGTCTCTCACCATGTTAAGATATAGCAATTATGGTCTTTGAGCAGGGAGACCTAGAGATCATTATCGTACCACACGTGCATTTGAATGGGGCTTCTTACGAGAAGCATGGGGTACTGAGGATCTACTATAACCCGGATCCCCACAGGGTTCAAAAAAAGGAGTACTAGTTTCAATATTATAGAAGAATACTGAGAGCTGAGGACAGGTAATCCTAGCTCTTCTACAGTATCGTGTATTTGCAATTCCCAATCACCTTCCTTGCAGGTATGTGTATACAGAAATTCATTAGAGTAAGATATTTTGACGAACACAATATGCAGGAATAAGAAGCAACAGTTCGCCTAAGACTGTTCGGCTGTTTCTTGTTGCGTCATTTATCAGTGTTCGGCTAAGACTAGGAATTTGGAAATGTTGAAACACATATACTTTGAAAGTCTGTTTCGATGTCTACCCGCAAGAAGTTTTCCAGAAAACATTCGTTGTGCAATATACTATGATGTACATCGTTGTTGCAATATAGCATAAATTTCGTTATCTACTATTAAACAATAAGGTACTTTCTCCAAAATGATGTCGCAGTTAAGAGAAGCTTACAGGTCTGTTAGTTTCTGGAGTTCTGCGTTTTGTTTTCCTAAATTTTGAAATGCCTAGAATATTGCACAGTTGATTGCAACATGGGTAAAATCAATATACTAGAATTTGACTTGCATTTACATCAAGTACTGTTCTCCTTTTTGGTAGATATTAATGTACAGATCAACAATTACCATCGAGAATACCCCGCCTTTCATTATCTACATGAACGTAATGAACAAGGGTAGGAAACGAACAGTGATTAATTTTATAAATCCTATAAAGAATACAAAATTAAGTAGGTAAACATGAGTCACTGGAAAAGCCAGAGGTGGGATAAATTGCGTAACATAAGTTAGCATGCCTTGTCACACATCCCTTGAGCCCTATTCTTGATCAGATACATAGTCATCCGTAGTAAGAATCAGAAAGAGCCTGTACCACGCAAGGCAAGACCAAATACAACAAGACCCAATCGATTCCTCTATATGAGTGTCAGAAGCCATTTAAGTTTTAAAATACTGTCAACTACAGAATAGAACTTATATCATTGGGAAAAACTTCAGTCTCGGGATCTTAGGTCCAAAGATAGGACATAGATGATATATCAGTGTTAACAAGTACAGCTTTTTTTTATTTTACAGATGAACTGCTCATTGATCGAGAGTTCGTTTTGTAACCGGGAGGTCGTGCGTTTGAGCACCGCTCGTACCATGACCGCGTCAAACCTAAGATGTCGACATAAGTAGTGATTGCTCTTTCGCCAAACGCTCGGCAATTAGAAGTGGGAATTAGAGGTCATTCGCATATAACCTTAGAAACTTGGCTCCCTTGTTGCGACAGGAGTAGGCACGTAAAGGAACCTTTATTGCTACGGCTCTAAGCGCTAAGCATGGGTCTAAATTTATAGTAATTCACTTATAGCTGGTGACGTCTAAATATGAGTGAAAATTCTCAATTGAAAATAAAAACCAAACAATGAATCAATTACCTTGCAATCAATAAAGAATTCCAATCACTGCTGGGGGTCTCCGTGCCCGCGTTGTTAGAGATTCGCGCACAAAATCATAAGGCCTCTCGCCTCTAGTCGGCGCGGATTTGATTCTTGCTCGCGCGCCAATATATGTGATAAACTTTGCCAATTTACTTTCGGAAGGTCGGTGGTCTCTTCCCTGGTACATTGTATCTGAGTTCGCCTTTCCACAAATAAAAACTGGACGCCACCAGATAACTGAAAAATTGTGGAGTGTGGCGGAAAACAACAAACAAACAATCAATCAATAGACATATCATTTCTTTTATGATTTAAAGCATGAAAAATGATGAGTTTTTCTTACATGTATATTTTACCATGAAACTTAACTAATTTCAGGCTTACTCTTCCTTACGATTACTTCAAGTTTCAAGTTGTTCTGCTACAAGTAACCACAACTTGTTGATGGAATTTCCCTCACACTGGGTTAACAGAAGTAAGAGATAGTCTATTCATCGTCTGACATAACATACAACTATAGATCGTGATATTAATTACAAACTAAGGACATTTTTCCAACTGGTACATGAATATACAAATTTACTTTTTCAAAAATTTCTACCTTCTACATTCTTTGTCTAATTTACTTCAAATTTGGCAAATTGAGAAAAATTACTAAAGATTAACTATAGTGTATTTAGTTTGTTTTAAGTTGAAGAGCCGAATCTTAAGAATATTAGCAATCTAAAATATAACTTTAATTTTGACTTCACAAGACATGCATACTATATTATACAGAAAATTCGGATTTGCGGTACTTTTGTTTGCACGTTTTTACTGAAATTTTTATATCTACCACACTGGATGCATATCAAAGGAATTATATTGTATTTTTATACTAATATTAGTGTTTTGAAAGAAATATGTTAACTTATTTTTAATCATGAATTAGATAATTGAAAATGTCTATGATTGATTATGTTTTGCTACATGTAAAATAAAATATAAATACGGTCCAGCAATCTCACAGGTAACTTTATTATGTATCTCCTTCAGTAGTGCACATCAACTTACATATACAATTTTTGAATGCATAACCTAACGATCCGACATGTTTTAGATTACTATAAATCTTCATACAACGTGGACTATGACATAATAGACTTCGAGGCCGGCGTCGTAAGAACCGAGTCAGGTGGTTTAGATTCAGAACAACATGTCGGGATAAGCATTCTGTTGGATGATACTGAAGTATGGGACTCAATTGTCACTCTCACAGTGAATTCCTCATATGTAAAGGTATGCATCGTTTCATATGATTGATATGTTTCAATGATCTTACTGAGATTTTAATGAGAATGCATTATGTTTGTATGCCTACAACCATCATTCTCACAGTGAATTCTACAGATGTCAATGTATGAGTTACTCATATGATCGATAAGTTTAAATTGGCTTACCGAAATTTTTAAAATAATACATTATGTTTGTCTGCCTACATTCTGAATGAACCAGCTGTACAATCATTTCCAAAGAAGAATACATTACTTATTTCTTACGTCATTTATCACTGTTCATTGATTAGAGTGCATCACTTCTTGTCACATAATTCATCACTGTTCAATTGATTGATCCATTGATTGTTTTATTGTTTTCCGCCACATTGAATAACTTTTCAGTAATCTGGTGGCGTTCAGTTTTTATTGATGGAGGAGAGAACCCAGACATAATGTAACTGGGAAGAGACCTTCCGAAAGTAAAATGACAACCTTTCTCACATATATCGGCGCGAACGAGAATCTAACCCGCGCGGACTAGAGGTGAGAGGCTTTGTGATATAGAGCGCAATGCTCTAACCACTCTGCCACGGAGGCCCCATGTCATTGTTCAATGATTAGAGTACATCACTTCTTTGTTACACCCCCTTGGCACGTAAAAGATCGTTTCCTTGATTTTCGAAAAAGAGTAGTCTCACTGAGGGCCGTCAGGGAAACTTCAGTTTTCATAACCAACCATGTTTCAGTTGTTCAATCGCCGTAAAATGGCTGAAATATTGCCAACACGGCGTAAAACCCCAATCAATCAATCAATCTTTGTTACATTATTTATCACTGTTTAAGTATAGGTGTACATCATTTCTTGTTACGTCATTTATCACTGTTCAATGATCAGAGTACATCACTTCTTTGTTACGTCATTTATCATTGTTCAATGATTAGAGTACCTTACTTCTTTGTTACGTCATTTATCATTGTTTAATTATAGGTGTACACCATTTCTTGTTACGATATTTATCACTGTTCAATGTTCAGAGTACATCACTTCTTTGTTTGTTTGTTGTTTTACGATATTATTACGATGTTATTAAAAAGTTACAATGTGTAATTACTATATACAGTCTGATGAAAAGATGAAACTACTTACTGCACTAAATACAAAATACTTGATATATGAGTTATCATACTTCAGACATACTGAAATTCGACTGTAGTCTGACGATAGGCAATCCAATACAAGTCTGAACAGCAATGGTTTCTACATAGGGATTAGATGCTGTAAAAGCACAATGTATCATATTTTGCTTGCAGAATTGATATTGTCAATTCTATTGTTGAAACGGAATATTCTAAAAATGATTATGCGGTTAATAGGCCGTCTTTCAAAACTTCCATTATCATTTATCCAGGTGCATTAAGGGGATTGGTAGGAGAATGATATAATAATACAATGTTTTATCTCCATATACAAACAAATGTATGAATCATTTTCAAATTTCAATGCATAATTTTATTAGATAATCATGTCGATTATATTTTCTGCATTAGAGTTTTTAGATTCCATTATAGGCGTTTTCACTGGTCAATATGTCGATAGTTGACAAGGGACCTATCGTATCTTCTACCAATATACCACTACTACTAGTTGTCGATACACCACCAAACATGGCAGAGATTTTAAATATCAGGTTATGGACAGGGAACCTCTTGGGGACAGGGGAACCAGCAGCAATCCTTAAGAATGTGTCTTTTTACGGTTCTGACGAAAGCATTACGTGTTATGATTTGAATGTACTTTATAACAAAACAGAAAACTCACCAGTGCAGAACATCGCCCTGATTCATTTGAAGTACATAAATTTTGCTAGAGACGAAGTTACTAATTTGATAAATCTGACATTCGAAGTCAATATTGTTCCGGAAAAAAATAACTTTGCAGACACTTTCGTCGTGCATGCCTCCGTTGGAAATGTGACGTCAGAATATAAAATTAATATGCCGATACCAGAGATTTTGAACGATAGAAACAATACATTGTTAGGACAGTTTCATAAGTTAATGGACGGTGATAACAACACGTGTGTTGATTTATCTGTTAATGATTATTTCCCTCCAATATTCTGCACAAGAATCCACACCTCTTGGTTTAGACTTAAAGCATCACCATTCGAAATAACGTTGCTTGGGAAAGACATATCTTGCCAAAGAAATGGTCACAAGATTTCTCAGGTAATCCAGGGTCTTAATTAAAATTTAAATTGTAGTCAACGAAGACTTTATAAATGTACTTTAAATTCCGAAGAATGTTGAATTTCATAACATTAATGAGTTGATGGCGACTTATGATCTGCCGGTACCTTCATATTTGAAAATGTTGATGTGTATCAAAGTTATACCTTTTATACAATTACAGGTATCCATACCTACGTCAAGCTCAAAAAAAGGATTCCATGGAGATCTAAAGTTTTGTAATGTAACGTATAATGGTGACATGAACAGAAATGTTAGTAAATGTGTATACAATTGTCAGTGCAAAAACGAGGTGGAATGTAGCGAAGTTATCTTGTTCATGGCCAATCACGAAGACGCTTCCTACTGGAATTTATGTGAATTATCCGCAGTTAATGTTTAATAAATAACCATCCTTAATTATCAAATATTTGCACTATAGAATTTCAGTAGTTTGACACATTCACCGGTCGCGGTAGCTCAGTGGTAGAGCGTTCGTTTCATAACGGGAAGGTCATGAGTTGGATTCCCACTTGCGCCTTATCCGTATCAAATCCAATATATACGTAATCATAGATAGTGATTGTACCTTTGTCAAACGCTTGGCATTTGTGAAAATCGCCGGGGTTTTCTTTCGGATATGATCTTAAAAACGGAGGTCTCATGTCGCGGCAGGCGTTTGCATCTTAAGAACTCTGAGCGTTAAGCATAGGTCTAAATTTGTGACATTTCAATTACAACTGGAGGCGTCTCTGTATGAGTGAAGAGTTCTAGAATGGCGAAAAAACACACAAACAATCAAGGAATTTTTGTATAAATATCATACATTGATTCCAAACAGTTCAAATCCCCGTAAATCAGTAGATGTTAGATTGTAAATGATGCAATGTAAATCAATATTATCGGACTGCAAATAATGCTAAGTAAATCAATTGATGGCTGAGCGTAATTAAGGTGATATGATTCTGACGTTTTGAAGTCACTGCGCAACTCGGACTAACATACGTAAGCCATGTATGTTGTGACATACGTCCATTATGACATTTACTAAAGTCATATTTAGAAATACTGAACCATACCTCATAACGGTTGGAGCCTTATTAGATAGAGCAATTTTGTGTGAATACAGTTATGACGTATTTTAGCGAGTATTGTTAACGGTATTTGATTGCAATTCATGTTTTTTTTAAAATAATAAAGCAGAGGCCTCCGTGGCCGAGTGGTTAGAGCATCGGGATCAAAATCACAAAGCCTCTCACCTCTGTCGGCGCGTGTTCGAATCTCGGCCGCGGCGTTATGTGAGCAAATTTGCCCGTTTACTTGCGGAAGGTCGGTGGTCTCTTCCCTGGTACATTGTATCTGGGTTCTCTCCTCCACCAACAAAATCTAGACGCCACTAGATAACTGAAAAATTGTTGAGTGTAGCAGAAAGCAATAAATAATCAATCAATCATTCAAATGATAAAGCGGGGGGGATCTAGAGATGATTCACTTACGTCCCTCCTAAAAGTTATATAAAACTGCTTAGTGTATGTCATCGTTTGTGGCGGAAATTGTACAAATATTTTTGGTTTCTCCAGAATATAACTTGAAGTCTTAAATAGTTAGAATTAATAGCAATCAAATAATTTACCCATCTAAATAACCTTTGCAGTCTAGAAGAGAACTGTTTAACGTATTTCCTTGCATGACTATTTAGCTAACTATTTGATGGTCTATTTATAACGTAACTATAAACCGTTGGTTTATGACCATTCTATTAATATCTTTCACGTTTTACACTTTTGCTATAATGAATAACACTGATCCAATCACAACTTAATCTGACACAACAATGTATTAGATCAAAGGTGTAAGCCTCTTTCTTTATCACATGGGCGCAGTTGTGACAATATCGGATTTGTTTGAAATATTTTTCAAAGGTTGTGTTCATAAGGATTTTCGACTCAAACATTTCATTATTTTTTTTTAAACTGTGAATATTCAATGAGATCAATACATTTAGTTTGATCGTTGATCATGTATATGCATTTTTTTTTATTTTGTACCTTAACGCATTCTTTCTTTAAATGCAATTTTTTAATTTTTAAATACTTTAAATATTGTCATAAATGTTTATGAGTTTTCAGCGTGTGAAATGAAATAAAATTTTAAAAATCTAATTGTATTCAACATAATTTTCTGACCATTTTCTTGCAAAGTATGTGATGAAAATTCCATTTCCCAGAGGTGCTGAGGAAATTCCGGTTGAAGTTTTCAAGATTTTGGTTTTAGTTTTTGGTTGTTTTTTTTTGCATTTACGTAACAAATGCTTTCCCCTGTTAGTGTTCGGACATAACTGATGGCCATTAAATGTATTCAAATCACAACATGTTTATTTGATATACATATTTTGGATTTACCACTTTTAAATTTTGACGTCATTTAGTATTTCAACTTTAGACAATTCCGAGGTTGTTTCCATGAAAACCAATTATGATTCTGTTTAAAAGTTGCCATTCTTCAAACATTTGAGCCACCTTTCTATAATTAAATTATTTTTATATAAAAAAATTAAATACTTTCAATTCAGAATCATATCTCCTCAATACAACCTAAATCAATGTTAGAGTGTAAGTACTATAAAGTTAATCAATGAATGTCAGAGTGTCACTAAAACAGATGTGAAAGAGTAACTAAAATAAATCAAATTAAAGCGATAACAGTGGCGCTATCACGACGTCAATCAATATAAGTGTCAATAAAAAGAAGTTAATCAATGTGAATCAATATTTGATATACTCTTGCTTACCAAAAGTAAATCAAGAATAAATTGAAAAGAAATATTAATATTAGTAAATGTGTGTATCATTGTTCGTGTAAAAATTATGTGGATTGTAACGAAGGAATTTTGTTCTTGATATTGCAGTTGTTCGTATTGTCTTGTATTTGTTTGATATTTTCCACACACGAGCTTTTCTTGTTAATTTGCGATGTTACAATCCCAGTGAAAGATCATAATATGAAAATGTTTATGTACACGTAAAAAAAAACAGTAAACAGTAAACATTTTAAGTTTTTGTGCAATGGAAAGTCACATTACTCGTATATACAAGATATTTAAAAATAAGATTTAAAAAATAGGCCGGATTTATTAGGATCCAGGAAATGTAATGAACACAAATCTGCTTTACATCGATACAGTGTCATACCTTCCATTACTTGAACTTCAGAAAAATACGCATACATGACTAATTTTAACAAAATCTGATCTTGCTATCCTGAATAAATTCTGAAGTAGACGGGAACAGGATCAATATATATATATACCTCTGTTTTCACTAATGTCTGTCTTCTGTAGAAATTGTTTGTGGAATTTTATGACAAATCTTTAATGTCTTGTCATTAATAACTTATTGTTTGAAGGTTAAAAAATGACGGTTTTGAAAGGTACTCGAATTTGACTGAAAAGTTTTAATCCCTGTTGTACCAGATGACGATTATGTCCTAGATTTTTCCAGAATCTCAATGTTTTGAAAGATGACGTAACACACTGTCACGATTACCTAACGGTGTCCTTCATGAACAATCCAGAACGTTCTAATTTAGTATAAATATACTGTGAATTTTGTGATATTAAGCTCTGGTAGACGAGCACTTTAAGCACAGGTAATTAAAGCATTTTGGATTTGTCCGGAAAATTTAGGAACTCTTTTGACAGCCAATTTGTGACATATTTTGTGCGTGTGAGTTCAGCCCGGTATCCCAAACCGCAAAGACACACAATTTGTATTTGTGCCTATCGTAAATTAGTATTTAACGATTCTTATAGTTTCGTTTAATAATTGTAAATAAATTGTATTACGTTCATTTGCTTAAAAAAACTGGAAACCACCAGATAACTGAAAAGTGTTGAGTGTGACGGAAAACAACAATCAATCAATCAATCAACCTATATATCTTGATGAAGTAGACAGAGTAATTCGTAGTAAAAATCAGTGAGTAAAGAACGACTTAAAAATTCGTATGATACACATCAAACAGCATTTGACTCTATAGCAGGTTGTCTTGTCTTGGCAGTTGACACAGGTATATCTAATGGTCCATGTTTGACCCACACTTATTTTGTATTCTTTATAGAAGTTTGGAGAATGGCCACTGCTCGTTCATCTTCACCTTCTCATTTTACTTCGTTTATACCTACTAACTATAATTCAATAAAGCGGCAAAGATAACGAACAGTACTCATTCTAGTAATTCCTACAGATTGATTGATTGATTAAATATTGTTTAACGTCCCACTCGAGAATCTTTCACTCATATGGAGACGCCACCATTGTGACGGGCTGCAAATTTAGGCCTATGCTCGGTGCTTATGGACTTTGAGCAGGGAGGGATCTTTTACGTGTCATACCTGCTGTGACACAGGACCTCGGTGTTTGCGGTCTCATCCGAAGGACCGCCCCATTTAGTCGCCTCTTACGACAAGCAAGGGGTACTGAGGATCTATTCTAACAACCCGGATCCCCACGGGATAATTCCTACAGAACATACAAATCAGAGAGATAGACAAACACGGACTCCTGGACATAGCAGAGAGATTTAACCTCTGGTATGCCCAGTGGTCCGTGTTTGCCCATCTTTCTTAGTTGTATTTTCTTTATACATACATACATACATACACACATACATACATATATTATTATTATTATTACAGTTTAGTTTTGATGTAAGTCAATTAATAAGTTCCACCTGGCACATAATTTATTCAATGAGAAATTTGTGATGCAAAATCACATGACCCCAAAGCAACATATTTCATAACATCATCAGGAGTAAAGAGAACATCTGGAAACTTCGTTATTCCACTTATTGTGGTATTGTGAATTTAATGAAAACAGCTGAAATCTTATTACAAGGCTTGAATTTCAATGCCTGTAGTCTGCATTTGACTAGAGCCCTGTCATCTGGTGTGAGTGACCATTTCAGTACGTTCTCCTACTTTCGGATCTTGTGTATTTTGTAAAAAACTGAATAAGATGGAAAACCATTATCTCGAAGTTTCTAATTTTTTCGCAGATGATACAATAATTATTCTTCACTAGAGAAACTTTCATTTCACACACAGAATGTTCACAGACTGTCTCTTCCACATAATTTGAAACAAGCCATACTCCACGAATTTCAGATTACCTTTATGGTATTTATAAAGAATACGTGCATAACAGAATTCCCCCATCTCTACAAGCTTCCCTCATCTGTTGCACATTCATTCCAAGTGGTAACCCATAATGTACAATGATATGAAGCTTTAAGTTTGTACAAAATCTTATGTTTCCATCTACTGCCGTTTTGGGTCACCTTAAGAAAGACGCTAAATTTAAGGATACCTGCTCTCCTGGAGTCTTAAGAGGGGAAAACGTCCACAACTTGACAGATTTTTCAACGATGTTCTTTTCTAAAACATCTACTGTATACGAAAAACTAATAACATAATGATGTAAAGAATCCCAGGCGTGAAGGTTCTGACTCCAGGTTGGGGCCAAACTTGGAATACAGTGTTTATGTGCAAAACATTTAAATGACATTTTCTTCATCCTTTAGTGCTATTGCTACTAAATCGAAAACTAAATGAATATTTAGAATGACCAAGTAGTCATTTATTAAAATTGAAAATTTGATAATTTTAGAGGTAGAGGTTTTGGTGTCAGGGTCGGGCAAAAACCGTAAGGCATTAGATGGGTTCAGAATTGATCTACTACTATTCCAATTCTTTATAGATTTATGTAAAACATCTTTCAAGCAAAGTAACATATATTTAATTATCAGGACTCCTGCAACTTGGGAACTTGCCGGACAGAAACTACCAAAAATCTACTAATTTTCTAAACATTTTTCTCTACAACCGCACGTCTGTAAGGAAAACTACATGCATAGCGATGTAGAGCGGAAAAGCTCCTACCAACATTATAGATTTCACGAACCCCACTTTGGGGTAAAGGTTCTGACCCCAGGGCGGGACCAAATGTGGTATATTTAGTGTTTATTTATAAGACATTCAAATAAAATCTTCTCTATTGCTATTGATACTAAAGAGAAACTAAATAGATATTTAGAAGTAGTACGTAGTTCTTTACCATCAGTACAAATTTCACGATCACAGTGGGAAGGGTTTGGTTCAAAGGCGGGCAAAAATTATTATAGTGATTATTGTCTTTATCATTACAAAGACATATAACTTTCATAGAGGCCTCCGTGGGCGAGTGGTTAAAGCATCGCGCTCAATATCACAAGGGTCTTTCACTTCTAGTCGGCGCGGGTTCGATTCTCGCTGGCGACAATAAATGTGAGCACATCTACAAGTTTACTTTCGGAAGGTCGGTGGTCTTTTCCCTGGTACTTTGTATCTGTGTTCTTTCTTCCACCAAAAAAAAAACTGGACGCCATCAAATAACTGAAATAATTCTTGAGTGTGGCGGAAAACAACAATCAATATATCAACCACTATAACTTATCAGTATAGACACTTTCGATGGCATGTCAATTTTCAGAACACACCTTTCTCTATACTGGTGCTGAGGGACGTTTTCTCCATTCTAATGCTCTTTTCAGATACATGCAGCGAAAGGAAATCACTGATATCAATCAACTTCAGAGTACTTGTGCATAGAATCAGAGCGGTGTTTGACAATTTCTTTTTTATAACTAATCACAAAATTTGAAAATTTATGAGTTCCCTTTTCATTGAAGAAGCAGTTGTCTATGTTAGCAAAAATTAGACTTTCGCTTAGATATGCAGAACAAATATTCTTTTTGATTTCGTACACTTTGGCGCTAGCGTTTGATACTTTTAACTAATACTCAAATGACTGATATGGCCTGTGGATCTCTTGTTATTATTTTTTCATGTGGTATGATCACTATTTCTTCGAACGTTTCGAACAATTGACGATGTCGATCAAGTTACTTTTTAAATAAGGAATTGCCATAGTTGAAATAGACTCGCAGAAAATCACATGTCGTTGCATTCTTTACCCCTCAATTTCAAATCTGCGAGGAACCACTGCAATTTCACCTGCAAATGTCATTGTTATGAACACAAAGAGCTGACAGTTTAAAGTTTGTTCTGTCTAGTGATTTATTTCTGATGGTACTTGGATGACAAAAGCAGGTTTTTTAAATAAAATTTTACGTCTGTAAGATGACGCTGATGCTGCTGCAAAAGCACGTATAGGGATGTCTGAACACACAGACCACAGCTCGTCAATCCTGAAGAAACACTCCCTAAATGCCCCATCAATTTTGGTTCTCGTCCTCCTGAATTAAAAACAATTCTGAATAAAACAATTAATGCAATTATAACAGCTTTATTTTTGTTTTGTTCTAGCCACTCGTTATAACGATCTATTTTCCAAATATAACCTGTTAATTAGGTCAAATGCTGTTTGACGTGTTTCAAACCAATTGTCTGGCCGTTAATTAAATACTGATTTTGATTACGGATTATTCCGTTTATTTGATCAAGATATAGTACCTCATGGTGGGTGTGACCTGTCAAAAGGGAATGCTTACTCCTCCTAAGCACCTGGTTGTGCAGAGAACCACGTTTGTCCTGCTCTTAATTTTATATTCTTCATAGGAATTATGAGACCATCACACTTCTTTATTTTCAATTTTCATTTAAAATTACTAGGTGTTCCATCTAACATTGAGAACAATTTACAATCTTACAGGTGCAAAAAGATTAATCAAAATGTGTAAGGACACATATCATAATTTATTATATTTTTATCAATATATTTAAATATATTGTGGGGTGTTGTTTTTTTGTGAAAATACGCCTTTCCTATCAGATATATTACTAGTCTGAATTATGAATTAATTGTCTCGTATGATATTTCTTATTGTGGTATAATAAATCAATATAAATTACATTTATCTTTTAAAAGTTCTCGGAATATGATCGAATTCTGCTATGTTCATTTTGAAAGGGAATTGAAAGAAATAAAATCAGTGATAACATAAACTTCATATAAAATTCAATATCAAGGTACGTCACCTTTGATGTAGTCATGTTTTAATTCACGCAACACTCTGATAAAAATATACGCATCATTCTTTTTTGATTTTGTCACAAATGAATATTAAATTAATTTGTTGTTCGAGACATATTTCTGCACTGTTGATTCTTTCCACGAATAATTAATAATTGTTAGGTGCAAATTTGCCGTTTCGAGGACGCCCTTCATTTTGCTTTAATTTTTTTTTTACATCCAATTTATACTCAATCAAATCAATACAAAACTGAACCCTTCTGATCAATTTATTAAAATTTGCGACCTCTATATATGTGTGGTAAAACACGTACAATTTCAGATGTCTCAAAACAACCCTTGATTATGAAACTTTGCGAGAGATTATTTGATTGTTTGTTTTACGTCCCGTCCAGAAGTTTTCACTTATATTGAGACGTCACTAGCTGTAGGTGAAATACACAATCCTTGGCGCTCAAAGCCATAGCAATGAGGGATCATTGACTTTGTAACGCCTGCCGCGATATGGGGCTTCGTTTTTAAGATCATATACTTATCATAGTCTTCCAACAATCCATTGGCATACCCATGGGCATTAATTGTGCTCCCTTATTGGCAGACTTATTTTTATATTCGTATGAAGCGGAATTTGTTCAGAAACTATTACAGGATAAAAACAAAAAAACTTGCCATGACCTTCAACCATACGTATAGATATATCGATGACGTTTTATCAATCAACAATCATAATTTTCATAATTATGTCCATTTGATATATCCCCATGAACTCGAACTAAAGGACACTACAGAATCTGACGTGCCTGCTTCATATTTGGATATTTTACTTAATATTGACTCTGATGATAGACTGACAACTACATAATATGACAAGCGTGATGATTTCAACTTTGCAATCATCAACTTTCCATATCTATGTAGTAATATACCGCTTTCGCCTGCTTATGGTATGTATATCTCCCAGTTTATTCAATACGCGAGAGCATGCCTTGAATATGAGAATTTTTTAAAGCGAGGTCAACTACTGACGAAAAAAATGACGTTGCAGGGTTATAACGAATCTCGTTTGAAGTCGTCATTTCGCAATTTTTACGGTTGCTACAATGACCGTGTTTGCGATTACAAAGTGTCTCTGGGACCTATGTTGAATGATTTGTTTTATACCCTTTGTTAGACTGTCATTTTCCATACTAACTTTGACTATGGATAATGGATAATCCCGTTTACCTAATTTCGACTAAGGGTTCACGGCGGGTGTGACCTGTCAGCAGAGGATACTTACTCCTCCATGGCACCTCATCCTACACTCGAACTTGTATATGTCTTGGTTATGTATGACTACAATTTACACATTGTTTACTTCGCCATTCGATATACCAAAGCCACATGATTCTCACTTCGAGATATCCGGATAGCTGAAAAATTGCTCAGGCGGCTATAAACAAACAAACAAAACACTTCCAGATATCAAGCGTTTGGCGAAGGAGCAATCAATAGCTATTATACGTCTTAGGTTTGACGTGGTCATATAACATAAGCAGGGCTCGAACTCACGAGCTCCCATGGTTACGAAGCGACCGGTAATCTTTATACTTAACATCAAAAGAGGTGATGTCAGTTTAATGTAGTCTTCCGTGGAATATACTATAGCTACTATTGAAGATGAGAAAATAATAACCATTTTAACAAATCACACGTTCTCAAATACCAGGTTTAGTATTTTATGAATGCTGTTCACAGGGCAGGGTTTGGCCAAAACCATACCCTGTATTCTTTCACTTTAAGGAATCAACGTCGTGGTTCGGAATAAATGTCATACGCGGTGGTTAACGGAGCCTGTGATGGACAACCTCCATAGTCAAGAAATCAAGTATCATTTGTTTTCACTATCTCATTTTGATGATTCATATGACCAAGGAAAGCTAAGTCTTTGACGTCACTGTACTGATACCCAAATTGGAACACGGAAAGGCATTTGATAAAAAGTCTAAAATGCACGAAATTGATTTTTTTTATTTTGATATTTTTTTTTTAATTTATGGTTTTCGTGTAATTAATACCAAAAGCCTTTTCTTCACAATTTGAGGCTTAAATACAATCTTTTTCATCAAATGTTATTTGAGGAGTGAAAGGCTTATTATTACAGTTGCATTATAAACTAACTTGGCATTAATTAATTCCACATTAATTTTAGTAATCGCACTCCAACACAGGATGAAATGTTCCCTTTCAGTGAACTGCAAGGTGACTGAATGGAGACTGAATGATAACTGAATCATCGCTACTAAAGTGCCTGATAGTCGTCATTCAGTTACCATTCAGTTCTCATTCAGCTCACTGAATGGCAGGAGCATTTCAGTGACCATTCAATCAGGATTCGGTGACCTTTCAGTGACTAGCCAGGCAGTGTTCAGTGACCATTCAGTCCGGTTTCAGTCCATTAAACCAGGTTTAAGCAACCATTCTGTTATTGTTCAGTGAAATTTTAATTACTAGTCTTGTACATTTCAGTGATGTTTGATGGTATCACTACTTATACAAATAACTTTCAAAGATTATCTAATTATGCTACTTGAAAAATCAAAACGAATATACAGAATAACATTTCAAACAATATTTATTTATTCCTTTTTAATTGGAACAAAGCATTTTCACTTTTATCAAACATAGCTACAACAGTTTATCAGTCAGTAACATTATTGTAAGTTCATTTTCATTGAATTATGTATTCAGACTCTTCTATAGAAACGTAGGTAGGAATCAATTTTATATAATTATACCAAGACCTACGAAATTGCATTATTACAACTTGAAATGCATACAGATACATATAATTTTAAACTAGGAGGGAAATGGGGATGACCCCCCCCCCCCCACCTCCTACAAAACACACAAAAAAACTTTCGATGATGTAGATCATTTGAATGCAAAGCAATTTCCTTACATTTGAAATAAGTAATCCCGATGCAGCATTGTTTCAATTTCATTCAATACCATTATTCTAGAGAATGATAATCTTCGACAAATTTCAACATTCTCATATAGCCAAAATTTTGCGACATGTTTAGACCCCCTCCTAATTTATTCTGTATCTGAATGGATTGGAAATAGATTGAAATCCAACCACAGGTCAGAAGCATAATCTACTTACTATAGTAACAAAAATAATTTGTTTATTATCATTCCCTTTTTGTGTGTGTATGAAGATCATTAGCTACCGACCATTGTGTATAATACACAGTACCAACGCGCAGATGCCCTATCGCTCTCGCTGACTGAATAAACAAAGTCTGACTTCCACAACATCAAAGAAAATCCAAAGTTGGACGGAATAAACAAATAAGCATCAAACGAAAACTGAGTCTGGCTGAATAAATAAATTAACATAAGAAAGGTTCAGTAGCAGGCAATTAAAATAGATTTTTTTTTCTATTATTGAATATCTTTCGCCCCGTTAGAAAACAACTACACCGCCATTAACAAAACCCTGCTGAAATCGTTGCTATTTTTGTACAAAAAAGCAATAAATAAATAAAAGGAATTTAAATGTTATTAACATATCGGCAATAGCGATCTCTGGTCATAAAACGAAAGAAAACTGGAGGGGGGATTGTTTTCTATCTGTATTCTCTGTTATCATATTGAAAATCACAATGTCATGTCCTACTTTTGTGATATAAAGGAAATTATCATAACGTTATAAAAAATATTTTGCTTATTTATTATCATATATTTATACTTGAACAAATATATCATTTTATAAACACTTCTTTTATTTTGATATAAAAACAAATGGCCCGTAGAGTCTGTTTTCCGAAAGCCGCCCAATCAGAGAGACTTGATGTTCCCGCGCATTATACTGACTGAATGGTCACTGAAATGTGCTTACCATCCCGTCGATTGAAATATCACTAAAATGTCACTGAATGATACATTTCAGTTTTAACTGAAAGGTCTCATTTCTTCCTGTACAACTGCCCTTTCAAAAGATGAAATTCTGCAAAACTATGCTTAAGTTTTAAACACATTCACATGTAATATCCCAGTCCATGGAGTGGATGAATATGAGTTACTGTACCTATACTGGATTTCAAAACTCCACAGTCACCCTTACAAAGATACATTGTTTGACCTAGTAAATATTCTACCCTCTCTTCGTGCCTCACAAACTTATTCTTATTAACTGCTGTGAAGAAGAAACTTCAAACGTACTGTTCCACTACATATGGAAAAAGTGGTGTAAGTTAAATGTGGATTCTAAATAATTCTAATAAACTTTTAGTAAATCTGAAATTGCAAAACTTTTCTCAAATCAACTTTAAAACGTATGATTTTACAACACTTTACATGATCATATCTCACGATATATTTAAAAGTAGAGTTTTTTACATTACAGACAGTTGCTCGTAAACAAAATAGTCTTGTCTATTGATGTGTCATCCAAAATTTATTTTGTTCAACACCACTCTGATTTCATGCTTATGTACTCTGAAATCGATGTTAAAAATACGCTAGCGTTCCGCATTGACAATATCTTCATAGCCTTTGGTAATCCGGTCTTCCAACAGTCTGATTGAATTTCCATATGCACGAATTGTTCTCCCTCGTTAGCTTACCTGTTTTTATATTCTCACGAAGCAGAATTCATTCAAAACCTTCTACATGAGAAGAAAATATATCTTGCTGTGGCCTTCAATTCAACATTTAGATATATCGACGTTTTATCTATTAACATTGATCATTTTCATTCATATGTTGATTTAATATATCCCAGTGAAATTGAAATAAAAGAAACCACAGAGTCATCCACATCTGCTTCGTACTTAAGATGTTTTATTGAAAATAGATGCTGACGGCAAACTTAAAACTCAACTTTATGACAAACGAAATGATTTCAATGTCTCCATTTCTCCATCGTCAACTTCCCATATCTATGTAGCAATATTCCATTGTCACCTGCATATGGTGTTTATATCTCCCAACTGATTCGATACGCAAGAGTTTCTTCTGCATATGATCTGTTTTAAATCGAAGTAGGCTACTGACAAACAAGATGATGTTAGAAAGGTTTCTACAGTTTCGTCTAACGTCAGCATTTTGCAAATTCTATGGTCGTTTCCCAGCACAACCCTCCAATAGGTTAAATGTTCCATGACGCATTTCATATCAACTTTTAGGCCGTTCTTAGCACACCGATTCTGACTATGTTGATCCGTTTACCAGATCAGGTTCAGTGGCCATTCAGTCAGATTTACGTTCAAGTTTCATTGACCTTTCAGCCATATTTCATTGACAACTCAGTCAGGTTTCAGTCCATTAAACCAGGTTTAAGCAACCATTCAGTTAGATTTTAGTGAAAGTTTAATAACTAGTCTATCATGTTTCAGTGATTACAACTTACCCAGATATTTGAGAGATAAACAATCCATGAGGGCATTTAAGAAATCTCTCAAAACACACCTTTTTAGACTTGCATACGGAAATATTTAAATTCACTTTTACCATGCATGAATTACTTTTAAAACTCACTTCTATTATTGTTCTTTTAAGTTATGCGTATTTCTTTTTACATGTATCGGTCATATTAAAAAAAAAACAAAAAAAAAAAACAAACCAAAAAACAAATGTATGTATGTGTACGTATGCAAGTGTATGTATATATGCGATGTGTGTGTGTGTGTGGTGTTTTAGTGTGCTATATTAGTTTTTTTTTGTAGTTAGCGTAACTAAATATAATTTGTGTTTTAAAATACCCCATTTAGTCCTTTTCTTAATTTCTCTATGTTGTATGTATGTTTGGTGATATATTAATTGTGTATGTTGTAAAGCGCTTAGAGTAATATTTATAATGTTAGATAATGCACTATATAAATGCCTTGTAATAATAATAATAATTATTATTATTATTATTAAGCCATGCACTAAGCCACAAGTATTTCTGCAATTGATTACCTATATTATACTGATAATTACGAACCTATTCTTATCTCTTTCTCTTTAACTATTTCTTCAGTTGTGCTTCAATGATATATGGTTTATTTCATTAAACAGTATGTTCCCCAGTTGCCTATAAATGACTATCCAGAAATTATCTGCAATTGTCGATTTACACTTGTGTAGCTTTTAATTTTCAGTCATACACATTGTATCTCAGCATTCATTTTAGAATGTTCAATAAAATTTCAATAAATGATTTGTTCGAATCACTGCTCATACAAATAACTTTCAGAGATTACCGAACTATGCTGTATAACAAATCAATACCAATATACAGAATGAAATTTCAAGCAATATTTATTTTTGATTGGTGCAATGTAATTTTACTTGTATTAAAAATACTCAAAACAGTTTTTGCATGTTCATTTTCATCGCATTCCGTATTCAAACTCTTCTTACGAAAGGTAGGAAGGAATCAATTCCTTATTCGATTTCTTTTTGGACATATCCAGTAAGCAGCCATCATCCAATGTTTTCAGAACCATCATTGGTGTAGGTTGAAGCTTTCTTTTGAAAAAGGGAATACTGAATTATATCTGTACAGCTATATAACACCAACAAAGAGATGGTTCCTTCACACACACACACACACACACACACACACACACACACACACACACACACAATGAACCCCGTGGGTGTCCGGGTTGTTCGAATAGATCCTCAGCACCCCTAGCTTGTCGTAAGAGGCGACTAAATGGGGCGGTCCTTCGGATGAGACTGCAAAAACCGAGGTCCCGTGTCACAGCAGGTGTGGCACGTTAAAGATCCCTCCCTGCTCAAAGGCCATAAGAGCCGAGCATAGGCTTAAATTTGCAGCCCTTCACTGGCAATGGTGACATCTCCATATGAGTGAAAGATTCTCAAGAGGGACGTTAAACAATATTTAATCAATCAATCACACACAATGATGATAATAATAGTAATGGGATATGGATTAATGACCTCTTCAGGTTGGTGCACACAATCTAGACGATTTTAAAAGATAATTTGATTTTAATGCATTAATATGTTCACATTATATCCATCAGAGCCCCGCCCGAAGGTCTGATCTTGTAGAGTTTGCTATTTTTGAAGACAATTGCATCTTTTATGTATCCATGTATCCAGTAATGAATACGATCAATAGGGAAAGCACAACATATAACGTCAAGAAAATGTAGTTTCCCCACATATATCATTTTACAGCGGTTCAATTTATACTAAGGTTTGACACATAGTATTGTACAATTGGAAATGCGTACAATTGCATACAATTTTACAAATTTACTTCTTTGGGGGATCTCTTCCCCTCCTAAGCATATATATATATATATATATATATATATATATATATATATTCCCCCTTCAACATTGCTTCAATGCCACTATTGTAGAAAATCTTAATTTCCGACAAATTTAAAGAATGAAATTTCAACATTCACATGTAGTCATATATTTACGACATCTATAGACCCAATCCCAATCCTCCTGTATCTGAAAGGGTAAAAATACATTGAAATCCAACCAAAGGTCAGAACCGTAATTTCTATAATACAATTATTGTTTTTGTTTTGTTTCTACTTGTTTCAGAATACCAATATCGACCGATAAATCTGTATAACACACGGTACAGACGTGGAGATTTCCTGTCGCACTCGCTGACTGAAAACAAACTCTGACGTCGTCAACATCGAAGAAAAACAAACCCTGACGGACTAAACAAGTAAATATATCAAAAGAAAAACCAAATAAAACTGAATAAATAAATAAATATCAAACGAAAACCGAGTTTGAGTGAATGAAGAAATAAACATAAGAAGTTCAATATATGGCAATTAAAATATATTTTTTGCTGTTTTTGAATATCTTTCCCCCCTTTATAAAACAACTACGAGCCATTAGCAAAAACCGCCCAATCACTAAAATGGTTGCTATTTTTGTATAAGATTGATTGATTGATTGATTGATTGATTGTTGTTTTCCGTCACATTCAACAATTTACAATTATCTGGTGGCGTCCAGTTTTTATTGGTGGAGGAGAGAACACAGATGCAATATACCCGGTAAGAGACCACCGACCTTTCGAAAGTAAACTGGCAAACTTTCTCATATATATCGGCGCGAGCGAGATTCGAACCCGCGCCGACTAGAGGTGAGAAGCTTTGTGGTTTTGAGCTCGACGTTCTAACCACTCAGCCACGGAAGCCCTTTTTGTATAAGAAAAAATACTTTATTTAAACGTTTTATCATATTCAATATCGATACATGCATTTAATCAATGTGATGAAATTCATTGCACACAATTATTTACATCCTTACAATGTCTTTTATTTTGATCCGTATAAAAATGAAGATCTGTTTAAATGATACCCTAAATAATGACATTTTCTGAAGTAGACCAATACTGGGGATATATATTGTTATTAACGTTATATCGGTAATAGCGATCTCTGGTGGTAATAAAACAAAAGAAAATAAGAAAAGAGGAAGGATTTGTTTTCCATTCATATTCCCTGTTATCTGTTATCGGGCATATTGAAAATTACAATGTCATGTCCTAATTTTATGATTAAAAAGAAAATTCTATGAGCACCTCTTTTATTTTCATATCAATACTGCTCCGTGGGTCCTTGGGATGAGAACCCAAAAACCGAGGCCCCGTGCCACAGTAGGTGTGGCACGATAAAGATCCCTCCCGGCTCAAATGCCATGAGCGCCGAGCATAGGCCTAAATTTTGCAGCCCTTCACCGGCAATGGTGACGTCTCCATATGAGTGAAAAATTTTCAAGCGGGACATAAAATAACATACAATCAATCAATTCATATCAAAACTTCTATAAGATGTGAAACGTTTTTATATAGCAATAAGTAGTACTTGCGAGACATAATCCTTTGCCCTTCTCTCTACATATGACCGCAGAGTCTGTTGTCCGGAAGCCGTCCAACCAGAGGGCTTTGATGTTCCCGTGCATTATACTGACTGAATGGTCACTGAAATGTGTCTTCCATTCGGTCGTCTGAAATATCACCGAAACGTCACTGAATGGTACCTTTTAGTTTTAACTGAAAGGTCTATTTTTTCCGTCGTGATTCTTAAGTCAAGTAAAATCCCAAAGTGCAAGGTCCAGGAAACATCTAAGTTTTTCCCCCGAAAATGCTTGACATTTAATTTGCTATTTTGTTCCCAATATAAAAGTCTTGAGTTATTTATATTTAAACTATACAAAAATGTTCCAGGAGGTTTTGTCAGCGACTTTGATATTTCTATGGTAATCTTTTAGATTTATAATTTAATACTTCAGGTAATATCTCATTCAATTATCATGTAGAATGCTAACGTATGAGAGCCATGTTGCCAAAATTGGATTTGGAATGTTGTGTCAATGGAGTTGCTTTTAAATTAATAGATTTTGCTGTTCTTAAAATTTGTGGTCTATAGTACAAATCTATTACTTCTTCCAAATGAGTTGAGTTGAAGAGTTATGTTACTGCAGATTTAAGGTCTTCCTTACAAATATGATACTTCATGTCATTTTAACAACTCGTGGAAAACGTGGAAGTGAAAAAAAGACATCCCACTTGGCACCATAAACTATAATAAATATAAATCGTCACATGTCATCCTGTGTTTTGTTTTGTAAATCCAAACTCATAAAGTTGGGATAAAATATCCTATTGATTGATACGCTGATTTTGAAAATCAGATGTTTCTACAACAGCGGTACATTTGATTAAAAGCCGAGGAGGAGTGTGGAGCGGAAGAAATAGACATGTATAGGATACGGCATTTGTTCTGGTGTCTGTTACTATTTATTGGTGAGCAGTTTTTTTGCACATCCTTATCATTCACTATAAATGAAATTATTTCATAATGAGAACAAATATTATGTTAAAATAATTATTTTTTTCAGATTTCATATCTAATTCAATGAAAAGACTAAGATAACAAACAGTATGAATCTCGTAATTTCTGTAGAAAATTCAGATCAGAGATCTGGGCAAACATGGATCCCTGAACATACCACATGTGGGATCAGATGCCTACGAGAAGTGAGCATGAACGATGTCGATAACGAATTATTTTGATAATCCAAATGTTTGGGTAGTTTTATTCAAGTACATCAAGATATACTCCCATGCATTTCGTGCAATAATTAAGAAATTCTTATATTAATATCAATGATAATAATAATAGTAATAATAATAATAATGATAATAATAATACTTTATTTTTATAATGCTCGCACGATTCTTCCCCAGGGCCTTCCAGTTGACACACACAATTATGTACACAAATAACCACTTTGAAGAAGTCTAGCCAGTAACAGGCATAGAATTCACCTGAAATGCACTGTCAAAGCTGCCATGCATATTGCAAGTGGGTTGGTCAATTAAAAACTGGATACTTCAGAAATTCACATCGTGCCGGGTTAGCTTTGGATCCCATTAGAGATATAAAAATGTGATATAGATAACATAAAAAAGGGAAAATAGTGAACAGCGATCCATCTCATCAACCCTATAAAAACAATATTAAGAGAATCGCAAACTGCACGTATAAATGAAAAACTGACAGTCAATATATATATATATATATATATATATATATATATATATATATATATATATGTCCAATAATAAACAAGTAGTGAAACCTAACCGTTTTCTTTCACGCTATAGCCCCGTGGGGACCCGGGTTAGAATAGGTCCTCAGTACCCCTTGCTTGTCGTAAGAGGCGACTAAATGGGGCGGTCCTTCGGATGAGAACGCAAAAACCGAGACCCCGTGTCACAGTAAGTGTGGCACGATAAAGATCCCTTCCTGCTTAAAGGCCATGAGCGCCGAGCATAGGCCTAAATATTGCAGCCCTTCACCGGCAATGGTGACGTCTCCATATGAGTGAAAATTATCAAGCGGGATGTAAAACAACATACAATCATTCAATCAATATTTCACTCTATTCTCTCTGAACTTAAATACCATGTTCATGTTCAAGATTTCCTTCAATATTTTCCCTGAGGAGTGTATGAATTACACCTCTATTACAGTGTTTGCACTTGTCCAGATTTATCGGATTGATGATAGTGTAAGAAACGAAACAGAAAGCCCTATTTTAAAAATAAAAGCCCATATTTCTTTTGAATTTGAATTCAAATTTATTTCTTTGAAAAGTTTACTTTCGTCGAAGATTTGAAGATGTAAGTGCATTTTTATCACAGAAACATCACAGAAATGTCAGTTTGGCATGGTGAAAAGAAGAAAATAAATCTGAATTAAAAGCATTCACCATATGATTGCAATGAGATATGTTATTCGCTGTAGTGTGCGGGTGTATGTTGGGGTACAATTTAACAGATTATCAGTGTGGTATATTATAAAAGTTATTTTTCAAAGAGGGCGTCTCATTTTGCAGGCGAAAAGATTCAAGACCATTACCAGTCGAGAAGACATTTCATTAAATGTAACACAATTTTGTTCCTTTTGAGTACGACAAGGAAAGAAAGTTTAAACAAATATCTGTATTCATCAACCAATGTAGCTGTATGTATCTGGTGAGTTTAAGCGGTAACACGGTATCTGGTGATTCCGTGCAATACGTCATTTGATGGTAGTATCTATCAAATATGTATTATAGTTGATTGATTGGATTTGAACGCCGTTTTGGTCATATTTAAACCATTGTAGGTATCTTTCCTGTCTTACTACTTGTATCAAAAATACTGAAGAACTCGAAAACTGCGTACAATCACTTGATTTACGAAAATTTGTCTTTGTGGGTATTCTTTTTAAATCGAACAAATAATCGGTTCATGCTTGGAGCAAAATTAGATTCCTTTATTTAGATTCAAACATTATGATGTAATACATAATGTTTCCTCAGTTTGTGTCTATCGACACTTGTACATACCCCACGTAAGCAGTCATCAAATTCCTTGGTTCTTTTAAAACAAATTTCAATTACCCACCCACAATACGTACTTCAAGGAAGAATAGACCGTACGTTTGTTAGTCCAGATACACTTTCTTATCGTGGTAAACTACTTTTTTGTATAGGCTATTTGAATTTTCTTTGCCAGGGCATCTGTCTTTAAGGAAAAAATAAGATATATGTGCTAATTTGCAAATTAAAATTTCCAGCAGTAAATCAATTTTGGTATTAAAAAGTAAGAGACGATTTAAACGTTGTAATTTTTGTGTAGATGTTATCACACACACGAGAATTTATAAAAATCTAAACATCGTTGTCGTTATCATCTAAGCATAATAATTTATTTGATTCAAAGTAAATTAAGACTCCTGGGAGTGGAACTTTTCAAATATTTAAAAAAAACCAATACTAATGTACATCAAAGTACTTTGTGGGCTTTTCCTTTGCAATTGATTTGCCTTTGATTTACTTTCCCCACATATTGCGCAGTTAACATTGTTTCAATAAAGTTTATGTATTTATTTAATTACTGGATGCAGAAATTCAGAAATGTAATGTCGTATGGCTTTTCCTTCACCCCTCTAATCAGCGATGAACTCGTCCATTATAAGGTGCCTAGCATGTGAGGTGATATAATGATGCTCATTATGCTCATGGGAGCTAAAGCTGAAGTTTTTTAAGTTACAAATTCACAATAAATTGAGAAAACAAAATGTTTGGCTTTCATATGTTATTTTTATTTAACGAACTAAATCCTTTTCCTACGAAATTAGTTTCAAATATAGGACCATGGTTTAATGGATGTATTCTATGAAAGCCCAATAGTGCAAACAAACACTAAATTTTAAAAACAATACCAAAATGATTACATAGGAAACAAATTAAATAAAAATATTTTTGAAAAAGCGAAATCACTGAATACAAAACAAAAATATTAAATAGTAAACAAACTTACTAAATAAAAACCAAACCTAAATAAAAAAAAAAAAGAAATTATTCATTAGAAAACGAAATTATCAAATAAAAAGGAAAATATTGAATACAAACGAAACTATCATATAAAATAGATATTATTAAATAAAAAAAAATGAAATTATTAAATAATAAACGAAATGAATGAAGAATAAGAAAAGGAACTGTACTGATGTGAACTCGTAAGTCATTAATTATACCTGACACAGCAAAGTGTTCAGCAACTGGCATACACAAAGGTCGGCAGTTTTAGCAGCTACATCGGTTCTCACCGAATCACACCGCCGAAACAATTAGTATAGAGTCCATTGATGGTAGAGATACCTGGCTGCTGAGAGCCACATTTTCTTATTTAATACATTGAAGGTATGATGTTACATCAATCTAAATGCTCCCCATCTGCGATATTCCACTACATCAGATGCCAAGGAAATGATATATAAACGTCCAGGTAATCATCGCATAACGTATAACGCGCGTTATCGTGACGATGGTTTTATTGTATGTCATGGTGAAGAAAAAGAAATTCATGATTTATTCTCTACAGCAAATTCTACTCATCAACTACTTAAATTCACATATGAAATATATGTGAATGAGATGCATTTGTGGGACACTACAGTGTATAACAGAAAGTGATATGAGGAAACTCGCATTTTAGATTTTAAACGCACATCACAACTTTTAGAAACGGTCCGATATTTGGAACGAAATGGTGCACATAATTCTTCAGTTTTAAGGGATTCATCAAAAGTGAAGTCATTCGCCATATGAGAAACACAACTGATAAAAATATACTTTAAGAAATTCTTAAAATATTTCCAAACAGACATTTTGAAGAGGGACTGTAGTGACGATGGAATTAATTGAAACATACAAATGGTACTTGATAACAACGACCAAGCTACACTGTTATAAGGTGTCAATAAATACAAAAAAAAAAACCCAGAGTATACCTGAGAATACAACCCATAAAGCAAAAACTTTTAAAATACCGGCATATCCTCTAGAGAGAAAAAGACGCTTTCTCTCTATCGTGTCATCGTGTCATACCAACGCAATGAAAATTTGGGGATATGCTCACATTCTCTATCATGAAATAATCAAATTTTGGGGAAATTCTGTAATTCGACACGCGATGTCTGAGAACTTTCAGCGAACATTGAAGATAACCGAGTAACAAGCGGATACTTTGGATGTTTTCTAATGTAATTAGATATCTGTAAAGCTCCATATGAAATCGTCGTAAATAAAAGATTTAGAAACCATGTTCCCTTCCTTGTCAAGCTCTACCGACACACACAAATTGCTCTTAATTTTGATTTTTATGCAATAATTTCGTTTTTTTAAATAAGTTTTCATTTTATCTAATAATTTTATTTTTATTTAGTTTAGGGTTTTATTATTTCATTTTTTATTTGATTTTTTTCGTTTTTATTTTTAAATTTCGTTTTTTATTCATTAATTTCGGGTTTTTTTAAAATTTACATCTCGGGTTATTATCATTATCATCATTAATTTGTTATCTTTTACATATTAATTTATTTTTTTATTTAATAATTTCGGGGTTTTTTTTTTAAAATTTAGTTTTGGTTTGCATTGATGGGATTTCGTATTATTCTCTTATGTCTGTTATGCATCAAAGATTGATTGTATATTATTTAAGGTCCCTCTCAGGAACCCCGTGAGGATCCGGGTTGTTCGAATAGATTCTCAGTACCCCTTGACTGTCGTTAGAGGCGACTGAATGGGGCGGTCGTTTGGATGAGACTGCAAAAACCGAGGCCCCGTGTCACAGCATGTGTGGCACGATAAAGATCCCTCCTTGCTCAAAGGCCCTTAGCGCCGAACATAGGCCTTCATATTGCAGCCCTTCACCGGCAATGGTGACGTCTCCATATGGGTGAAAAATTCTCGAGCGGGACGTTAAACAATATATAATCAATCAATCAACCCTCTCAGGAATTTTGCGCTCATATGGAGACGTCACCATTCCCGGTGAAGGGCTGCAAAAGTTAGGGCTATGCTCGACACTTACGGCCTTTGAGCAGGGAGGGATCTTTATCGTGCGACGCCTGCTCTTACACGTGGCCTCGGTTTTTTGCGGTCTCATCCCAAGGGATTTCATCGCCTCTTACGACAAGCAAGCAAACTGAGGATCTGTTCTATCCCAGATCGTTTGTACGCTTTAAGATCCCATTAAAATAAGTTATTCATGAATTGACTGTTTAATTCGAGGGGTATTTACCTACAAACGTGTCATCGACAACAAGATAACAGCAAAATTCCAAATTAGACTATTGCAAGAAAAGAATTCTCTATCGTACATGAGAGGTTTGAAAATTTTCAAAATTTTCAATTGCATGTTTTACATGTAAATATGATTGCTTCATTTCCTTTAATGCCCATGGTATCCATTAATGAAATGTTTTTGGAGAGTTACATCCATTTAGTTTTCTCAGCTTAAAGTTGTTCAAACATACCACGAGCTTACACTTCTATAATGTTTAATAATAACCTGATGCAATCACTGTTTGCATATGAAACTGAACAGATTTAGCTCGTGATGTATTGCCACTTATTCCAAATGGAAGCTAGGCGTCTTGACATGAAAGGATGATAAACGAGGATGACATTATTAATTTAATTTTTAGATATCATTTTCAAGAGTTATACAGCTATATAATGAAAGTCATTTGAGAACTTATTTCATGAAGTCGGGTGTATTATTCAAAATTTTATTCAAATAAATGTCTACTGTATTCTTTGTCTATACAGTTTAACTTCACGGTGTATTCTGAATTACACTGCATACTGAAAGTGGGTGAATTAATGCTATATTGTGTTGACAAAGGTGCTTGAGACACTGACTCCTAGTGTTAATGTTTTATTCATACCTGATCATCAAACGACAGCTGAAACACTGAGATCTTTTGATATCTAATATTAAGCCTAGAACCTGAAGATTTCGAAATTTAATTTTGGATATCTAATATTAAGCCTAAAAGTTAAAGGCCGAAAGGTAGACGTTTGATATTTGGGATATCTGATATTAATTAAGTCTAAACAGCTGAAAACGCGGAGATATTTTGATATCTAATATTAAGCCTACAAACCTGAATAGTTTGAAAGTCTGATATTTAACCTTAAATCTAAAAGTTGAATAGTTAAAATTTAATATTTTGAGATCTAACATTAAGCCTAAATACTAAGGATGTAGAAATATATATATATTTTTATTAAATTGGTATCAAACACCTATACACGGAATTTACGAAACTGCGTCAATTTCTTCAAGAAATACCAAATAATATAACGGTAACTTTAGATCTGTTTTGAAATATGATAGTGAAAATTTGAAATCAAAACATCAAAACAAATTTTCATCATCTTATTGATTAAATCGATCGATTTCGCAGTCTAAAACACCAAAATTCGAAACATCGTAGAAGCTTGATATCTGAATCTTTTCTGAATATGAAATTTAAATCTGATCGAGATGGCAAATCAAAGAATCAAACAGAAGAGCATGAGCAATCAAATGAAATAGACTATACTTTCTTTCCATATTTTTCGATAGAAGTATTTAAATCCTTAAATGAAATTACTTTAGAACTATTCGTTTTCGCAGTCGTATTGTAGCATAGATGTACGGATATCATTTGTAGCGTTTGTAGTCATTCATTTGCTGCAAATATATTTTATACTCCTTTCAAAGCGATATTTCCAGCCAATTCAGTTTACAGTAACAAGATATCTGTATCTGTTAGCCGCTCCAATTCATAAATAAAGTATTAAAACATGTAACAACATTAAACCGCAGGTTTTGCTTTATTAAATATATTGCAAACATTTTTGAACCATGTCGATGAAAGCCTTCTAAAACACCAAAAATGAAAGTCCAAATATCCAGCCGAGCAGAATTGCTAAATTTAAACGTTAAATAGAAAATTGTTTTTTCTCTTTACATCGTTTGTTTTTGACACGTTACCATTTTTCGCTCCAATGGTAACAAATTTAATTCTTTGCAATGGTTTTAATTTTGATATATTTACAAATTGTAATATCTAACGGGTATCAGAACTTTGAGAGTGGATTTACATAAGTAATTGTATGACTTGCTTTCCAATCTCTGTTGTAACTTGTTTCTTATAATTACATATTGTCATAAATGGATTGATTGATTGATCATATATTGTTTAACGTCCCACTCGATTGATTAATTGATTGGTTGATTGTTGCTTTCCGCCACACTCAACAATTTTTCAGTTATCTGGTGGCGTCCAGATTTTATTGGTGGAGGAGACAACCCAGATACAATGTACCCGGGAAGAGACCACCGACCTTCTGAAAGTAAACTAGCAAACTTTCTCACATATATCGGCGCGAACGAGATTCGAACCCGCGCCGACTAGAGGTGGGAGGCGTTGTGATTTTGAGCGCTATGCTCTAACCACTCGTCCACGGAGGCTCTTCGTCCCACTCGAGAATTTTTCACTCATATGGAGATGTCACCATTGCCGGTGAAGGATTGCAAAATTTAGGCCTCTGATCGGTGCTTTTGGCCTTTGAGCAAAGAGGGATCTTTATCGGAACACACCTGCATGTGACACAGGGCCTCGGTTTATGCAGTGTCGCGTCTTGCGACAAGCAAGAGGTGCTGGGAACATATTCTACCAATCCGGATCTCCACGGGGACCAAGGGATTAATAAATTTATTGAATACATATTCTTTAAACTATAAATTGAAATGATCGCCATTTCCTCATGAATGTGCTGTTGTTATGAACAATGCGCGTAGAAATCTTGCTAAATATAGTACGTCAATATTAGAACAGAATGAAGGTAGAAAGTGATTATGAAATACCGCATTTCATGACGTTTGCCGGCGTCGTGTAGCATCGCAATTCATACCCTCGTGAGTTTTCAAAGTGACATTTATTTCTAAAATATCACCATATACAATATGCTAAAACAAATGTTGAATCTAAGAGTAATACTCTTAATAACACATGCCTGCTCTCTCACATTTCTTTCATCACTAATTATTTACCTACAGGATTGAATTCCAGTGAGGACATCTCCACTGCCTTTACCTCCACGGACGTGACCACAACAGACCATCCCACAGGTAACACACAATTCAAAGGCATCATCCCTCCGCTAAAATGCAGAATATTTTATCACATCAATTGAGATATAAAAAGTACGTGTAATAATATGTTCCCTCTCATTGATAAATGGCAGACGTCAGCAAAGTTGGCGGGAATAAGCAGTCATTGTTTTTCTCGAGATTGATTTAGATCTGTTGATAGATACAAGCTTCTATAGATACGGCTTCCATTTGCAACATTTTTTATAAGGAGGCTTCACAATATGCAGCCCTTTCTTTGCTTTCCCAGAAGGAACAGTGTCAGTGGACTGTGTTTCGCGGGACGTTAAACAATATATAATCAATCAATCAACCCTCTTAGGAATTTTTCGCTCATATGGAGACGTCACGATTGCCGATGAAGGGCTGCAAATTTAGGCCTATGTTCGACACTGATGGCCTTTGAGCAGGGAGGGATCTTTATCGTGCCACACCTGCTGTGACACGGGGCCTCGGTTTTTGCGGTCTCATCCCAAGGGATTTCGTCGCCTCTTACGACAAGCAAGGGAAACTGAGGATCTGTTCTAACCCGGATTCTCGTGGGACTATGTATCAAAGAAAAGTGAAGGTGACAACAGTCCCCTGCAATATATCAATGCGCGGTATGCTCGAGAAATAAATTCAATTCCCAGAAACTGGTTTCCAAAAATAAAAGGATAATTATAATGATCTTTCTCTTTAAGGAACTGATTTACGATTTCCCCTAAAATTTCGTTTTTCACGTTTGATCATTAGAATCTACTGTCTAATGTGTATAAAAGATTGAACAAAAATTAAGATTATACAGTATGACAAACGCTCATTGTAGAGAGTTCATCGCAGAGAGTTCATCATTTGTTTTGTAAACAAAGATTGAGGTATGTTATTGTTTAACAAGTTTTCAAAATGGCAGGTTATCGATCTAAGTTAGATATATAACTTACATTTCGAGTATTCTATAAGTGAAATGTACCATTTAAAAGTTAAATTTGTGACTGTGCAAAATTAAAATGTTGTAAATTACAATATTGTCATTTCACTTCTTTGTTTGTAAACACACAAACGACTCGAGTCTTTGTTTACATAACACAGAGTTAAGACTAGCATTGTATTCTGAAGGTCCAAATTGTTCTTATCAACTTTAAATGAGTTATATTTTTAATGTTTGATATAAAAAATGAAAAACATTTTTTTTCTTCAAAAATCGTAGACCAGTCCCTTTAAATCTTATAAAGAATACTAAATTAAGATCAGGCAGGGCTAACACAGACACCAGGACACATTAGAGGTGTTCGCACTATCTCTTGTACAAATTGCAAATATCATTTATCTCCTTTACCATGGTAGGGATAAATAAATAACAACACACACACACACACACACACACACACACGCACACTGGTGTATCCCAGATCGTTTGTACGGTTTAAGATCCCGTTAAAAATAAGTTATTCATGAATTCACTGTTTAAATCGTAGAGTATTTACCTACAAACGTGTCATCGACAAAAAGATAACAGCAAAAATCCAAATTAGACAAATGCAAGAAAAGAATTCTCTATCGTACATGAGAGTTTTGAAAATTTTCAAAATTTTCAATTGCATGCATAGTAGAAATCTACATTCCACATATATTTCTTTTACATGTAAATATGATTGCTTCATTTCTTTTAATGCCCATGGTATCCATTAATGAAATGTTTTTGGAGACTTACATCCATTTAGTTTTCTCAGCTTAAAGTTGTTCAAACATACCAAGAGCTTACGCTTCTATAATGTTTAATAACAACCTGATGCAATCTCTGGTTGCATATGAAACTGAACAGATTTAGCTCGTGATATATTGCAAATTATTTCAAGTGGAAGCTAGGTGTCTTGACATGAAAGGATGATAAATGAGGATGACATTTTTAATTTAATTTTTGAATATCATTTTCAAGAGTTATATAGCTATATAATGAAAGTCATTTGAGAACTTATTTCATGAAGTCGTGTGTATTATTCAAATTTTATTCAAATAAATGTCTACTGTATTCTTTGTCTATACAGTTTAACTTCACGGTGTATTCTGAATTACACTGCATACTGAAAGTGGGTGAATTAATGCTATATTTTGTTGATAAAGGTGCTTGAGACACTGACTTCTAGTGTTAATGTTTTATTCATACCTGATCATCAAACGACAGCTGAAACACTGAGATATTTTGATATCTAATATTAAGCCTAGAAGCTGAAGATTTCGAAATTTAATTTTGGATATCTAATATTAAGCCTAAAAGTTAAAGGCCGAAATTTACACGTTTGATATTTGGGATATCTGATATTAATTAAGTCTAAACAGCTGGAAACACGGAGATATTTTGATATCTAATATTAAGCCTACAAACCTGAATAGTTTGAAAGTCTGATATTTAACGTTAAGTCTAAAAGTTGAATAGTTAAAAGTTTAATATTTTGATATCTAACATTAAGCCTAAATGCTAAGGATGTAGAAATATATATATTTTTTTTTATTAAATTGGTATCAAACACTTATACACGGAATTTACGAAACTGCGTCAATTTCTTCATGAAATACGAAATAATATAAAGGTAACTTTAGATCTGTTTTGAAATATGATAGTGAAAATTTGAAATGAAAACATCAAAACAAATTTCCATCATCTTATCAATTAAAATCTGAATCTTTTCTGAATATGAAATTTAAATCTGATCGAGATGGCAAATCAAAGAATCAAACAGAAGAGCATGAGCAATTAATTGAAATAGACTATACTTTCTTTCCATATTTTTCGATAGAAGTATTTAAATCCTTAATTATGAATGAAATTGCTTTAGAACTATTCGTATTCGCAGTCGTATTGTAGCATAGATGTACGGATACCATTTGTAGCGTTTGTAGTCATTCATTTGCTGCAAATATATTTTATACTCCTTTCAAAGCGATATTTCCAGCCAATTCAGTTTACAGTAACAAGATATCTGTATCAGTTAGCCGCTACAAGTCATAAATAAAGTATTTAAACATGTAACAACATTAAACCGCAGGTTTTCCATTATTAAAAATATTGCAAACATTTTTGAACCATGTCGATGAAAGCCTTCTAAAACACCAAAAATGAAAGTCCAAATATCCAGCCGAGCAGAATTGCTAAATTTAAACGCTAAATAGAAAATTGTTTTTTCACTTTACATCGTTTGTTTTTGACAGGTTACCATTTTTCGCTCCAATGGTAACAAATTCAATTCTTTGCAATGGTTTTGATTTTGATATATTTACAAATTGTAATATCTAACGGGTATCAGAACTTCGAGAGTGAATTTACATAAGTAATTGTATGACTTGCTTTCCAATCTCTGTTGTTACTTGTTTCTTATAATTACATATTGTCATCAATTGATTGATTGATTGATTGATATATATTGTTTAACGTCCCACTCGATTGATTGATTGATTGTTGCTTTCCGCCACACTCAACAATTTTTCAGTTATCTGGTGGCGTCCAGATTTTATTGGCGGAGGAGACAACCCAGATACAATGTACCCGGGAAGAGACCACGACCTTCTGAAAGTAAACTGGCAAACTTTTTCAGATATATCGGCGCGAACGAGATTCGAACCCGCGCCGACTAGAGGTGAGAGGCGTTGTGATTTTGAGCGCTATGCTCTAACCACTCGCCCACGGAGGCCCCTCGTCCCACTCGAGAATTTTTCACACCATTGCCGGTGAAGGATTGCAAAATTTAGGCCTCTGCTCGGTGCTTTTGGCCTTTGAGCAGAGAGGGATCTTTATCGGGACACACCTGCATGTGACACAGGGCCTCGGTTTATGCAGTGTCGCGTCTTGCGACAAGCAAGAGGTGCTGGGAACACATTCTACCAATCCGGATCTCCACGGGGACCAGGGGATTAATAAATTTATTGAATACATATTCTTTAAACTTTAAATTGAAATGATTTTCATTTCCTCATGAATGTGCTGTTGTTATGAACAATGCGCGTAGAAATCTTGCTAAATATAGTACGTCAATATTAGAACAGAATGAAGGTAGAAAGTGATTATGAAATACCGCATTTCATGACGTATACCGACGGCGTGAAGCATCGCAATTCATACCCTCGTGAGTTTTCAAAGTGACATTTATTTCTAAAATATCACCATATACAATATGCTAAAACAAATGTTGAATCTGAGAGTAATACTTTTAATAACACATGACTGCTCTCTCACATTTCTTTCATCACTAATTATTTACCTACAGGATTGAATTCCAGTGAGGACATCTCCACTGCCTTTACCTCCACGAACGTGACCACAACAGACCATCCCACAGGTAACACACAATTCAAAGGCATCATCCCTCCGCTAAAATGCAGAATATTTTATCACATCAATTGAGATATAAAAAGTACGTGTAATAATATGTTCCCTCTCATTGATAAATGACAGACGTCAGCAAAGTTCGCGGGAATAAGCAGTCATTGTTTTTCTCGAGATTGATTTAGATCTGTTGATAGATACAAACTTCTATAGATACGGCTTCCATTTGCAACATTTTTCATAAGGAGGCTTCACAATATGCAGCCCTTTCTTTGCTTTCCCAGAAGGAATAGTGTCAGTGGACTGTGTTTCGCGGGACGTTAAACAATATATAATCACTCAATCAACCCTCTCAGGAATTTTTTGCTCATATGGAGACGTCACCATTGCCGATGAAGGGCTGCAAATTTAGGTCTATGCTCGACACTTATGGCCTTTGAGCAGGGAGGGATCTTTATCGTGCCACACCTGCTGTGACACGGTACCTCGGTTTTTGCGGTCTCATCCCAAGTGATTTCGTCGCCTCTTACGACAAGCAAAGGAAACTGAGGATCTGTTCTAACCCGGATTCTCGTGGGACTATGTATCAAAGAAAAGTGAAGGTGACAAAAGTCCCATGCGATATATCAATGCGCGGTATGCTCGAGAAATAAATTCAATTCCCAGAAACTGGTTTCCAAAAATAAAAAGATAATTATAATGATCTTTCTCTTGAAGAAACTGATTTACGATTTTCCCTAAAAAAAATTTTTCACGTTTGATCATTAGAATCTACTGTCTAATGTGTATAAAAGATTGAACAAAAATTAAGGTTATACAGTATGACAGACGCTCATTGTAGAGAGTTCATTGTAGAGAGTTCATCATTTCCTTTGTAAACAAAAATTGAGATATGTTATTGTTTAACAAGTTTTCAAAATGGCAGGGTATCGATCTAAGTTAGATATATAACTTACATTTCGAGTATTCTATAAATGAAATGTACCATTTAAAAGTTAAATTTGTGACTATGCAAAATTAAAATACATTACAATATTGACATTTCACTTGTTTGTTTGTAAACACACAAAATACTCGAGTCTTTGTTTACATAACACAGAGTTAAGACTAGCATTGTATTCAGAAGGTCCAAATTGTTCTTATCAACTTTATATTTTATCTTTTCAACGTTATATTTTTGATGTTTGATATAAAAAATGAAAAATTGTGACTGTGCAAAATTAAAATGTTGTAAATTACAATATTGTCATTTCACTTCTTTGTTTGTAAACACACAAACGACTCGAGTCTTTGTTTACATAACACAGAGTTAAGACTAGCATTGTATTCTGAAGGTCCAAATTGTTCTTATCAACTTTAAATGAGTTATATTTTTAATGTTTGATATAAAAAATGAAAAACATTTTTTTTCTTCAAAAATCGTAGACCAGTCCCTTTAAATCTTATAAAGAATACTAAATTAAGATCAGGCAGGGCTAACACAGACACCAGGACACATTAGAGGTGTTCGCACTATCTCTTGTACAAATTGCAAATATCATTTATCTCCTATACCATGGTAGGGATAAATAAATAACAACACACACACACACACACACACACACACGCACACTGGTGTATCCCAGATCGTTTGTACGGTTTAAGATCCCGTTAAAAATAAGTTATTCATGAATTCACTGTTTAAATCGTAGAGTATTTACCTACAAACGTGTCATCGACAAAAAGATAACAGCAAAAATCCAAATTAGACAAATGCAAGAAAAGAATTCTCTATCGTACATGAGAGTTTTGAAAATTTTCAAAATTTTCAATTGCATGCATAGTAGAAATCTACATTCCACATATATTTCTTTTACATGTAAATATGATTGCTTCATTTCTTTTAATGCCCATGGTATCCATTAATGAAATGTTTTTGGAGACTTACATCCATTTAGTTTTCTCAGCTTAAAGTTGTTCAAACATACCACGAGCTTACGCTTCTATAATGTTTAATAACAACCTGATGCAATCTCTGGTTGCATATGAAACTGAACAGATTTAGCTCGTGATATATTGCAAATTATTCCAAGTGGAAGCTAGGTGTCTTGACATGAAAGGATGATAAATGAGGATGACATTATTAATTTAATTTTTAAATATCATTTTCAAGAGTTATATAGCTATATAATGAAAGTCATTTGAGAACTTATTTCATGAAGTCGTGTGTATTATTCAAATTTTATTCAAATAAATATCTACTGTATTCTTTGTCTATACAGTTTAACTTCACGGTGTATTCTGAATTACACTGCATACTGAAAGTGGGTGAATTAATGCTATATTTTGTTGATAAAGGTGCTTGAGACACTGACTTCTAGTGTTAATGTTTTATTCATACCTGATCATCAAACGACAGCTGAAACACTGAGATCTCTAGATATCTAATATTAAGCCTAGAAGCTGAAGATTTCGAAATTTAATTTTGGATATCTAATCTTAAGCCTAAAAGTTAAAGGCCGAAATTTACACGTTTGATATTTGGGATATCTGATATTAATTAAGTCTAAACAGCTGGAAACACGGAGATATTTTGATATCTAATATTAAGCCTACAAACCTGAATAGTTTGAAAGTCTGATATTTAACGTTAAGTCTAAAAGTTGAATAGTTAAAATTTAATATTTTGATATCTAACATTAAGTCTAAATGCTAAGGATGTAGAAATATATATATTGTTTTTTATTAAATTGGTATCAAACACTTATACACGGAATTTACGAAACTGCGTAAATTTCTTCATGAAATACGAAATAATATAAAGGTAACTTTAGATCTGTTTTGAAATATGATAGTGAAAATTTGAAATGAAAACATCAAAACAAATTTCCATCATCTTATCAATTAAAATCTTAATCTTTTCTGAATATGAAATTTAAATCTGATCGAGATGGCAAACCAAAGAATCAAACAGTAGAGCATGAACAATCAATTGAAATAGACTATACTTTCTTTCCATATTTTTCGATAGAAGTATTTAAATCCTTAATTATGAATGAAATTACTTTAGAACTATTCGTTTTCGCAGTCGTATTGTAGCATAGATGTACGGATATCATTTGTAGCGTTTGTAGTCATTCATTTGCTGCAAATATATTTTATACTCCTTTCAAAGCGATATTTCCAGCCAATTCAGTTTACAGTAACAAGATATCTGTATCTGTTAGCCGCTACAAGTCATAAATAAAGTATTTAAACATGTAACAACATTAAACCGCAGGTTTTGCATTATTAAAAATATTGGAAACATTTTTGAACCATGTCGATGAAAGCCTTCTAAAACACCAAAAATGAAAGTCCAAATATCCAGCCGAGCAGAATTGCTAAATTTAAACGCTAAATAGAAAATTGTTTTTTCTCTTTACATCGTTTGTTTTTGACACGTTACCATTTTTCGCTCCAATGGTAACAAATTCAATTCTTTGCAATGGTTTTGATTTTGATATATTTACAAATTGTAATATCTAACGGGTATCAGAACTTCGAGAGTGGATTTACATAAGTAATTGTATGACTTGCTTTCCAATCTCTGTTGTTACTTGTTTCTTATAATTACATATTGTCATCAATTGATTGATTGATTGATATATATTGTTTAACGTCCCACTAGATTGATTAATTGATTGATTGATTGTTGCTTTCCGCCACACTCAACAATTTTTCAGTTATCTGGTGGCGTCCAGATTTTATTGGCGGAGGAGACAACCCAGATACAATGTACCCGTGAAGAGACCACGACCTTCTGAAAGTAAACTGGCAAACTTTTTCAGATATATCGGCGCGAACGAGATTCGAACCCGCGCCGACTAGAGGTGAGAGGCGTTGTGATTTTGAGCGCTATGCTCTAACCACTCGCCCACGGAGGCCCCTCGTCCCACTCGAGAATTTTTCACACCATTGCCGGTGAAGGATTGCAAAATTTAGGCCTCTGCTCGGTGCTTTTGGCCTTTGAGCAGAGAGGGATCTTTATCGGGACACACCTGCATGTGACACAGGGCCTCGGTTTATGCAGTGTCGCGTCTTGCGACAAGCAAGAGGTGCTGGGAACATATTCTACCAATCCGGATCTCCACGGGGACCAGGGGATTAATAAATTTATTGAATACATATTCTTTAAACTCTAAATTGAAATGATTGTCATTTCCTCATGAATGTGCTGTTGTTATGAACAATGCGCGTAGAAATCTTGCTAAATATAGTACGTCAATATTAGAACAGAATTAAGGTAGAAAGTGATTATGAAATACCGCATTTCATGACGTATACCGACGGCGTGAAGCATCGCAATTCATACCCTCGTGAGTTTTCAAAGTGACATTTATTTCTAAAATATCCCCATATACAATATGCTAAAACAACTGTTGAATCTGAGAGTAATACTTTTAATAACACATGACTGCTCTCTCACATTTCTTTCATCACTAATTATTTACCTACAGGATTGAATTCCAGTGAGGACATCTCCACTGCCTTTACCTCCACGAACGTGACCACAACAGACCATCCCACAGGTAACACACAATTCAAAGGCATCATCCCTCCGCTAAAATGCAGAATATTTTATCACATCAATTGAGATATAAAAAGTACGTGTAATAATATGTTCCCTCTCATTGATAAATGACAGACGTCAGCAAAGTTCGCGGGAATAAGCAGTCATTGTTTTTCTCGAGATTGATTTAGATCTGTTGATAGATACAAACTTCTATAGATACGGCTTCCATTTGCAACATTTTTCATAAGGAGGCTTCACAATATGCATCCCTTTCTTTGCTTTCCCAGAAGGAATAGTGTCAGTGGACTGTGTTTCGCGGGACGTTAAACAATATATAATCACTCAATCAACCCTCTCAGGAATTTTTTGCTCATATGGAGACGTCACCATTGCCGATGAAGGGCTGCAAATTTAGGTCTATGCTCGACACTTATGGCCTTTGAGCAGGGAGGGATCTTTATCGTGCCACACCTGCTGTGACACGGTACCTCGGTTTTTGCGGTCTCATCCCAAGTGATTTCGTCGCCTCTTACGACAAGCAAAGGAAACTGAGGATCTGTTCTAACCCGGATTCTCGTGGGACTATGTATCAAAGAAAAGTGAAGGTGACAAAAGTCCCATGCGATATATCAATGCGCGGTATGCTCGAGAAATAAATTCAATTCTAAGAAACTGGTTTCCAAAAATAAAAAGATAATTATAATGATCTTTCTCTTGAAGAAACTGATTTACGATTTCCCCTAAAAAAAAATTTTCACGTTTGATCATTAGAATCTACTGTCTAATGTGTATAAAAGATTGAACAAAAATTAAGGTTATACAGTATGACAGACGCTCATTGTAGAGAGTTCATCGCAGAGAGTTCATCATTTGTTTTGTAAACAAAGATTGAGGTATGTTATTGTTTAACAAGTTTTCAAAATGTCAGGATATCGATCTAAGTTAGATATATAACTTACATTTCGAGTATTCTATAAGTGAAATGTACCATTTAAAAGCTAAATTTGTGACTATGCAAAATTAAAATACATTACAATATTGACATTTCACTTGTTTGTTTGTAAACACACAAAATACTCGAGTCTTTGTTTACATAACACAGAGTTAAGACTACCATTGTATTCAGAAGGTCCAAATTGTTCTTATCAACTTTATATTTTATATCTTCAACGTTATATTTTTGATGTTTGATATAAAAAATCAAAAACATTTTTTTTTTTAACAATCGTGGACCAGTCCCTTTAAATCTTATAAAGAATACTAAATTAAGATCAGACAGGGCTAACACAGACACCAGAACACACTAGAGATGTTCGCACTATCTCTCGTACAAATTGCAAATATCATTTATCTCTTATACCATGGTACGGATAAATAAATAACAACAACACACACACACACACACACACACACACTGGTGTATCCCAGATCGTTTGTACGCTTTAAGATCCCATTAAAAATAAGTTATTCATGAATTCACTGTTTAAATCGAAGAGTACTTACCTACAAACATGTCATCGACAACAAGATAACAGCAAAAATCCAAATTAGACAAATGCAAGAAAAGAATTCTCTATCGTACATGAGAGTTTTGAAAATTTTCAATATTTTCAATTGCATGCATAGTAGAAATCTACATTCCACATATATTTTGTTTTACATGTAAATATGATTTCTTCATTTCCTTTAATGCCCATGGTATCCATTAATGAAATGTTTTTGGAGACTACATCCATTTAGTTTTCTCAGCTTAGAATTGTTCAAACATACTACGAGCTTACGCTTCTATAATGTTTAATAACAACCTGATGCAATCTCTGGTTGCATATGCAACTGAACAGATTTAGCTCGTGATACATTGCAACTTATTCCAAGTGGAAGCTAGGTGTTTTGACATTGAAAGGATGATAAATGAGGATGACATTATTAATTTAATTTTTAAATATCATTTTCAAGAGTTATATAACTATATAATGAAAGTCATTTGAGAACTTATTTCATGAAGTCGGGTGTATTATTCAAAATTTTATTCAAATAAATATCTACTGTATTCTTTGTCTATACAGTTTAACTTCACGGTGTATTCTGAATTACACTGCATACTGAAAGTGGGTGAATTAATGCTATATTTTGTTGACAAAGGTGCTTGAGACACTGACTTCTAGTGTTAATGTTTTATTCATATCTGATCATGAAACGACAGCTGAAACACTGAGATCTTTTGATATCTAATATTAAGCCTAGAAGCTGAAGATTTCGAAATTTAATTTTGGATATCTAATATTAAGCCTAAAAGTTAAAGGCCGAAATGTAGACGTTTGATATTTGGGATATCTGATATTAATTAAGTCCAAACAGCTGAAAAAACGGAGACATTTTGATATCTAATATTAGGCCTACAAACCTGAATAGTTTGAAAGTTTGATATTTAACATTAAGTCTAAAAGTTGAATAGTTTAAAGTTTAATATTTTAATATCTAATATTAAGCCTAAATGATAAGGATGTAGAAATATTTTTTTTATTAAATTGGTATCAAACACCTATACACGGAGTTTACGAAACTACGTCAATTTCTTCAAGAAATGCGAAATAGTATAACGGTAACTTTAAATCTGTTTTGAAATATGAATGTGAAAATTTGAAATGAAAACATCAAAACGAATTTTCATCATCGTATTAATTAAATCGAGCGATTTTGCAGTCTAAAACACCAATATTCTAAACATCGTAGAAGCTTGATATCTGAATCTTTTCTGAATATGAAAGAACAAGAGGCACTAAGGGCCAAAATATGCCCAATGTCAAAACATCATAATTTACTGTTATTCTGATTAACTGGAACTTGTATCACCAATATCAGCCATTATTAGGTTGATTATTCAATATTTTGTGAATTTTGGGGTAAAATATTGGAAAAACAACAACAAATCACAGATTTCTGGAAACAATAACTTTTTTAATAAACAAGAAATGAAAATACAAGCAGATCAAAATTTTAGAATTCATCATACAAAATTACAAAATAAACAATTGGTAATAATTGGTGGGCCTAAATTCCCAATTTTTGGGGTAAAACGACCGATTTTTGCGAAAAAAATCAGAGATACTCATGACTGATTTCTTCCTCTACTCATCATGATTAGAAAACAACGTCACCCGTGGTATTCGACAATGAATAAATACGAATGTTTCATCAACGTATTTCATTTGAACATCCATCAAAAATTCAATCATCAAATCTATCGATATCACAATATCAAACCCCAAAAGTTGTAAAACGTTTCAGAAGATTGGTATCTAAATCTTTGATTTAAAAATGTGAAATTTAAATCTGATCGAGATGGCAAATCAAAGAATCAAACAGTAGGAAGCATGAACAATCAATTGAAATAGACTATACTTTCTTTGCATATTTTTCGATAGAAGTATTTCAATCCTTAATTATGAATGAATTACTTTAGAACTATTCGTATTCGCAGTCGTATTGTAACATAGATGTACGGATATCATTTGTAGCGCTTGTAGTCATTCATTTGCTGCAAATATATTTTATACTCCTTTCAAAGCGATATTTCCAGCCAATTCAGTTTACAGTAACAAGATATCTGTATCTGTTAGCCGTTACAAGTCATAAATAAAGTATTAAAACATGTAACACCATTAAACCGCAGGTTTTGCTTTATTAAAAATATTGCAAACATTTTTAACCATGTCGATGAAAGTTTTCTAAAACACAAAAAATGAAAGTCCAAATATCCAACCGAGCAGAATGGCTAAATTTAAACGCTAAATAGACTTTTTTTTTGTCTCTTTCACATCCTTTGTTTTTGACACGTTTCCATTTTTCGCTCCAATGGTAAAAAATTCAATTCTTTGTAATGGTTTTGATTTTGATATATTTACAAATTGTAATATCTAACGGGTATCAGAACTTTGAGAGTGGATTTACATAAGTAATTGTAAGACTTCCTTTCCAATCTCTGTTGTAACTTGTTTCTTATAATTACATATTGTCACAAATTGATTGATTGATTGATCATATATTGTTTAACGTCCCACTCGATTGATTAATTGATTGATTGATTGTTGCTTTCCGCCACACTCAACAATTTTTCAATTATCTGGTGGCGTCCAGATTTTATTGGTGGAGGAGACAAACCAGATACAATGTACCCGGGAAGAGACCACCGACCTTCTGAAAGTAAACTAGCAAACTTTTTCACATATATCGGCGCGAACGAGATTCGAACCCGCGCCGACTAGAGGTGAGAGGTGTTGTGATTTTGAGCGCTATGCTCTAACCACTCGTCCACGGAGGCTCCTCGTCCCACTCGAGAATTTTTCACTCATATGGAGATGTCACCATTGCCGGTGAAGGATTGCAAAATTTAGGGCTCTGCTCGGCGATTTGGCCTTTGAGCAGAGAGGGATCTTTATCGGGACACACCTGCATGTGACACAGGGCCTCGGTTTATGCGGTGTCGCGTCTTGCGACATGCAAGAGGTGCTGGGGACATATTCTACCAATCCGGATCCCCACGGGGACCAGGGGATTAATAAATTTATTGAATACATATTCTTTAAACTCTAAATTGAAATGATCGCCATTTCCTCATGAATGTGCTGTTGTTATGAACAATGCGCGTAGAAATCTTGCTAAATATAGTACGTCAATATTAGAACAGAATGAAAGTAGAAAGTGAATATGAAATACCGGATTTCATGACGTATGCCCGCGGCGTGAAGCATCGCAATTCATACCCTCGTGAGTTTTCAAAGTGACATTTATTTCCAAAATATCCCCATATACAATATGCTAAAAGAAATGTTGAATCTGAGAGTAATACTTTTAATAACACATGCCTCCTCTCTCACATTTCTTTCACCACTAATTATTTACCTACAGGATTGAATTCCAGTGAGGACATCTCCACTGCCTTTACCTCTACGGACGTGACCACAACAGACCATCCCACAGGTAACACACAATTCAAAGGCATCATCCCTCCGCTAAAATGCAGAATATTTTATCACATCAATTGAGATATAAAAACTACGTGTAATAATATGTTCCCTCCCATTGATAAATGGCAGAGGTCAGCAAAGTTGGCGGGAATAAGCAGTCATTATTTTTCTCGAGATTGACTTAGATCTGTTGATAGATACAAGCTTCTATAGATACGGCTTCCATTTGCAACATTTTTCATAAGGAGTCTTCACAATATGCAGCCCTTTCTTTGCTTTCCCAGAAGGAATAGTATCAGTGGACTGTGTTGCCATGCTTTATGACTATCTAAAAGTACTGACGTGTTTTGTCAGCAATTTATTGGTATATACACTGAAAATAACAAATCTAAAATAAACACGTGTATCAACATTGTTTAATGAGATGATAACAAGCAAATCATGATGAATTTTGAGTCTTAAATTCAACTGTACAACAACAAAAAATAGTTTATCGATTATTTTTAATCATTTGTTTTAAAGTACAAACGAATGGCATTTTATTTGCATTATCAATCTGATATTTTCATTATCAATTGAATATTTTCATTATCAGTCTAATATTTTCATTTTCAATTTAATATCTGTATTTTGAATCTAATATCTTCATCAATATATCTATCATCAACCTCATATTTCAATTCTCCATATGATAAGAAACTGCAACATTTTATCAATCGAAAATTATAAATAATGAAGACATGGAGAACACAATTCTTACCTCATATACCTCTATCACATGCTATTCTGATTTTAGAAATAAAATATTTTTAAGTCATATTTTGAAATACCAGCAAGATTTCACTGGAATAAAACGATTTGACAAGCTGCGTTGTTAATACAATATTCATTTCTCAGAATAGATCTGCTTATTATGAATTAGTGTTCCATTCCAAATGTGTTTCAGAAAACATTATAAAACGGCACATAAAAAACACACGAAATCAAAGATAAAAGAAATGAAAGTAATAAATACATAGATGTAAAGTGATTAATAAATAAGGATCATTGTAAAAGGAAAAATTCAATATATAAACACACACACACACACACACACACACACACACACACACACCTATATATATATATATATATTGGACAAAAAAAGTTACGGATCATAATTTTGACCTCAAAATTTTTATTAACCAAATAATTATTTTGACAAATTTTAAAATGTATAGTTTCTCCAATGAGTCCTCAACACAATAGATTTACCTGGTTTCGTATTGACGTCATAAGTGCACGATTTGTTCGCCCAAACCAAGCAAGGGGTCAAATTCAAAGTGTGTCAACGTGCATATTGAAATTTAAAAATTGTGATTTTCATTTTATTGTGGGTATTTATTGCTCTAATCGACTCTTAGGTGAACAATTATTGACATTAAAAGCCATGAGGCGCCATTTAACTGCTTTGGAAGCTGGTCAGGCAGTAGGTATGTTCAAGCTAGCCAAGTCCAGAGAACTAGACATTTTAATGTGTCTCAAAGTGTGATTTCAAGGTTGTGGAATCGTTTTAGGCAGACAGGTAATGTTTCTGAGATACCGCGATCAGGTCGTCCAAGGTCCACAACCGCTCGCCAGGATCGCTATATGTCACTTATGGCTCGTCGACACAGGTTTCAGAGTACTGTCCAACTCAATACTGACTTTCATACAGCAAGTGGGGTGCGCATAACACCACAAACTCTCAGACAGAGACTTCATGCTGCTAACCTTCGGGTTCATCGACCTGCTGTTTGTCCTATTTTGAGGAGAAGACATCGTGTAGCACGACTCAATTGGGCTCAAAATCACATGAACTGGCAACTGCGTCATTGGACGCCTGTTCTTTTCACAGACGAGTCACGGTTCTGCGTGGACTTTCATGACGGTCGTAGGCGTGTATTGCGCATGCGTGGAGAGCGGTACGCTGATTGCTGTGTAGCAGAGCATGATCGTTTTGGAGGTGGCTCTGTGATGATTTGGGCCGGAATCAGTATTGGTGGATGTACGGACTTGCACGTGATGAATGGCAATCTTACCGGTGCAATTTACAGGGACGAGATACTGCATCGAATTGTGAGACCTTATGCGGGAGCTATAGGAAACGACTTTGTGTTAATGGATGATAATGCTAGTCCCCACAGAGCACGTATAGTGACAGACTACCTTGCTACAGAGACAATTGAACGTATGGATTGGCCGAGTTGTTCTCCGGATTTAAATTCAATAGAACATGCCTGGGACATGTTGCAGTAAGCTGTTTCCAGACGCCCTGTACTTCCGACAAACCGCCAGGAGCTTACGTTAGCTTTACAGCAGGAATGGGCAAGGTTGCCATAAATTGCGTTCCGCAGGCTCATCAGAAGTATGCAGAGGCTCAGGGTGGACATACACCCTATTGATATTGCCTTTATAAAGATTCAATCATTTGTAATGAAATTTGTTATTGTTGCTCATACCGATTTTCAAATTGTTTTTTTTTTTTTTTTGGGGGGGGGGGGGTACCTGACAATGGTTGCTCTGGCTGCTTAACGTATTGATGAATTTGTAAAAACAGGTTTAAAATGTATTGTTCGATTGTCGTTGAACATTTTAAGTACATATTTAACATAATTTATTTGGTTTTGTTATGAATAAAATAATTCTGAAATCATGATCCTTAACTTTTTGTGTCCGGTATATATATACAAAACACTACATAAATGGCAGTGACAACTACATAATTGATTTTCATAAAGATAAAGTAATTGAAATTCCTTATTTCAAAATAAGATAACCGATTGTGCACTATTTCGACTGTTTACGTAGTTAGAATATATACATTTTTAGTGAATTGTACAAGTCTAGCTGTCAAACTCCACCATGTCACCCCACTAAATGATTCGCATCTCTACATCGGCTCTACGGCTATAGTCACGGTATCTGTTGGCCTTCCTGAGGGATCTATTGGATTTCTGAAAATGATGCTCATCAATGAAGGGGACAATATTGACTTCTATACTAAAACGACTTTTCATACAGGCGACATAAGATACATTCCCACACCACTCGTATTGGGAAGATATAGCAAAGTAAGTATGAAATATTTTGCTCAAAAACCTGGGGTTTTTTTGTACCCTATATACTTTTACCTTCGATATCTTCAGAAATAGAAATAAATATAGCCATTTTCTCAAGAATGCGATGAAGCAATAAACAATACACATATGAATCTTAATAGATATAGTACGTCTATTTTAACGACTGGAAATTCGTTCATAATTAAAAGTGCAATGTAAATACAACATTTTGATAGTACATGAAGGTTGCGCTTTAAGAACTATGAAGACGCAAAGCGTTGTAGTTCATTCACTCATGTATTTTCAAAAATAAAATTAATTTTTAAAATTTTAATACCTCGCATTTATTATTGAGCAGTTTCATAAAGTGACGTCATATTTTGGACACATGGTCTTTATACGTCATGGTACGTATCTCGCATTTCTACCAATAAATATAACAGGTCGCGGTAGCTCAGTGGTAGAAAGTTCGTTTCGTAGCTAGCTGGGATGTCAAGGTCATGAGTCATGGCCGTGTCAAGCCTAAGACGTAAACATAGGTAGTAATTGTTCCTTCGCCAAACGCTTGGCATTTAGAAGTAATAATTCAGATATCACCTTAAATAGGATACCCCGAGTCGTGGCAGGCACAACACGTTAAGGAACCCTCGGTGCCACGGCTCTGAGCGCTAAGCATAAGTCTAAATTCGTGGTACTTCACTCACAACTGGTGACGTCTCATTATCAGTGAAAAATTCTTGACAGGACGCAAAACAAAAACAAATCAATCAATAAATCTAGCATTCTGGTGCCCATATATTCAGATCTCGCATAATCTCCTTGTGCAATACTTACTTTTAATACCCTCGATTGACCCACTTTTTACAAAACTGAACGTACATATTTACGGGAAAATATATGATACTATCAATCTGTTTTCTAATTAATTTAAAAACAAATCATGATCATGGATTAAAGCAAACCTGTAGCCATTCATGTTTAATCACAACCTTTTGGTATGCCGTTATTTAATGCTTTTGAAATGGGACGTGCACAAGCTTATTTGGTTAGTGACAATTTAGAGAAGCACAGATTAATGTTTAAAGTGACTGGTATCAATGATAGTATCAACAAGTAATTGATTTTGAATTATTGAGAAGTTTTGGATCCAGCTAAGGAAATATAGACGTCCACTCACATTACCTTACTATATCATGAAACGGAAAATCGCAAGATGAAATCAGCCAATGTGGAACGTTAATAGTGATGCATAACCATTGAAATCGTATTCAAAAGTTTAATCCAACTAAAAATAGCTTTAATTACAATCTTTCATTGGTTTGGGGATTTTGTTTTCTTTCTATCAACAGAACCGTTTATTAATCCAGTAAGATATTCCGAATGTTTGTAACAGGAAAGGAGAAAATTTATGACGGGACAGGGAAACGAATCCGGGATTCTTGCATAGGTGCACTAACCTCTACGTTACCAAGCCCGATATCCATGGTTCAAACCAACAATTCAACTTTATGACAAACGAGATGATTTCAATTTCTCCATCGTCAATTTCCTTTATCTATGTAGCAAAATTTCATTATCACCTTCATATGGTGCTTATATCTCTTAACTGATTCAATGGGCAAGAGCTTGTTCAGTACATTATCAGGTTTTAAATCGAGGCAGGCTACTGGCAAACAAGTTGATATTACAAGGGTTTGTACAGTCTCAACTAAAGTCAACATTTCGCAAATCCTATGGTCGTTATAACTATCTAGTTTGCCACTACTACCTTTCATTAGGTCAATGCTGTCTGACGTGTTTCATACCAATTGTTAGGCCGTTCTTTCCACACTGATTCTGACTGCGGATTGCTTCGTTTACATGATTGGGATGTAGGGCTCACGGCAGGTGTGACCGGTCGACAGGCGATGCTTACTCCTCGTAGCCACCTGACCCCACCTCTGGTATGTCCAGGGGTCCGTGTTTGCCCATCTCTCTGATTCGTGTTTTCTACAGGTATTACGAGAGTTAGTACTGTTCATTTTCTTACCGTTATCATAGCCCAAACTCCTACATTGACATTGACTTTGCCCCCAAAGATATACAACCCAGAATCCTTTGTCACTGGCAGAACGTTCACATGAAAGTTCAGGGATGGTCAAGGAGATAATTATGGTTAGTCCTGATATCAAATTCGAGATCCATTATCACTAGTCATGTTGTTTAACCATTCAGCTATCCAGGCTGATATGCACTGATAAGCCCAAACGTCTACAGTGTATTGGTAATGGCGAAACACCAATCACATCTATTTATTGATTAATGAATTAGTGTTTTAACAAAGTTTGAGCATAGATACACGAAAAAATATATATTTCTACTTCAATGAGATACTAGATATAGGATGTTTTACATATTATCAAAATGTTGTTTGAGCAGTTGAATAACGTTTTAGTACAGGACTTGGTAAATTGAAATAATGACAAATATAGTCCACCGTCATGACACATGATCCGTCTGTCAAATGTTTAATTGATTGATTTTGATTGGTTGCTGTTTTCCGCCACACTCAACAATTTTTCAGTTATTGGTGGCGTCCAGTTTTTGTAGGTGGAGGAGAGAGACCAGATACAATGCACCCGGGAAGAGACCACCGACCTTCCGAAAGAAAACTGGCAAACTTTCTCACATATATCGGCGCGAGCGAGAATCAAAAACGCGCCGACTAGAGGTGAGGGGCCTTGGGATTTTGTGCGCAATGCTCTAACCACTCTGCCACGGACGCCCCTCATATGTTTGATAATCATAATCATAAACAAATGAATGTGTAAGAGTCAAATGCATGTTAATCTTTGTATAACATTGACATGACAATATTTATCTTCAATTGCTTAATTAACTACCTTTCAAAACTATATTTTCACATATCTTTCATACGATATAATTACTAACAATTTTGGGTTGTACAAGAAATGCCCTATAACTAAAGGAGTGATAAATTATTACCAGAGCCTTCTTAAATTATCCTGATTAATTAACCCAACTAAATAAAATAACTAGACAGATACAATTTAGCCCTTATCAAAATGATGTTTGCATGTTCAGCTGAACTCTTTGAAGCACCATGGCTTAAAAGCGGGTAGAGTGTGGTGGATTTGGGGACGTTGAATGCGTCGATTTCACATGTCCCATACATGCTTTATTTGCGAAAGATCGAGACTGGGGGACAAGGTAACGTGTCCATATTATTTTGGTGAAAATAGTCCATTCTACTTCGTATCACGTGATACCAGGAATTCAGAGAAATTAAATTATGACAGGTTGAAGAATCCTTAAACTGTCAAATTGCCTTCAATAATGATCAAGCTGATTTCACGGCTACTATGCACCACGTCCCACACCATAACTCTATGACACCAAATTGTCACACTCACCATACAGTTATCGGTAAAACGTTCACCGCACATTCCAAAGACGGAAAACACATCAACGACTATTTGAGCGGCAAATAGTGAATCCTGAGTCGTCAGAGTAGCATACAGTACATGGCGCCATCTTTGCATATGACACACCTTTATATAGTGTCGCCACAATCAGAGCGTCTGACGTCACTTCAATGACGTTTAAGGGCGGAAGCGCCTCATTACATCTCGGTTTATTCTTGGATTATGTGTCTCTGATGTCACATTTGTTGTTTTAAGCAGTTCTAAACAGGTCAAACAAGGGCTGCAACTCATAAAGCGATCCTGGTGAGGCGTCGTTGCCTTCAGGCGTCCAGTTCGAGGGCGATTGGCATTTGTTCCTAAAAGTCTACAGCGTTTGTAGAAAGGAGATATTGTGTTTATTGAAGATATTCAGAGCTCTTACACAGCAAGTTGATTGTTTTCAGCCGATAGTAATTGTCCTTTTGTTTGCATTGCTTAGCAGTCTTAATATATTACGTAATACGAGAAATGAATTGCAATATCGGACTATTTTTACCAGATGCCAGAGGGATACAAAACAGTTTTTAAACACATTGATTGATATCTTGCGGACACAATAAGTCGTAGTGCGACAACGTTCGATCAACTATGAACTGCTTGATAATATGGACGATATGCAATTCAAAATTGTTAACAACAAATTATTAAAAATTAATGACGTATTGATTCGGATTATATTTCTTCTGAGTGTCTGTATTTTTGGTTCTGTAGAAGAGGAGAACGCCTTCAGACAGGTGGGGATCACGCATCAAAAGTGTGTAATCAAATCATTTCACTTATGAATTAATGGGGCTTTATATGAAACAACACCGATAACTTTACACCACTTATCTGATTTTACTAACCCAGCATATATATCCTTGTGCTTGGTTGTTAATTTTACGTCTCGTCCAGCATTTCTCACTCATAAACGAAACATCACAAATTCTAGGTGAAAAAGCCTAAATTCACACCTATGATTAGCGCTCAGGGTCGTAGCAGTGAGGGATGTTTATTGTATCAATGTCTGTCATGACTCGGGATCTCCGTGTTAAGCCGAGCGTTTGGGGAAAGAGCAATTACTATCAATGTTTATGTTTTAGGTTTAACGCGCTCGAACTCACGATCTCCCAGTTACGGAGCGAATCCTCTTGCAATGTCTGATTTCTTGTATGTTTGTTTGTTTGTTTTACGTTCCGTTGACAATTTTTAACTCAAATTGAGATGTAACCAGCGTTGGTGAAGTACCACAAATTTGGACTTCGACAACGACACTCCATTGATAAATTTTGCCGCCCTTCATCGGCAATGGTGACGTCTCCATATGAGTGAAAAATTCTCAAGCGGGACGTAAAACAACATACAATCAATCAATCATCAATCAACGACACTTGTGATGTACATTTTCATCTATATGTTTCATATTTTCAAATCAAGGTTGATAAATACGATTATTTTCATTTAATTCCTGTACAGTTTGTCTCCAAATACATTTCTGTAGTGTTAAACTCAAAAGGGACTGTTCTTTCATTAGATTCTAAGCATATTGCTGTGCAGTTAATTTCTAAATACATTACTGTACGGCTTGCAAATTGCTGAACGACTACTCTACAAGCACATTATTGTATATCTAGACTACAAACACATTACTGTACAGCTAGACTACAAACACAATATTGTACAGCTAGATTACAAACACATTATTGTACAGCTAGATTACAAACACATTACTGTACAGCTAGATTACAAACACATTATTGTACAGCTAGATCACAAACATATCATTGTACAGCTAGATCACAAACACATTATTGCACAGGTAGATCATAAACACATTATTGTGTAGCTAGATTACAAACACATTGTTGTACAGCTAGACTACAAACACATTATTGTACAACTTGTTTACAAACACATTATTCTACAGCTATATTACAATCACATTATTGTACAGCTAGATCACAAACACATTATTGTATAGCTAGACTACAAACACATTACTGTACAGCTATATTACAAACACAATATTGTACAGCTATATTACAATCACATTATTGTACAGCTAGATCACAAACACATTACTGTACAGCTAGATCACAAACACATTTACAGCTCACAGATTACAAACATATTGTACAGATAAATTACAAACACACTGTACAGCTAGACTACAAACAAATGATACAGCTAGATTACAAGCACATTATACATAGGAACTATAAAGACATTATTGTACAGTTAGAAAACAAACACATTATTGAATAGGTACATCACAAACACAGTGTACAGCTACAGTACAAACACATAACTGTACATCTATATTACAAGCACATTATTCGATAGCTAGATTACAAACGCATTGTACAGATATATTACAAACACATTGTACAGCTAGATTACAAACACATTCTACTGCTAGACAATAAACACATTGTACAGATAGACAATAAACACATTGTACAGATAGACAATAAACACATTGTACAGATAGACAATAAACACATTGTACAGATAGACAATAAACACATTGTACAGATATACAATAAACACATTGTACAGCTAGACAATAAACACATTGTACAGATAGATTACAAACACTTTACTGTATAGTGAGACTACAAACACACTGTACAGTAAGACTGCAAACACATTATTATACATCTATATTACAAACACATTGTACAGCTATACTGCAAACACATTGAACAGCTAGATTACAAACACATTATTATACAGCTAGTCTACAAACACATTAATGTATAGGTAGATTACAAAGACATTGTCAACTACACCACAAACACATTAAAGCAATATAAGCTGTCAAATTTGTTATTTTAGGGTCCCTAAAATTTAATCGAAATTTTGTAAACATCTACCTTCTAATACCTGATTTTATCGATTAAACTTTTGACATGTTGTATTTTTTGCATTAAATGTAAAAATTGTTCGACAGTTGAAATTAAGTCTTCCCGTACCTCAATTTTTCCGACATTATTTCCGTATGCAATGACCTAAAGTTGAACTCATTCGGCAAAATCAAATGCGGAAGCGCAATATTTCCGGTAAGCACGAAAGATGTCTGACACGAAAGGTTCGAAGCGAGGGAGAAAGCCGACTTTGACTGATTCGGGACGAAAAAGATATAAAAACATATAACATTGTTAACAATGCCAAAATAATGATGGTAACTAGAATTTTATCTCACCTCGCCGTCCATATTTTAATGACCCGGATACAACCCGATCAGCATCAGAATCATTCGTGTCAACATCGGTTATCTTCGGGATTGTCGCCGACGATTAATCAGCTGCCATTGTTAGGGTCAAACGGAATGTCGAGGAATATATTTTTCATCACGTAAAGGTGTGTAAACGATGCATAAGAGAGGAAATTCGATGCAGTTCTTTTTTTCAATAATATCAACGTTCATTTAACCTCTTTTAATGCCACTATTAAAAATTGCAATTTTGGCAGCTTATATTGCTTTAACCACACACACACACACAGATATATATATATATATATATATATATATATATATATATATATATATATATATAACACTTTCACAATCATCGGTAAAAGTATAGGAAAAGAGGTTTTAATGAACAAATGAAGATTTAAAATGAAAGCGTAAACAATGTGTAAATCGTAATCATAAATCCCAAAGACATATACAAGTTCGAGTGTAGGCAACACAGACCTCCGACAAAGCGAGGTTAGGATCAGGTGCCATGGAGGAGTAAGCATCCTCTGCTGACCGGTCACCTCGCCGTGAGCCCTTAGTCGAAATTTGGTATACGGGATTACCCGTAGTCAAAGTTAGTATGAAAAATGACAGTTTAGCAAAGGGTATGAAACAAATCGTTCAACATATATCCCAGAGACACTTTGTAATCGGAAACAAGGTCATTATAGCGACCGTAAAATTTGCGGAATGATGGCTCCAAACGAGATTCGTTATAACCCTGCAACATCAACTTTTTTGTCAGTAGCTGGCCTCGCTTTAAAAACTTCTCTTACGCACGGCATGCTCTCGCGTATCGAATCAACTGGGAGATATACACACCATAAGCAGGCGAAAGTGGTATATTACTACATAGATATGGAAAGTTGACGATTGCAAAGTTGAAGTCATCACGCTTGTCATATAATGTAGTTGTCAGTCTGCCATTAGAGTCAATATTAAGTAAAATATCCATTTATGATTGCTGATTGATAACATGGCATCGATATATCTATATAAATGGTTGAAGGACACGGCAAGTTTTTTTTTGTTTTTATCCTGTAACAGTTTCTGAACAAATTCCGCTTCATAAATATATAAAAAATACGTCTTCTAATAAGGGAGCACAATTAGTACCCCTGGGAATGCCAATGGATTGTTGGGAGACTTGGTCTCCAAACACTACGTAAATGTTATCTACAAGAAAGACAAGCATACTCTTAATGTCTGCTTAAGAGTACTTGTGCGGGCTATCAGGGTTGTGTCTAACAAAATATGTACCTTGTTTTCCAATCACTAGAAATTTGTATTTTCGAGTGCCATTGTTCAAAAAGTAATTATCTATTATCTGTAAAGTATAGATTTTAATTCATTGTGAGGAATTGTGTGGAAAAATCATACGTTTTGATGCTGTCAATTTTAGAAAAATCCTGAGACTTTAGATTTTCGAAAAAGTTCTTTAGAGTTTTGAGAATCCACATCTGATTGACACCACTTCTGGAATATGTATCTCAGAAGTGACTCTTTCATAGCTGTTAGCAGTTTGGTTAGTAAAAAAGATGAAGGCTTGGTAGAGCACTCACTGGAACCATCAATATATGTTTGTAAGGATGTTTATGTAATTTCGGAATCCAATAAAGGTATGGTGATTCAAACTGATCCTCATTCTTAGGAATGTCGAAAGTATTTAAAACTGAAAGATGATTATGAAGAATTACATCCTTCGTAAGATTGCTTCGAGTATAATTAGGATTCCCAGGTGTTGAAGTAAATCCCAGTTCATATAAAAGACATTTATAATAGTAACTTTTAGAAATAAAGACAATGTTTTTACTTGCTTTATCCGCTGGGACTACCACAAAGTTTTCATGTAGTCCACGTAACTCATTCGTCAAACGACTTCCTGTTTCCTTTTTATATTTTTATATAAATACATACATAATTATATATATATATATATATATATATATATATATATATATATTTATATATATATATATATATATATATATATATATATATATATATAGGAGCCTCCATGGCCTCTACTAACATATAGTCGGCGCGGGTTCGATTCTCGTTCGCACCGATATATGTGAGCCAGTTTACTTTCGGTAGGTCGATGGTCTCTTTTCAGGTTTATTGTATCTGGGATCCCTCCTCCAATAAAAGCTGGACGCTACTATATAACTGAAAATTGTTGAGTGTGGCGGAAAGCATTACTATATATATATATATATATATATATATATATATATATATTGGTAAATGTTTTTATATACCCAAACTCAGTAAAATTGTATACATGAGGAAACAACTTGATATACTGTACATTCTGTGTTTCTACAAGGTAGTGGTACATATATGATAATTTTGTTTTCCTTCTTACTTTTAGACAGGTTACCAAAGGATTAAGGATGTCAGTTTTAGGTTTTCTAATATTACAACATCACACTCCAACAGTACAGAAAATCGGCTGTTTAGTGAATTTTATGTGTATCTGCATAATGCAAACGGTTTACAAGATGGACAAAATATAAGCATATATGGAAAGGTTATGCAGTGGGGTGAGATAAAAATGACCTGCCCACGCTTTCAGTTTAATTTTACGACAAGAACACAACTCTTGGTAAGTCATCGAGTTTCGTATTTGTATCCAACTATAATTTCATCAGGTTCAATTCTAAAACCATTAAGAACATTAATTATCCAGGTTTCATCAAAGATGTAAGGGTTTCACGCTGGGTTGTATTCTATCCACCGTGAAGCTGAAATGGTTCATGGATCACAACTCGTGTAAATCTCTTTACACCTTGAGTGGACCTGGATGACTTATTTATTTCCTGTGTAACCAAATAAAATCGTTATACTATTCTAACAAACGATGTTTGTAAGAGTTGTCCCGTTTTGTAATTTTGAATGATCGAGAAAGAAAAAGTCGCAGTCCGAGACCTTATTAATGTACCTTTATTACATTAAAGTGAAAATAATTTACTTTTTGATTTTTGTTTTTAATTTATGACAATAATACTGAGGAGTTTAGAATTGTGATTATCAATTTATTCCTTTTCTTTATTTATAGTTTTTCAATTAACAATTGGTTGTTGTGAATATAATAAATATTAATGAATATATCCACCGCAACATAGATGTATACTTTCTCCTTCATATGTGTTAATAATCTCCTGTAGGTATGTTATTGTCATTAATGATAGGATATTCTAATTTGTGCTTGAAATTGTCAAAATACGGCTTTTTCAGGAAATGAATAAGACAGCTTCTTTTGCAATGGTGACACCAAAAACATCTGAGCTGCTTTCTGGAATCAACCTACTTACTAAAATTTCGTTTAGGGCGTGGATATCAGATTATAATCCTTTGATTAAAGTTCTTTTGCAAAATCACACTGACTCTCTCTGGATTGCATACTTGCGAGTGTCCGGCACTGGGTTGTCATTTTGGACTGTAAGTATGAACTGGTCACTCCCATTTAGTTGTATATTTTTACTACATCACCATGGTTTATCTGAGGTGAGGTATATTGATAGGTGAAAACCGTTGAATAGACCACTATCTCATCTGACTACGCGATAATTCTACTTTTTCAATTGATAGGCCAGGAGTGACCTAACAAATTTACACCCTTACAGCAATTAAGCTTATATGGCAATAAGGCAGTGCTTAGTAGTGTTACCAGCAGAAGCACCGACCTAACGTTTGTCTCTATAAGTGAACAGGGAGACTGGCATGGCGATATAAAAATACAACTTAAATGAATGAATAAGTTTCCTTGGACCTTTCTATCACTCTGCTAACTCTGTGAGGCAATGAAAATTGTCAAAACTTCACCTTATGAACTACGAAATGAAATCAGTTTTATCAATTTCATTCAAAGGTAGTTTTTTTAATCAATACAAACAAA
>JAMZEH010000059.1:1155000-1232500 GCA_024699665.1 Ostrea denselamellosa
AAGATCCCTTCCTGCTCAAAGGCCATACGAACTGAGCATAGGCCTAAATGTAGCAGCCCCTAACCGCCAATGGTTTCCTTATGATTGAAAAATTCTCAAACGGGACGTATCCCTGTGAGGATCCGAGTTGTTAGAATAGATCCTCAGTACCCTTAGCTTGTCGTAAGAGGTGCCTAAATGGGGCGGTCCTTCGAATGAGACCGCAAAAACGACGTCCCGTGTCACAGCAGGTGTGGCGCGTTAAAGATCCCTCCTTTCTCAAAGGCCATAAGCGCCGACCATAGCCCTTCACCGGTAATGGTGACGTCTCCATATGGGTGAAAAATTCTTGAGCGGGACGTAAAACAATATATAATCAATCAATCAATCGAACAGAACGTTAAACAATACATAATCAATCAATCAGTCGTAACCAAGAGGTCGTGAAGTCGAGTTCCGCTCGTGCCATGGCCTCATCATGCCTATGACGTTAACATAGATAGTGATTGCCCCGTTGTCAAATGTTTGTCATTTAGAAGTGAGAATCACGAGTCCTTCGGATATGAAAAGGCTATGATAACGAAAAGTATTCAATCTCGTAATTCCTATAGAAAATAAAAATCAGAAAGATGGGCAAACACGGATCCCTGGACATAGCAGAGGTTGAATCAGGAGTCTAGGAGGAGTAAACATCCCCTGTTGACCGGTCACACCCGCCGCGAGCCCTATATGTTGATCAGGTAAACGACGTATTCCGCACTTAGAATCAATGTGCCAAGAACGGCATGAATTGATTTGAAACACGTCAGACAACATTTGTCCTACATGTAATGAAAGGTTGTACTAGCAAACGTTCCTTCCGACCATAGAATTTGTGAATTGCTGACTTCAAACGGGACTTTTTGTTTTGTGGGAATGAAATGTATTTCATGGGAACGGATTTTATTTCGTACGAACGAAATCAATTTTGAGGGAACGAATTTTAATTCGTGGATACGAATTTTATTTCATGGGAATGATTTTTTTTTTAAATATCACCATCTATCTTACACCAGCCACCGTATTTTTTATTAATTTAAATTAGGAAATATGATAAGATTTATTTACCTGTATATTTCACCTTGAAACATAACTAATTTCAGGCTTACTCTTCCTTACGATTCCTTCAAGTTTCAAGTTGTTCTGCTACAAGTGACAACACCTTGTTGATGGAATTTCCCTCACACTGGGTTAACAGAAGTAAGAGATAATCTATTGATCTCTTGACACAACATACAGCTATAGATCATGATAGTACAAACAAATGGCATTTTACATCTAGTACATGTATACGTTTTCGAAAATATATTTAGATTCTACATTTTTTGTCTAATTTACTTCAAATTTGGCAAATTGAGAAAGATTTTTACTAAATATTAAGTATAGTATATTCAGTTTGTTTTAAGATTAAAAGTTGAAACTTAAAATATTCACAATTCAAATTGCAACTCTAATTTTGAATTCACAATATATGCATACTATATTATACAAAATGGTCGGCTTTGTGGTGCTTTTGTTTGCATGCTTTTTTTCTGTGCATATCTACCGCCCTGGATACATCTAATCATATTGTATTTTTGATACTACTATTAGTGATTTGAGAGAAATACATTAACTTCTTTTCAATCATGAATTCGATAATTGAAAATGTCTATGATTAACTATGGTTTGTTACATGTAAGAAACAAATATAGATCCGGCCCAGTAATCCCACAGGTTAGTTTATTATTTATATCCTCCGGTAGTGCTCATCAGCTTATGTATACTTTTTTAATATATATTTTTACAAAGCAAAACCTAACGATTCGACATGTTTTAGATTACTACAATTCTTCATACAATGTGAACGATGACATAATAAACTTCGAGGCCGGCGTCGTAAGGACCGATTCAGCTGGTTTAGATTCAGAACAAAATGTCGGGATTAGCATTCTTTTGGATAATACTGAAGTATGGAACTCAACCGTCACTCTCACAGTGAATTCTACAGATGTAAAGGTATGTATTATTTCATATGATGATATGCTTGAATAATCTTACTGAGATTTTTAATGAGAATGCATTGTGTTTGTACGTCTAAATTCTGAATCAACTGTAGTTAGACAATCAATTCCTAAAGAAGAAAAAAATTGCTGTTTATAACAAGGGACAAATTTATGTCATTTTTCACTGTTCAATAATCAGTGTACCACAAATCTTGTTACGTCATTTATCACTGTTTAATGATTGAAGTATATTACTTCTTTGCTACGTCATTTATCACTGTTTAATGATTGAAGTATATTACTTCTTTGTTAAGTATGTTATCACTGTTCAATAATTGGAGTATATTATTTCTTTGCTACATCATTTTTTCTCTGTTCAGTGATTGGAGCATATTACTTTTTTCTTATGTCATTTATCACTGTTCAATGATTGGAGTACATTACTTTTTTGTTACGTCATTTATCACAGTCCAATGATTGAAATACTTCTCTTCTTTGTTACGTCATGATCACTGTTCAATGACTGGACTACATCACTTCTTTGTGTGTTTATTTTTACGTCCTACTCTTTTTACTCTTGCAAAGACGTCAGTACTATAAATGATGTATCACAAATTTGACCTATGCATGAATCCTAAGCCTGTAATGTTGACGGTTCGTTTTCATGACCTTTGTACATGCATGAATCCTAAGCCTGTAATGTTGACGGTTCGTTATCATGACCTATGTACATGCATGAATCCTAAGCCTGTAATGTTGACGGTTCGTTGTCATGACCTATGTACATGCATGAATCCTAAGACTGTAATGTTGACGGTTCGTTATCATGACCTATGCATGAAGCTTAATACTGTAATGTTTACGGTCCGTTATCATGATCTATGCATGAAGCTTAAGACTGTAATGTTGACGTCTCGTTGTCATGACCTATGCATGAAGCTTAAGACTGTAATGTTGACGTCTCGTTGTCATGACCTATGTACATGCATGAATCCTAAGCCTGTAATGTTGACGGTTCGTTGTCATGACCTATGTACATGCATGAAGCTTTAGACTGTAATGTTGACGTCTCGTTGTCATGACCTATGTACATGCATGAATCCTAAGACTGTAATGTTGACGTCTCGTTGTCATGACCTATGTACATGCATGAATCCTAAGCCTGTAATGTTGACGGTTCGTTGTCATGACCTATGTACATGCATGAATCCTAAGCCTGTAATGTTGACGGTTCGTTGTCATGACCTATGCATGAAGCTTAATACTGTAATGTTTACGGTCCGTTATCATGATCTATGCATGAAGCTTAAGACTGTAATGTTGACGTCTCGTTGTCATGACCTATGCATGAAGCTTAAGACTGTAATGTTGACGTCTCGTTGTCATGACCTATACATGAAGCTTAAGACTGTAATGTTGACGGTTCGTTATCATGATCTCTGTTCGGTAGAGCATATAGTCGCTGTTATATCTGTCCCTCCGACCTTCTGTCCAAACTTATATATTCTAACCTTTTTATTAGAAATTTATATAATTAATCACAAATGTTCTTGAGACAGGCACTTGTGGATAAAGGCATCTAGTAGTCATTTTGGAAGTACCAAGGTCACTCAGAAAATGAATTTTCTAATTTCAACAGGTTTTTATATAAAGATTTCAATCTCATAAACCTTTCGTCAGACATTGATCAAAAATATTCCGTGAAACAGGGGTGTTTTGGACCAAGGTCATATTGGAGAAGTCGGGGTCACTTAGAACATACACTTATATAAGTAAACGTTTTCATATTTCAACATATTTTAATTAAATATTGCTCATATATCACACAAATAAGTAACAGACAAATGGTTTTCAGACAAACGTCATTAAAGATCACTCAGAAAATATACCTTTTTTGAGGAAAATGTTCCTTTTATAACAGATTTTGATCAGTCATTGATCATATCGCACATAATAAAGTAACAGACAAACAGTTTTTAAAAAAGGTCACTCAAGCTCATTTTGCATTTTGCACTGACCATACCTTTTATATAAAAACTTTCATTTCAACATTTCAAACGTTATATATCTTTTGGACCAAGGTCTCTATAGGTCATTTTCGAAAGGTCAAGGCCACTTCGAATATATACATTATATACCTTATATGAGGAGGTTTTGAATATGAACATCACACAAATAAATAATAGGCAAATGACCCCCAGACAAGGGTCATTTTGTAAACGTCAAGGCCACTCAACATGTACCTTACATGTAGAAATAATCATTCCCTTCAACAGTATTTCAACATTTTTTTATCACTGTGTCGTTCGTCATACGAAGCAGTTTGTTGTTAGATGTAGTTCGGGAGACATCCAGCAATTTTACTGATATTGTTGTTATAATAAGTATGATTTACAGAATTGTCATATTATTTTCTTACATTTACTGGTATGTACATTTACTGTGATGACATGAATGATTTGACCAAAAAATGGGTGGCGGATCTCTAAGAGTTTTTGTTGAAAAACTGAAACACTTTTTGATGATAACACAGGTCGCAGTAGGTCAGTGGTAGAACGTTCGCTTTGTAACCAGGAGGTCTGAGTTCGAGCCCCGCTAGTGTCATGGCCGCGTGAAAATTAAGACGTCAACATAGGTAGTGGCGGCTCCTTTGCCAAACGCTCGGCATTTAAAAGTGGGAATCACAGGTCTTTCGGATATGATCTTAAAACGGAGGTTCCATGTTGTGGCATGCGTTTTCATGTTAAAGAACTCCGTAGTTTATGCTAAATTTTCAATATGCCTAAAAAGTACTTATATCAATTACACTCAAATGAGAGTCAAGATTCGCTGACTAGTTGATGAGGAGGATAACTGTTGTGAATTTAAAGTCTCTATTGGAACATATTTATCCCATATACTTCAAACTTGAACTGACAAATCCATCTCATACATTCAAATAATGGAATAATATTATCTTTCCTAGAGTAAATTCTGTAAAAACAAACCCTATGATAAATCATACGTATAACACTTAAGTACCGCAAATTACAATCTATTTTAGTTTCATTGAAACCTCTGTGGGGCCTACGTGGCCGAGTGGTTAGAGCATCGGGCTCAAAACCACAAAGCCTCTCACCTCTGTCGGAGCGTGTTTGAATCTCGGCCGCGGCGTTATGTGAGCAAGTTTGCCAGTTTACTTGCGGAAGGTCGGTGGTCTCTTCCCAGGTACATTGTATCTGGGTTCTCTCCTCCACCAACAAAAACTGGACGCCACCAGATAACTGAAAAATTTTTGAGTGTGGTGGAAAGCAATAAATAATCAATCAATCAATCTTTCGTTAACTTCATCACTATGCCACGATATAAATAGTCCCCTACCGGTTCGCAAAGCCGAAGAAAATTAAAGGTTTCTTCTCCGCCTCTTTGTCTGTCAGTCAGTCTGTTCGTTTTAACCATGCAGTGCAGTTTCATATTGGCAAACTACTGATCAAGTTCGAATTTCGTCACCTTTGATAGACAGGTGCGAAAGAGATTAATTTTTATATTGTGAGGTTTTTATATTTATCGGGATCGTGTTCCAATGGAAAGGTTGTAAAAGTAGGACATGCGAACTGCCTCAGTCGCCGAAACTTGGCCGCCGATTGTGTAAATAATCACTTCATTATTTAACATTTCGATATCATTAATCGCAAAAGGAACTGTAGTTGAGCGAAATCTGATCAGTCGACAGACGCCAGTATTCAAATTTACTGCAATCCTGCAATTCGACTGTAATCGCATATTTCGAAATCGGCCTTTAAATAGTTGATCGTAAGTGAACAACGTTCAGAAAGCCTTTATATATAATTAAATTGAAGATACGTGTATCAATTTTATATCCATGTGCTGTTTTGTGTTGCATTTAAACAATTATCCCGTCCGCGTAATTTTTGCAAATAAAAAAAAGGCGACCCAGATTTGAAGTTTTTTAATTTCATCGAAACTACACAAACTGCGTCGCACGATGACAGATTTTCTAATTGTCTTGGTTATCATCATAATTATGATAAGGAAACCCAAATTTTGTATGCGAGATTTAGAAATGTAGGGTATATACTACAATTTTATCAAAATATGGATTGAATTTGAATAGTAGGATTCTGAATAATGTTATTCCATTTCTGATAAAGACTACAAGTGTCAAATGTATGAACAGCGATTCTTTATCCATAGAGTGTCCATGGGTACCACTACTGTGGGTCAAAGTTCATGGTCAAACACCATTCAATGTCCTATCTAGAGAATTACATCGGCTAGTCAATTAATGGGGACGCCGGTACAGGACATGTGTTTTTATACAATAATCTCAAAATTCTTGTTATTATTTACAGTTATAATCCGTATTATCTACAGTTACAATCCGTATGATATATATCATATAAGCCGCGTGGGGATCCGGGTCGTTAGAATAAAGCCTTAGTAACCCTTGCTTGTCGTAAGAGGCGACTAAATGGGGTGGTCCTTCGGATGAGACCACAAAAATCGAGGCCCCATATCACAGCTTCTGCTCAAAGGCCCTAAGCGCCGAGCATAGGCCTAAATTTTGCAGCCCTTTGCCGACAATGGTGACGTCTCCATATGAGTGAAAACATTCTCGAGTGGACGTTAAACAATATATAATCAATCAATCATACCATATAACATGTTATGATAGACCATCCAATAGAAGTTCGACGAGGAATGATTTCTAAACAGGAATTAGATGCTGACTGTAAAAACACATTATTGTACACTTTGCTTGCAGAAATTAATAAACCACGGTTTTTTGACATAGTGAATTCTATTGTTGAAACGGAATATTCTGAAACTGATAATGCGAAAAATGGGCAATTTTACAACTTCACTATCATTTATGGGATTGATAAGATAAAGGAAAGAAATAAAAATATAATGTTTTATTTACACAGATAAACAAATTTATGAAGCCTTTTTTCTCGTTTCAGTGCATGGTTTTATTAGATGATTATGTCGATTATATCTTGCTGCAGTTCAGTTTTTAGATTTCATTACAGGCATTTTCACTTGTCAAGATGTCGATAGTTGATGACCTTGTGCAGGGACCTATCGTATCTTCTACCAATATACCACTACTACTAGTCATCGATATAACACCAACCATGGCAGAGACTTTAAATATCAGGTTATGGACAGGAAACCTCTTGGGAACAGCGGAACCAGCAGCAATCGTCAAGAATGTGTCTTTTTACGGTGCTGACGAAAAAATTACGTGTTATGATTTGAATGTACTTTATAACAAAACAGAAAACTCATCAATACAGAACATCGCCTTGATTCATTTGAAGTATGTAACCTATGCTAAGAAACAAGTTATTAATTTGATAAATCTGACATTCGAAGTCAGTGTTGTTCCGGAAAAGATGAACTACACAGACACCTATGTCGTGCATGTCTCCGTTGGAAATGTGACGTCAGAATATAAAATTAACATGAAGATACCAGAGATTTTGAACGATAGAAACAACGCATTGCTAGGACAGTTTCATAAGTTGCTGGACGGTGATAACAACACGTGTGTTGATTTACCTGTTAAGGGCGATATCCCTCCAATATTTTGGACAATAATTCCCACCGTTTTGATTAGACTCAATGCATCAGCGTTCGAAATTACGTTGATTGGGAAAGACATATCTTGCCAGAGAAATGGCTATAAGATTTCGCAGGTAATCCAAGGTCTTAATTCAAAGTGCAAGCAAAAAAGTACTTCTAAATTGGAAAACGATAAATTTATGAATTTCAAATATACAAGATTAATGGATGATGACACAAAGCAGTCATTAGTTTCATATTGAAAATGTTGAATTGTATCAAAGTTAGACTTTTATACAATTGCAGGTATCCATACCTACGTCAAGCTCAAAAAAAGGACTCCATGGAGATCTAAAGTTTTGTAATGTAACGTATAATGGTGACATGAACAGAAATGTTAGTAAATGTGTGTACAATTGTCAGTGCAAAAACGAGGTGGAATGTAGCGAAGTTATCTTGTTCATGGCCAATCACGCAGACAATTCCTACTGGAATTTATGTGAATTATCTGCAGTTTATGTTTAAAAAATAACCATCCATAACTATCACATATTCCCGCTATAGGGGTTCAGTTCAGTTTGAGGCGTTTATAAATTATATAAACATGAAAGTACTGCTCCAGATTCTTAGATATGCGCAAAAAAATTATCGCGTAATTTCGCCAGAAGTATCACTCGCGAAATAAAATTAGAATTACTCGCTTTTATTTTTATATTGCTGAAGTACATGTTAAAACTCGCGACTTGACGTCCAGGAGACATTTCGCGATATTAAGTACCCGCGTAAAATAAGGAATCTATTGTATATGAAGCCCCATATCCGAGATTCAAAACCAAAATGTGCCGTTTTGTTTGTGTCATCTGTTTTACGCTCCTAAAAAAAATTCTTCACTCGTACTAAGGAGCTGTCAACCATAGATGAAGTGCCACGAATCTAGATCTATGAATGACGATCAGGGCCACCGCCTTTTGCAGCAGAGGACCTATGGTTTTAATTAAGGTATCATCTGAAAGACCCGCGACTCTCAATTTTAGAAACCGATATTTTAGCAAAGGAACAGTCAATACCTACTTTTACATCTCGGGTTTTAGGCTGCCATGGCATGGGCGTGGTTCGAACGCACGACCTCCGATGACGATGAGAATGTCCTTATACTGAGTCACTGCCATGAAAAGGAGTTTGTTTTTATTATATTTGGTACTAACAGCATGCGAAACCGAAAAAAAAAATATTATTATCGAAATTATTCAAATCATAGTGAAATATAAAAACTACACGTTCATGGCATTTGAAGCGAATTAAATTGTATTTTGCGAATTCAAAATGACTGACAATAAGATTGATAATTATTATTATTATTACAAGGCATTTATATAGCGCATTATCTAACATTATAAATATTACTCTAAGCGCTTTACAACATACACAATTAATATATCACCAAACATACATACAACATAGAGAAATTAAGAAAAGGACTAAATGGGGTATTTTAAAACACAAATTATATTTAGTTACGCTAACTACAAAAAAAGACTAATATAGCACACTAAAACACCACACACACACACATCGCATATATACATACACTTGCATACGTACTCATACATACATACGTTTTTTTTTTGGGGGGGGGGGGGGGTTTGGGGGTTTTTTTTATATGACCGATACATGTAAAAAGAAATACGCATAACTTAAAAGAACAATAATAGAAGTGAGTTTTAAAAGTAATTCATGCATGGTAAAAGTGAGTTAAATATTTCCGCTATGATATCAGTACATTTAAAAAGCTTGTATCGATTTCCAAGTCTGTAATCAAAATGTCATATATGTGACAGCTTAGTCATTACAAAACATGACATGAACAAAAAGGTAGGGTGTTCGAAATAAAATTCATCTGATAGTATGAAATCCATGGATAATTTGTACAGAATAATAAACAGCAACAACGATGTCAGAGTGTTATTATGTCGGTTGCGGTTCGCTTTGTAACCCTGGCCTTATGACCATAACACAATTATCAGGCACAAAAACTCCTCAAGTCATGTTTTTTCTCAGACGTTTTTATTTTCATAACTTGAGAAAAATTTGGAGACCATAAAAAATTCTCAGACAAATTTTATTCTCAGAATAGAATTTTTCTACATAAATCTCGAGTTTGCTCCACAACAGACTTAAGAATTTTTCTCAGTGAGAAAAATTCTCAAAACAAATAATATGGCAGCCGTCCACAGACGTCGTTGACGTAATCAACACTATCGTCAAGCCTTACCGACCCCACGGGTATTTCGAGACAGGCGAGATCCTCTTGCTTATGATGATATGCAGTAATTTGAACGGTATCGTTTTAGAAGAGCCTTTATTATGTACTTGCACGAAGATACGACGTGATTTGGAACGAGAGACGAGTTGAAATATGGCTTTATCCCCGATCCTTTCTTTGTTGCTCTGTCTCAGTTCGAACTCCGCTAGTGCCATGGCACTAAGACGCTAACATAGGCAGTGGTTGTTCCTTCGCCAAACGCTCGGCATTTAGAATTGAGAATCGCGGGTCTTTCGGATATGACCTTTAAACCAAAGGTCCCGTTAGGTGTTGACAAGTTAAAGAATTTTCACGGCCCTGAGCGCTATGTATAGGTCTAAATTCGTGGTACTTTACCTACAGGTGATAACGTCTCAATACGAGTGAAAATTTCTCTACGGGACGTAAAACAATCAGTCACTCAATTAATTAAATCATAGTAAATTAATGCCACGCTGTAAATAATACAATCTAAATCAATACTCAGCAGATATCAGAGCAACGCTAACACAAAGTAAATTAATAAATGTTAGAATGAAATTAATCCAAACTAAATTAATAGATATCACAGTGTAATTAATACTCAGTAAATCAGATCGAAGTGTAACTAACTCTCAGAAAACAAATAAACATCAGAGTTAATTCATAAACAGATGTTAGAGTGTGAATATTATAAAGCAAATCAACAGATATCTTGTGTAATTAACACAATTTAGATCAATAAATATCAGCGAGAGCGAGTCAATAAGTAACCAGTCTAGCTTATTTCGGGTTGAGATCCACCTCTTCTTTTTCGATGAAATTACCCTCTAGTATGATGCACTTAGACCAACGGTGTTTAAGTGTCATCAGTCCGGAACTGAAAAAGTCAGGATCCTTTCCATTGAACCATTCCTCAAATACCGTCACGACTTCTTTGTTAGACCGGAAATGACGTCCACGGATATCCTTTTTCAAGTTTGGGAATAGGAAGAAGTCGCTAGGAGTTAAGTCACGCGAATAGGCAGGATGTGGTATTAATTCATACACGTTTCGCTTTATAGCATTCATTGCAACTTTGCAAGTGTGGACTCTCGCGTTGTCAGCAAAACATCTTTAGAGATGATAAACAAAAAACAAAAAAATAAATAAATAAAAAGCAAAAATGTATAACAAAAAAAAAACAACTAGATGTAGTGCAAGTACGTGTACAATATTTTTATAGATATAATGACTTGACGAAAATCTGCAAAGGGTACCAGGAAATTGTGTGCTTAAGAGTCTCTTAATATCATATTTGACAGAAGATTATCCGTGCATCCAGTGCAGGATTGTAATTGTTCTTCATGAATATAATGTATAAGAAATCTGTGCAACACACCTGCAGAAAACACCAGAGAGGATGGTGCCTTGTTTGAAAGAATCTTATTAAATTATGATATGTATATATGCTTGTATATAAAAAATTGCAATTAAATGCTAACATCTTTGGGTGGTTTTGTTGATTACTAGAGGAGACAAATACTGCATTTTTGATAATCCAATTACCTATCAAATTAATATAGACATTGACAAGTGTGACAATGGAGATTCACTGCGCATGCATTTACACCATTCACCCCGCCCCTAGCATGTGTGAACACGTGTTAATATTCAAATGTCATAAAGTTTGTATTAATAGAACCTTATTTGAATTAAAAAGGTATTTGCGATTTTAAAACCATCTCGCCAAAATTTTTGTACCCATATTCCTCCAAAATTTGGACCTTTGATAAAAGGTATATAGACATGTAATTCTGTGTCCTTGCCATTAAATGCGACACACTGACGCAGTTCTCTACAACTCATTGTTACAGAAGTTTTACTGGTTAATTACGTCGACCTGAGCCGTGCCCGGATAAGACTTAGAATAAACTCAGGTGACCTATTAGTGTACAATTGTTCTGCGTCCGTCTTCGTCTATCGTGTGTCGGCCGTTAACAATTACACATGTTTAACTTCTGTTTGATAACTGTCATACCAATTCTTTTCAAATATGGTATGAACCATCATTAGGGCAACAGTGACATCAATTGTAAATTCCATGACTCCTACACGTCTTGCGTCTAATGGATGGAGCAAAACCTGTCAAAAATTTACCAATGTTCAAAAATCTTCTCTACAATCGCACATATGTAAGGAAAACTAAATGCATGGTAATGTAGAACAGTAACACCCCTACCAAATTTGTTAATTTCATGATCCACGGGTAAAAGTTCTAACTTCAGGGCGGGGCCAAACTTGGTATATATACTGCGCATGCGTAAATTTTTTTAATGCTATTGATACCAAATTGAAACTAAATAGATATTTAGAAGGAGTAGGTAGGCCTTTACCAAAATTGTAAATTCCATGGTCATAGGAGGTAAGGGTTTGGTTCTAGAGTGGAGCCAAAATTATCATAGTGATTATTGTCTTTATCATTTGAAAGACTTTTAAGTTTGCTAATATATTATAAAAACTAGATGCATAATTAGGAAAAGCAGAAAAGGTTTTACTAACCCCATGATTCTGACTCTAGGGTGGTGTCCACATTACTCATATTGAGTTTATATTGCATATATTATACAATGTCCACTGTGGGACGTGGGTGCCGGTCTTTCGGATGAGACCGTATAAACCGAGGTCCCGTGTCGCAGTAGGTGTGGCACGATAAAGATCCCTCCCTGCTCAAAGGCCCTGAGTGCCGAGTATAGGCCTAAATTTGCAGCCCTGTCACCGGTAATGGTGACAGCCGCCGGATAGCTGAAAAATTGCTCAGGCGGCTATAAACAAACAAACAATTATACAATGTATTATGAAAGTCTAAACACTTTCAAGGGTATTTAAGTTTTAAGACTACATCTTGTGTTATACTTTTGCTAAGTATTAGAACAGGAATTTTTTTAGATTCCAAAGCCCTTAGGACTAGTAATACTTTTAACTACACTGCTGTAATACTCAGGTGACCGATAAAACTTGCGGGCCTCTTCTTATCTATTCATTCTTTTCTGTTTCTGTCACACAACGTCAATTCGAAACGTGAAAGTCTTCCACATCTGCTTCGTACTTAGATATTTTTACTGAAAATAGATGCTGGCCGCAAACTAACAACTCAACTTTATGACAAACGGGATGATTTCAATTTCTCCATCGTCAATTTCCCTTATCTAAGTGGTAATATTCCATCATCACCTGCATATGGTGTTTATATCTCCCAACTGATTCGATATGCAAGAGCTTGTTCTGCATATGATCAATATTTAAATCGAGGCACGCTACTGACCAGTAAGTTGATGTTACAAGGGTTTTTGATGTTACAGGGGTTTGTACAGTCTCGTCTAAAGTAAGTATTTCGCAAATTTTATGATCGTTATAACGATCTAGTTTGCCATTACAATTTTCCATTAGGTAAAATTTTGTCTTACGTGTTCATACCAATTGTTAGGTCGTTCTTGACACACTGATTCTGACTCAGTTTACCTGATCGGGATGTAGGGCTCATGATGGGTGTGACCGGTCGACAGGGGATGCTTACTCCTCCTAAACACCTGATCCCATCTTTTGTATGTCCAGGGGTCCGTTTTTGCCCATCTCTCTGATTTGTATTTGTTTTAGGAATTACGAGATTGCATACTGTTAGTTATCTTCAGCTTTACATCTTATGTTAAAATTCATTTTGTACAATGAAATCTTTGTCAGTTCATTTAACCAATAAATTGAGAATAAGTATGTATTTTTGAAAAGAAATTTTCGATCTAAATGATTGGTTGCTTGGCAAATACTTACACATAAGTGATATCTTTTAGTGTACTTCTGCGTACGTTACAGTATACAGTATATCTATTTTATTTTTTCAGAGGATTTGGAGCTGATAACGTCACCCTATTTAAATCGGCTCGTTACAAATATATCTTTTATGTTTTATTTTCCGTTCGTTCTGCGTTTTAACAACACTGTCATAAATGTATGATGAACATTACCTTCTTAGAAAATTAAATGACGAGGAAAACACATATTTGATTGTTTATTTAAGAAATAAATTTCATTTTTTAAAAATACATGAGGGCATGAACTGTGGCGCTGTATAGCATTGTAAAGAAGAACGATGGCCCCCGTAGAATAATGGTCGGGGATCACATTTCGACGTCGAAATCCAGCATTGCGTCTTTGTTTGTAATGGCTTTTTATGAAGTTTGGAAATCTAGTATAGGTACGGTAACTCATATCCATCCATACCATTGACTAGGATATTATATGTGTCTAACACTGAAGTATGATTTTGAAGAATTTCATCTTTTGAAAAGGTCGGTGTAATATAAATATCGATTGCCAAATGTGGAATTAATGCCAAGTTGGTTTGAAATATAGTTGTAATATTTAATGAGCCTTACAACGACCATGTTGTTACTAGCCAGTTAGCTGGAACCAAAAAAACATATTCATCATGTAACCTACCTAATTCTTTTATCACTTCTGATTGACTGAACACAGAAGGATAGATGGCACGTACTTTTGTTTTGATGTGTCTACTACGTGATTTCTACGTTTGGTCCTACGTAACTTCACCAACTTTGCGTGGAATCTGGGGATACTAATGCACTTAAACAGACTTGGGTGCTGAATCTGAATCTTAAATTTCAGATGCTGGAGGAGGATAAAGTTTTTGGAGCATGTGTCCTGTGATGACCTATTTTCACGGGTCGCGGTACCTCAGTGGTTAGAGCGTTCGCTTCGTAACCGGGAGGTCGTGAGTTCGAGTCACGCTCGTACCATGGCCACGTCAAACCTAAGACGCAAATAGGTAGTGATTGCTCCTTCGCCAAACGCTCGCCATTAAGAAGTGAGAATCATGGGTCTTTCGGATATGACCTTAAAAACGGAGGTCCCGTGTCACGGTAGGCGTTGGCACGTTAAAGAACCCTCAGTGCTACGGCCCTGAGCACTTAGGATAGGTCAAAATATGTGGAACTTCGCCTACAGCTGGTGACGTCCCAATATGATTGAAAAATTCTTGACGGGAAGTAAAACAAAACAAACAAACAAAACAATGAAAGAGATTAACTCAGTTGTAGAAATGATGAATTGAATAAATCTCTTAATTATAGTTGCTCTATCTAAAAGAATTCTTGCGCACATTAAATGAATTATTGTTATCATTAATTTAATGGAAGAGAATAATTCAATCATTGCGTGCATTAAGTGAATTAATGATATTATTAATTCAACTGAAGAGAATAATGATTCAATTATTGTGCGCATTAATTGCATTAAATGAATTACTGTTCTCGCCAACTGAATTGCAGCGCGCATCAATTCATTTGAAGAGAGTAATAATTCAGTTAGAGCGCACATCAATTCAGCGAATAATCAATGCTATCATCAATTCAATTAATACGCGCAATAATTCAGAATATCATTAATTATTTGAAGAGATCTTTCAGTGAATTATTACGTGCATTAAATAATTAGAAATATTCGTATCTTCAGTTATTTGAGTTTCTGTTAATTTGGTGTCCCGTATGAGTTCATGTAAAAAGCTAAAAATAAAAACTTAAATCTTACGTCCTCAATCTTTTAGTCGGAGCACCTAGCTGCTCCATGAAGGCTTCATGTGTTTTGATTGACACAATTGCAGTCTACTGTAATGCATTCCTTTCCATGATGGTACGTGGAATAATGAGAATTTGCGATAAGAAGTATTGCTCGATGGTACAATATAAACCCACTGAAAGGAGAGTATGTGGTCTTATTTGTGATGGTATACGAAAATGAGGAGTGGCTAATCACTTCGACTGGATTGATTGATTAAATATTGTTTAACGTCCAGCTCGAGAATCTTTCACTCATATGGAGACGTCACCATTGCCTGTGAAGGGCTGCAAATTTAGGCCTATGCTCGTCGTTTATGGCCTTTGAGCAGGGAGGGATCTTTTACTTGCCACACCTGCTGTGACACGGGACCTCAGTTTTTGCGGTCTCATCCGAAGGACCACCCCATTTAGTCGCCTCTTACGACAAGCAAGGGGTACTGAGGATCTATTCTAACAACCCGGATTCCCGGTTGGAAAAGATATCGAAGGTAAAAACATTGAAAATGTAAATGTATTTACATCAACACTAACCTAGCTGACTGTAGAACGTGTTTTAAGGACTGTAATCAGGGGCGGATTCAGAACATGAGGGTGGGGGCAACTTCGGGAGGCACGGGATCTGGGTTTCATAAATCTCATTGAGTATGTCTTTTACTTATTTTCTGTCGTTTTGAACAAGGTGAAATGAATAAAATTATATATATTAAGAGTTTTTAAGAATATACATAAAGTTCTCCAAATAATGATAGTAACAATAAATCGGAAGATCCTCGGTCATTTATTTCACTGGAAAATAATAATTACATCGATCTTTTATCGTCGTGGTTATTTTTTTCCTAAACAGGAGACCGGGCCATGATTTATAATATGCGCGTATTTGGTATATCATCAAAAAAAAAAAAAGAGGGGAATTTGCTTTCGTGTGTGTGTGTGTGTGTGTGTGTGTGTGTGTGTGTGTGTGTGTGTGTCAAACGGAAACACTTGTGTCTTTACACACCTTACAAACGTGTACCCGTTTGTATAGTGAAAAATCGTATTACGTGATTTTAAAGACACGATATCTCATTGAATTTATTTTTAACTTGTTAACATAGTTATTCTAATTTAATCGAGACCAAATGGAATTTTTAACTTAAATAGTGTAATTATCCCCCCTCCCCACCCCGCAACGAAGTTGTTGGGGTATACTAGAATCAGGTTGTCTCCGTCCGTTCGTTTGTCTGTGTTTTATTTTTGGCTAATAGTGAAAAAAAATCTTTTTGACTTTGTTTTCCTATTCATTTATTTATCTATTTATTTATAACAATATAAAAATGTTTTGTACCAAATATTTTGTCGACATCTCAATGAGACAAACAATAACACCCACTGTAAAGGTCTTGGTAGAAAATTTTTTTTATCCAAAAACCAATTTTATTAAGTCCACAGTCACATTTTCAGGAGGAGAAATCTCTATTATACATCTAACTATATATATTTCCCCCTAATCTCCAACAAGACAAAGAAATTGCTATATTTAGTGATAAATAAAGATTTCAGACTCGATTTAGTGATTTTTATTTATCCGCCTAGGAAATGGGTAGCTTCTATGCAATGAAATTTTTATTCATTGGGCTTTGCTAATGTGCTTTATACCATTTTCTTTGCTTGAAGAAACAAAGAACATGTTGCCATTGGATTCTATCTAGGATGGAAAGTAAACATTTTATTTCCACACACAAACAAACAAACAAACTAGCTCACAATATTGACAATAGACAATAGCTTAGACAGTTTTCACTAAGTAATAGTAAATATTTTTGGGGGGTTTGATTTTCATATGTTTATTGCCATGTATTAATGTTTTATACCAACTTTTTCTCTTAACGAGACAAATAACACCAAGAAAAAAGTTTCAGCTAGAACAATATTTTTTTTTTACTCCTGAAAAACAACTTTAAAATGACAAAGTCCAAAATTACATTTTCAGGGGAGAAATCTTTATTATTCCTACTACAAGAAATCTTACTATTTAGTTTTCCTTGTCTAAACAACACATAGAAATCGTTATAAGCAAATATATAATAACTAATAATATGAGAGTTCATTTGATTAATTTTTATTTACCTGCCTAAGAAATGAATAGCTTTTAAGCCATGAAATTTTCATATATTGAGCTATGTTATTGTGCGTGATACATTTTCTTTGTCTCAATAATACAAAGAAAGTGGTGCATTTAGATTTTTTCTAGAATGAAAAATAAAAATTCCATTCCCAAAAGAACTGTCACTATATGGAATATGGGCTTTGACATTTTTTGACCAAGTAATAATAATAAAAAAAAATACTTTTTGGCTCTTTTTACTTACTGTAAGGTTTTATTGTTTTCATACCAAAATTTGTGTCTCAATGAAGCAAATAAAATGACACTATGAACAAACCTCTGGGTAGAACAATGATTTTTTTAGACCGAAAAAACAAATTTCTTGGCTCGCTTTAAAATCAATAAGTCCAAATCATATTTTCTGGGAAGAAATCTGTATTATACGTGCTACAAGAAATCTTATTATTTATTTTTCCTTGTCTCGACAAGAGAAGGAAATTGCTATAACATCTTTTAAATGTGTGATAAAGAAAACTTTCACAGCTGATCTAGTTAAATTATATTTATTTGCCTAAGTAAAAGCATGTACAAATTCTCAGATGCAGGCACATAAAATTGAGTGGGGGGTTTACCGTTTTATCAACAAACATTATCCGTTATAATATCATTTTAATACACAAATAAAGATATATTGAGTGCCCCCCCCCCCTTTTTTTTTTTTTATTTTAGTAGTAGTGAACGAAAAGAATGCAATTTAAGCGCTTGGTGTTCGAAATAGAAAACGAGCTTTAACAGCATATTAAATGATTTTCAATTTCCTCGTGAATTATTTTTTGTGCAGATTTGATTAAAATATTTATGTTTAGAGGTTTACAAGGATCACCATTTTCAATTTTAAAGCAGTTGTATTGCGTCCCCGTTTGGACAAGATGATTCTCTAAAATGTGTGACTATTAATAAATTAATATGTCCCCTTTTGCAATGTAAAATGAGTGCGACTTGAGACTGGAACGATCGATATATTCGATATATTCTACTATCGATATATTCGATATATTCTACTAAAATTTATGATAAGAAACCTTTTGGAAATGCATTTTTTTTTTGGACTCTGCTGCAGCATAAAATACATTTACAATGACCCCCGTAGAATAATGACCGGGGGTCATTTTTCTATGTAGAAATTTTACCCCCTGGTCAATATTCTACATAGAGAAATGACCCCTTTTTTCGTAGAAAATATGGCTTTGGGGTCATTTTTCTCCGTGTGGATTGTAGAAAAATGACCCCGTAGAATAATGACCCTATGTCATTTTTTGATGCAAAAGGCTGGTTTTGGTAAGAATATTTTCAATTCACAAATTCCTTTCAAATTTTAGCGTTTTATTTATTTTGGCTATTTTTGATCGTTTACCAGCTGCCTTTGTTAGTGATTGTGACAAACACAGTCTGATTTCAAAACTTTGCTCCCATGGGAAAAATATTATAGGCTTAAAACATCAATCACTTTGTTTAGGATAAAATGATGCCATCAAATAGGCGGGGTTCTTTGAAGTTTCAAAAACAACAATTCTGTTCGTCATTTTGCGGTTCTTTGAAGTTTCAAAGGCAACAATTCTGTTCGTCATTTTGCTTCATACCATGGACTCGAAAGAATATACGGAAATATCGCTTTTCGTGGAAAAGAAACAATATCCTAAATTTTGCCAAAAAATTTAAACCGCAACTTTCGACGAAAATGTAGTAAATTTGTTCTATCCAATGGGATTCTACATTACCATCATAAAAAACGGTTATTAAGAGTTGCAAAAGAAGAGGAGGTTCCAAAAATTATCAGCAATACCCATACAACAGCGAGTGGTGGGCACCTAGGCATTAATAAAACGTAAGTTTATCTATTTATGTGAATATATTTCATGCATTTCTTAAAATCAATTGTGACAAGTTTAACATCGATTTCAAAGATACCCCGGTCATTTTTTCTAAAGATAATGTATATCAATTCAATTATTTTAGTGAGAAAATATAAAATCACGTTTTATATTTTGCATCGGTCTGATTCCGAGTTTAAAGAATTAAAATGTCTGAAATTTCGTATAAACATAATACGGATGTTTTGAGAGAGAGAGAGACAGAGAGAGAGAGAGGAGACCGGGCATGCACCAATTTTCTGATGGTCTACGATGTAATTGGTTGTATTTGGCTTTGAAACAATATTTGATACAACTAATAAGACATGTGCATGCACTTGTACTTGTTTTAAAGGCACCTGATAAATAGATGGTGTAATCCCCGCCAATTTCCCAAGCTTGTGAAAATTTTCATCAGACAAAAGCTTGGAAATACTTTTATATTCCGTATAGGGTCAATCTAATGATATCAAATATCGAAATAGGAAAATGATAAACAAGGAAATCGTGTATTTTAATAGGTAATTGTGTCTTATAAGATTATCAGAAGCTAGGAGGGGTGCAGTCTTGATGCTTGACATGGGGATTGTCCCTCGGAAGATAACTGTCTTTTATTGTCATCCGTCAAAACCGGAGGGAGGGGGGGGGGGGGGTCAGTCAAAACTGTTGCCCGGTCATAGAATGAACTGTTGCATGTCTGAACTGATCCATTGTTTTTTGGCAAAAATAGACATTATATAGATATAGGCATTGATAATTTGGATTTACCTTTTTGTTGGTTTAGCCTCCCCCCCCCCCACCCCCCACCCCCACACACACACCTTCAATTTGCTTCCGACGCCCATGCATCCGAAATTTTGTGACATTGCTCCAACGTCTAAGACTTGCTTTGAATTCTCACATTTTGAATTGTTCACTGATACATGTAAGAGACAAAACCAAAAAAAATTCTTGCACAGAAATCCTTCAGGATTTCTAGTGTTGTTGGTTTTTAGTGCTTTTATATATATATATATATATATATATATAAAGACACACACACACACACACACACACACACACAAAAGTTGAGTTATAATCAGAAATTTCAGATTAAACATTTGCTTCTCCCCCGCATTTATTACTTAAATTTTTCCAAATGAATATATTTCGTAGATGGAAGAAAATTCGAGAAAGATATCAATGGGCATCGTCGTATGATGACGTTAAGAATTACGTAGAGAGGTGTGATCGGTGCCAAAGGAAATCTACCTTGAAGAAAGCAAAGCAGCCATTGAGACCCATACCAGTAAAGTCAAAGCCATTTGTGCAAATAGGAATGGATATATAGTTGGACCATTGCAGGAAACTAGCAGAGGTAGTTCATTAAGAATTCTATACATTTTTATAAAGAATAGTTCACAGCATGCATAGATAAAATTGCAAAAAATGTATTGAGGTGTTTTCATTAAATAAGTTTACGCTCGAATGTAATTAAAAAATTAATGTCTTTTTATTAAATGAAATGAAACATTTTTTTTATTATTTAATAATTGCTTGAGTTTATTGAATTAATAATTATTAAAATTAAATCAATATGCGACTGGCCTCCTATTCTTGTATTTTATTTTCGCAATCTGCAGCTCATGTGCTTTAATGAGAGGGTAAGTATGTGGGTGCCACTTCTAAACTACTCGAAAAGTGAACATTCGAATGAAATATATACTAGTTAAATATTTGTTAAACAGGTTCAAACTCTGAAATAAATAAATGTTCCATCGACACACGTGAAACCATAATACTGGAATTAATGTAAATAATCGAAACTCATAGACTTAACGATGAATCAAATTTATGAGCTAGAATTCTAAAAATGTAAAAATTAATACATCTTCTATGGCATCTTTATGCAGTTAAAGTGATCTGCCTTTAGATAATTTTTAATAGAAATTCAGTTTACTACTCAATTTTTAATCACTTGAAATATTCCTAACATTTTAAAAGGCCTAGATAAAGTGAATGAACATGTTATTTTCATCTATTTTTTGTCCCCCACTTGAAAAGTGGGGGATATTAATTTGGGTCTGTCCGTCCGTCCGTCGTCCGTCATTCTGTCTGTAACGCTTTCGTTTCCACACGATATCTCGAGAACCCTTTGAGCTTTCGCAATGAAATATTACATAACAACTCCCTGTGGCCTAAGGAAGACCCCTATTGATTTTGAGGTCAAAAGGTCAAGGTTCAAGGTCGTAAATTGATACATTCTCTCTGTATGAAACACTATCCTTTCCGGGCGATATTTCAAAAAGATTTTGAGCTTTTGCAATGTAATTGTATACATAAACTCCCTAGGTCCTCTCTTACCCCTCTCAAAGTGTCCCGTCCCGTTTGATTTATAAGTATTTATTGTATTATGTGTCGCTTTTTTAGCACGGGGGTATGAGGAGAGTTATTACGTTCAAAACAGGTTCTTGGTGGACTTTATATTCTTATTACATTTATTAGAAATGTTTAATAAAGGTTAAATTAGACACCATGCATTGTGTAAAATTTTGACAATATCGAACGTGAAAATATGCATGTATGTAACTTCATCTTTGCATATAATTTGCGTCAGTATAAAGCAGTTCCGTGCTCTAGTGGTATGTCTCTCGCTTCGTACGTGAGAGGGCCCGGGTTTGCATCTCAGACGATCCAATTTTTTTTCGAAATGCTTTTTTTTTTTTTTTTTAACTAAATGATAGTATTCAGCATGTGAAATGAAAATATATGAGGTCTGACTTGTACAAACTCATAAAATCATCATAATAATTTTAATAAATATTCCATATCAAAAGAATCTTCTATGCACATAATAAAGAATAAGCAATCAAATCTTTATAAATTATCCATATTGGCATATTTTATTTGCTTCAGTATACATGTATACATTTAATAATTCTACAAATTCAGTCAAGGGGATCCGACCCCATCCCCGAACTGCGCATGGTGTACTTTTTCCCTAAGCGGGGGACACAAATTCTCGGAATTAGCTTGTTTTCTATGGAAGTAATTAATAGTCATTTGTATTCACTAATACTACTACTGTGTAGTGTTTGATTGTTATTTTCCTGGGGTAAATGCCACGCGCCATATAGTGAAAATTATATAAATAAGATTAATAGTTAATATTAACACTTTTATAAAATGTATTTTTCTCAATGTCCAAAAAATATTTTGCACTGGTGTAGAGAGGGTCCTTAAAACCTACTAGTATTCTAACGCGTTTTTTTAACGGTTAGCTAGTGTAGGGAAAGTAACAGTAATTACACAGGGTTATCGAATTGGAAAGAAACAGATTATTATGTATTGTCCTGATGTATTAGACCACTTGACTGGATTTTTTAAACATGCAATATGATTTCATTCTATATATGAAAAAATGGGTATGTGTAAAACACGAAACGAGAAACAATGAAATGAGATTCAGCAAAATAACTAATGACCTCAAAATTTCAACAAAGTGAGAGCAGCTTGTGCCTTTGATTTCATTTTGTTAGAATCTAACTGACATGTAGGTCTGATTTATTAGCAACGTTAACCCCGCACAACTGTCTCTCACACAAAAAAACCAACAAAAAAAAAAACAACAACAAAAAAACATAAATCGTTGACAAATATCTAAAAGAAATGTATTACTCCGTTTTTTTTCGGCTGAGGTACTATATAATATGTGATCCAAAATTCATTGTTATTATTATAATAGTTTTCCAGATAACATTTATATACTGGGGGTATATAATTATTTGTGTGTGTTTTAAGACATAGATATTTTTAACCTATGTACATGTATATATAAAACAGATAATTGGATATTTCATTTATAAATATATTATCGTATAACGGGTAATTTTTACTGCTGTAATTTTTTACGAATTTTGATCAAAAAGGAGTGATTTAATTTTTACGCGTTAATTTTTTACGAATTGAAGTTGTCCGTTAAAATTAAAATCATCGGAGGTGAATGCTTGTTATCACCTTCAATACATTTTCCTTACAAAACATGTGATTTTAAGCAGTATTACAGACCAATTTTCACAAAATATTTCAAAGATAAAAGAAGCTATATGGCTATTTAGGAACATACATGAAGATACAAAACGTAGTTACGTTTATCTCTTTCATTTTAGGTAATAAGTACCTACTTGTCTTCACGGAATATTTGACTAAATGGGTGGAGGTAGAAGCTATAGCAGATAAAAAGGCTTCAACAATCGTTAACAGTTTATACAAGTTCATTGCGGATCACGGAGTACCAGAAGTCATTATAACCGACCAAGGCAGAGAGTTCTGCAATGAGCTAAACGATGCTGTTTGTTCAGATTATGGAATTGAACATCGGATTGCGTCCCCCTATCACCCACAAACAGGAGGGCATACGGAGCGCTACAATCGAACCCTATGTTCTATGCTATCTTCTTGTGTTAATGAACTACAAAATGACTGGGATACGAAACTTCCATTTATGCTTTTTGCCTATAGAACTGCGCAACATGAGACAACGAAGAAAACACCATTCTTTCTGGTGTATGGTCGCGAAGCCAAGTTACCCATTGAACTTGATTTACCCACTTCGCCGATCCCAGAAAATGACAAGTTTGAAGATTTCTTGAAACAGCGCTCCGACGCTTTCATAAAGCTTTCTTGTGAAAGAGAAGAGGCAGCGGAAAACATAAAGGAATCACAAAAGAAACAAAAGAAGCAGCATGATAAGAACATAAAAAATAAAACTTTTCAAGTTGGAGATAGAGTTTTGCTCCACAATACCCGAAAGTTAACCCGGAAAGGGGGAAAACTAGACAAATTATGGAGCGGTCCTTACATAGTTGAAGGTATTAACAAGAAGGGAACATACACTTTACAGGGACTGAAATGCGCAGTAAATGGAAATAGGTTGAAAGTTTACAAGGAATCGAAAGATGATGAAATGAGTAGAAAGCCTGAAGAATCACATGGAAAACCAGATGAAACACACGGAAAACCAGATGAAACACATGGAAAACCAGGCGAAACACATGGAAAACCAGGCGAAACACACGGAAAACCAGATGAAACACATGCGAAACACACGGAAAACCAGATGAAACGCATGGAAAACCAGATGAAACACATGGAAAACCAGATGAAACGCAGAAAAAAGCTGACAAAAAAAGGAATTCACCCAAAGAGGAAGACACTCCATTAACTAAAAGCCGTGGTATACCGCTTCCACCGAAAAAACGCAAGATTCCAGAAGTTGAAATTACCAATAAAACTGAATCGAGATCTCGCATTCTTTTTTATCCAGTGGATAATGAGTGGCAAGACATTAACGCTGCAATGTTTGGCCACCAGGTTAAGAATGTTCTCAAAACAGGACGTAGACGGCACGTAAATGCGAATTCCATTCCAACAGTGACGGTGTCTATGAGAGGAGATGGAAATTGCTTGTTTAGAACATTTAGTTATGTTTTATTTGGAGTTCAATCATATCACAATGATGTACGAAATAAAGTTGTTGGCTTTATGAAGGAGAATAAACATCTATTGCAAACCATGGAAGCGGATCCAAAATATTTGAAACGTTCGCGGATGGAACATGAAGGTTCCTGGGGTACTGATACAGAAATCCGTACATTCGCTACAATTTGCAATACAACGATCTTTGTTTACTGCAAGCACGGGATGAATGACAAAAACAACGACAATTACGTTTGGCTGCCGTACCCTCCCCTACACGAGGGAAAAAACGAATCCAATTCGAAATGCATTTTTATTATGAATATTGGAAACCATTACGAACCTGTATTGGATGTAACAGAGGATATTTACAGCAGAACACCTTACATCTACATCAAAAACTTCGTGCCAAAGAAATACCACCAGTATATTTCAAAAAGAATGCTTGAAGCTGCACTGGTAAACAATGAAACCGACTCCAATATTGTCAGAGAATTAGAAAGACCAGAAGACGTATACGTATTGAAGTTCAAAGATTTTCCCCATCAAGTAAAAGGTTTAGAAAAATTAAGCGAGGAAATAGATCCAAATGTGTTCAATTTATTGTGTGAATGGGAGGATTTGGAAGACAAGTTTGTTGCAAAAAAATCGAAATATGATACCCCTTAGTAAACGTTGAAAATACATTAAAGTTAGTGGCAAGTTTCTGTGCTCTTTTTATAGTTGTAGTTGTAATAAATAAATATATAAAAATATATATCAATTTGGAATTCTTTAATGTACTTTAGTTGCTTTGAAATGAAATCAAAGAATTGTGATCTCCGCTTCCGGTGTCAGTGGATGGGAGACCATTATTTATGGCATGTTGTGTCAAATATAAACACCCTATCATATAATTATGTCATTCAAAAGTAATTTCCAGCGATTTTTTGGCAGATTAGGTCAAACATGAAGGTCAAGGGGTAAAAAACCATAGCATGCTCGAGAACGTCTTGTTTCAGGAATGCAAATACGAAACCCCTACCTTTTCCCAATCTAGAAATATACAGAAATATACCATTTTTGAAAAGTAGGTCAACCTTCAAGGTCTAGGTCACAGGGTCAGAAAACGTAGTTTTAGAAAGGATTATACATATATAAAATGATAGCCATATCTCTTTCTTTTTTAAAAATCATAGTATATTTGGTAAGATCTTGTAGCAGGTAATATACATGTGAAATACGAAAGCCCTATCTCATTCAAAGGTTACGACAAAGGTTAAAGTTTTTGTGACAAATTTAAACAGACAGACTTGTAGACGAATGAGATTAAATGTCCCCTTGTCCCATTGAGGACACCAATGCCAGGCTCTTTCATGGGATAGATTGGGGGGGGGGGGGGAATGACAGCTAAAAAAATTTATTAGCTCGCACCTCCTCCTTCCCAACCCCGTATACATTGAAAGTCATGTGCAGATAAATATAGAAGTAACATTTTTCTACATTGGTGAATCTCAGCCAATCACAAAGAAATAGGAATTATTAAATCATATTTTATTGGGCCCATATAAGAAGTGGTGTTAAATTTGCTTCCACGACATTTAAGGATATTTGAAAAAAAAAAAAAAAAAACAGGAGACACAGTTATCTTCACCGACCCTATCCAACCCTGGGATGAACGAATATTGAGTATTATATCTCATTTCATAAGATATTATTGTATAATATAGTGAAAAAGTAGGGGGTCATATTTCTATGGGGGTCATTTTTCAACGCGTGTGGTGTCGTAGAATAAACGGTCTGGAAGGGTTTTCTACAGTCAAAAAATGACCCTACTTGCCGTAGAATAATGACCGGGGGGTCATTTTTCTACGCAGAAATTTGACCCCCCGGTCATTATTCTACAGGGGTCACTTTTCGTCGTTACACCGGCGCAACACCACAGGAATTTCCTAGAAACTCATTCTCGTTTGTGTTACCACTAAACAACCCAGTAAGGAGGTCAGGGAGGATTCGTGAGGCGCCAGCGTTTCTTAGTGATTTTTGTGTGAAGTGACTCTGTGTAATTATGGGTAGAAAATACACTGGTGAAAAAAGGGCATAATATTTCCTTCAGTGTATTTGGATTAAGTAGATCCAGTGTCCCAGTCTCAATAGCTGTTCACTTATTTCTAGTTTGTAGGATTGTTTTTTACTGTTTTTATTTTAATTTGAAAAAGCTGACGTTCAACTTCAGTATTATTTCTGGAGTTGCTCTAGTCAATGACTGTAGTCATTTTATTGTGAAAAGTACATCTGTCAAGATCTATCTATCTACATATATATATATTCTTTAAATTATGGGGAAAATTGGTACGTCGTATTCAATGTAGATCGTGATTTGACATTGAATTTGTAATTTATTAAAGAAAAACGTCTAGTCTATATAATGATGTAAAAAATAGTCATATGACCTGCTATTTTTTCTTTCCTGAAGCATAAAGAATTCCTGAGTAAAGCACTGAATTAGCTTTAAAAAAAAAAAAAAAAAAAAAAAATCCCAAACGTACACATATTATTTTTTCGGATCCATGAATCGAGTTTGGTTTGCGTATTTGTTTCATATCGCAGTTTCCGGTTTAAATTGTCAATTTGTCGGTTTTAATTTACACTTGGTACTTACAGTAACAGATACATTTTTGTGTGTTTGTGTGTGTGATGCTGGTTTTTTTGGCAGTTGGCAGTTTAAATTCCCATGGAATAAATCATGTGGCAGCTAAACAGCGCTTCGGGATTTTGTAAGAATTTATTTAACACATTTGACAACGCACTTGCATACTGTACGTACCATATATACTTTCGCGTATTTCGTTGGAAAATTTGACGTAGGTTATGTGTAAGGTTTTGATTCGTGAAATGTATTTGTTTACTTGTATCATCATTCAATGTTGAAATTTGAAATAACGGACACGTCTTAATAATGAATTCAGTGTTGTATCAGCTTGCCTGAGTTTTCCCTTTGACAAACAAATGTCGATACATACATGTCCTTAATATTTATTTATTTTCAGATAAGGCACCAGTGTGCAAATGCATTCTGGGAGCAAGTTTTTTTTCATCAGTTGTCATCAACTTTCCATTGAGTCAATATCGCCATCTGTGTGTATACCACCATTCCCTAATTGTGCAAAAATTGCAGCTTTGGCGCCTTGTCACAGCCAGAATTGCTTTTCTGGATGTCAAGGATCTGATTGTTGGAAGCATCCTATTCTACTACTTTAGAACATTTGAAAGAAGATATGGTTCAAGAAAGTTTGTTGTGTGTATTCTCAAAATCATAGGCCAAAATAAAATATATGTGTTTTCTATTTCACTCCACCCGCTAAAGAAAAAAAAATTAAGTAGGTAAAACATTTTATTTTATTAAAACATTTTATTCAAAATCTTAACCTTTTGATATGCTTGGAATACAGGTCTTTATACTTTTTAAATAATTTGAAGATTAATACTAGTCAGAATGTTTGAACACGAAAAGAAAAAAAATTCTGGTCTGAAAAAATTCAGATTTTTCTTTTCTTTATATATATTGTCAATGGAATGTTTAGGATCAGCAGCAAAAATATAGGTAGGGTTGGGAAACCAGAAACACACATATATTTTATTTTGCCTTAATAGACTTGTTAAAAAAAATAAATACATTGTTTTACCATGACTGAACTGGGTTTTCATTGACTAATTTGTAATTTCTCTACCTCATGTTTGCAACATTTCTGACACATTTGCACTAAATCATAAACACTCGGATAAACATGTATGATACAGATACAGATTGGCATGTTAGACATCACACATTTGTATATATATATATATATATATATATATATATATATATATATGTGTGTTTGTGTGTGCAATTACATATTCCCATGTTAAAGTAGCTTTCATGCTACACACACACACACATATATATATATATATTATTTTTTTTTATTTTTTTTTTTTCAGGCACAGTTGATTGGATTTTTTATATTTGGGAGTGTATTAGAGTTGTCTGCAGTCCATGTTTGCAAACTTTTACATTTCAATATGGAGCCTTTGCCATCTGGCCCGTAAGTCTTTGTATAGATCTAGCATTGATTTAAATGGATTCTATCATCTATACACTCATGTTCTATGTACATGCAATTTGTTATTTACTGTCAATTACTTATTGTTCAGAAGATCCACAGTCAGAATAAGCAGGATGGAATTTAAAACTGTTTATGCTATATATACTGTAAACAAGGGATTTTTTTTTGGTTTTTTGTAATTTTTATGTAATATCCATGGTTATTAACATGCAACTTAATTCGTTTTACATCTTTGCAAGGATTTCTGTAACTGTTATCTTTACACTTTCATTTTTGTAGACTATGCTTTATTTACCCATTTTTCATACCACACTTCCTGGATATTCCTAGAATAGAACTCGGACATGTTTTGGGAATTCCTATGACTGGGAAGTCATTCCAGTATTTTCTTGGACTACAGGTGAAAAAGCAAATATAAATTCCATGCAACCATTGAGTTATCAGTATTTTACAGGGGAAAAAATTAATGCAGCTTATGTTATTCAGTTTTGTTACTTTTTAAAATCAAACTTCATTTATTTTCTGACGATTAACAAATAAGTTCTACATCTTATATTAATGCTTCTCGTCAGCTCATATTTTGGTGCGAAGTGGTCATTGACAGTTTGTTAGTTTTTACATCATGTTTTGCCAGAAAAAGTAAGCAAGCACAGATGGAAGTTTTACACTGGAAACTGAATTTAGTGACATTTCTTGCATAATTTTCTGACAGGTTGCCAGTGGTTCCTTGGAGACAGTGATTGTTGCATTCTGTGGAATTGTAAGTATCAGAAGGAATTTATATGCACTGCATGTTGATTATCAAGTGTTGCAAATTATTGGAAATCTTAAAATCGTGGGCTTTAATTTTTATGCAATGTCAATATTTTTCCGTTTTATTAGGATGTCACATGTTTTTAATGGATATTGTGTTTGTACATTGAAATATTACATACTCTCTGGAAATTGTATATTTCTGTGAAATTTTGTTTTAGTGGTAGCCAAAAAGTTGAGCCCCCATGAAACCTAATGATTCCACAGTACTGTAAAACATGATAATGGTGACATACTGTAAACATGATAATGGTGACATACTGTAAAACATGATAATGTTGACATACTGTAAAACATGATAATGGTGACATACTGTAAACATGATAATGGTGACATACTGTAAAACATGATAATGGTGACATACTGTAAAACATGATAATGTTGACATACTGTAAAACATGATAATGGTGACATACTGTAAAACATGATAATGGTAACATACTGTAAAACATGATAATGGTAACATACTGTAAAACATGATAATGGTGACATACTGTAAAACATGATAATGGTAACATACTGTAAAACATGATAATGGTGACATACTGTAAAACATGTTAATGGTGACATACTGTAAAACATGTTAATGGTGACATACTGTAAAACATGTTAATGGTGACATACTGTAAAACATGATAATGGTGACATACTGTAAAACATGTTAATGGTGACATACTGTAAAACATGATAATGGTGACATACTGTAAAACATGATAATGGTGACATACTGTAAAACATGTTAATGGTGACATACTGTAAAACATGATAATGGTGACATACTGTAAACATGATAATGGTGACATACTGTAAAACATGATAAAGGTGACATTGTTTTGTTGCATGTAGTGAAATTTATGTACATTTCACGCAGTACAGAAAATAAGGTATTCCTATGGGGTTTCTGAAATCATCAATCTTCCATCAAAACAGTGTTTGCACTTGTAAAAATATTAAAATGAAAACTCTGCTACCTAGGTTTGATCACTTCAGATACTGATCCTGACATATTATTCGGACTGTAGGAGGGGGCATTCATTTTGCTAGATTTTGAACATGTATTATAGTTTCTTATTTCTTTGAACTCCAGTTCTCATTTTTAGCTCACCTGAGCTGAAAGCTCAGTTTGGCTATTCTGATCACCTGTTGTTCATCGTCCGTCTGTCTGTAAGCTTTTACACTTCCTGCTTCTTCTCCAGAACAACTGAGTTGATTTCATCTAAACTTGGCAAAAAGTATCCTTGGGGGAAGGGGATTCAGGTATGTTCAAGTGAAGGGCAACACCCTGCTTTAAGGAGAGATAATGGCAAATTAGCTAAAATACTCTGACAAATTCTCCAGAACCACCAAGCCAATTTCAGTCAAACTTAATTTAAATCATCCTAAGGTGAAGGGGATTCAAATTTCTTAAAAGTGCCATGGCCCCTTCAAAGGGGAGATAATCACAAAAATATAAAATAGGATAGTGTCATTTAAAGGTCTTCTTCTCAATAACACTGGGCCAGAAAAGTTAAAATTTACATTGAAGCTTCCTGACATAGTGCAGATTCAAGTTTGTTAAAATTGTGGCCTCCAGGGTACAGTAGGGCCAGAATAGGGTATCAAAGTTTTATATGTGACTATATAGAGAAAGTCCTTAAATATGAGCCAAGGTGACTCAGATGAGTGATGTGGCTCATGGTCCTCTTGTTCTGTTTGAGGATGACCAGAAAATAAGATGATAAATGAAGTATAGCTTTTATGAAAGAGAAAATATTACATTTTAGCTGTCCACAAATTTATACCCAACAACATACAGTGTACAGCTGTATGTGATTAAACCACAAAATACTTATTTTCCAACAAAATTAATGAAACCACAGTGTTTGTGTCTAATACTGGAGATCTTAATCATTTTTTATAGATTTTTTTTTTTTTTTTTTTTTTTTTTTTTTTTGTAGATAACTGGAATTCTGTGGCGGCAGAACTTTTTAAAAATCCAGCAGATAATCAGAATACCAAGTGTGATTGCTGGTGTTGTGTATAAAGTTTTTGGCAGATATATTGAATCTGCAGAACCTAAAGACAATGTTCTCCCCATGGGAGCGACTTTGGAGTTACAGAGGCAGGAGAGGATGGATGAGATTGAGCAGCAGGTGTTACTGCAGTCAATCCGAGAGCAGGGGCCTCCTTATAATCCAAATCAGGTCAGTAACAGTCGATCCGAGAGCAGGGGCCTCCTTATAATCCAATTCAAGTCAGTAACAGTCAATCCGAGAGTAGAGGCCGTCTCATAATCCAAATCAGGTCAATAACAGTCACTCTGAGAGTAGGGGCTGCCTTATAATCCAAATCAGGTCAATAACAGTCAATCCAAGAGCAGGGGCCGCCTCATAATCCAAATCAGTTCTGTCTCTAGAATTTCACAGGACGAACAAAGGTGTTACTGCAGTCAGTCAGAGAGCATCCATCTTTCAATAGTAAAGCACAGTTATAGCAAGATACAAGAAACGCTTCATATTTTTATGCCTCCCTTAGAAGAAGAGGGGTGTATTCTTTTGCAACTGTCGGTCAGTCAGTAGACCACATGTCCCCTCAATATCTTGAGAACCATTCACTTGATTGTAATGATACTTCATATGTGGGTTGGTTATGAATAGTAGAAGATTGATTTTCAGGTCAAAAGGTCAAAGTCAAGAGTCAATCCACTCTGGACATAGGAAGATATTGTCCGTTCATTATCTTGAATTTGTTTTGGCTGGCACTACTATCAGTTAAATGATGCATGTGAATATGTGCCACGGGGGGGGGGGGGGGGGGGGGGGGGGGGGGGGGGGGGCATATATATTTTATAAACATTTCTTTTTGTTATTTTCCTCACATAAGGGAATAAATATCAATTCACAATGAAAGTGAGAATTCATTTTAAGTATATTCATTATAAGAGTGTTTTACTGTACTTTTTTTTCATTATTTGTTTTGACTGTATTTGTTGTAGCTGTGTTTTACTGTAATCCATACTAGGCAAATACCTAATGAGCATTTGACTAGTACAAATAGGTGTCATTCATTTTCATTCAAGGGCAGAGCCCACTTTTTGGACCAAACCAGGACAGACATAAGTAGTACAAAATTAATTTGAGAATAAGTTCTCAATACATAGTTAAATTTAGTGTCCAAGACAAATTAATATTTTGAGTTTTATGAAGTGGAAAAGAATTTCACTTTTTGTGGATTCTAGTTTTTTACCAAATACATGTGGATGGTTTTCTGATACTTCAGTGTAAGGATTCCTATCAGTATCATTGAGTATAGTAAAACACGGTTATATAGAACATCCAGAGTCAGCAAGGACAAGTTTGTTTTATTAAACTACACTTCACTATATCTAACATAATTTTAGTTATTTTTCTGTCATAGAGGAATAAATAAATATTGGTTCACAGTAAGCATGAATTCATAATACTAAATGTTTTTATCTGTCACCAACAGTGACAGCAGGTCTAGTAGCTGCTCCACTAGGTCTGTTCTTCCATTTGTGTGTTTTTCCATTAGTCTGTTTGTCCATTGGTCTGTTCATCCAATGGTCTGTTCATTCACTGGTCTGTTCATCCACTGGTCTGTTCTTCCATTTGTGTGTTTGTCCATTGGTCTGTTCATCCACTGGTCTGTTCTTCCATTTGTGTGTTTGTCCATTGGTCTGTTTGTCCATTGGTCTGTTCTTCCATTTGTGTGTTTGTCCATTGGTCTGTTCATCCACTGGTCTGTTTGTCCATTAGTCTGTTCTTCCATTTGTGTGTTTGTCCATTGGTCTGTTCTTCCATTGGTCTGTTTGTCCATTGGTCTGTTTGTCAATTGTTCATGCTTATGGGTTCATACTTTGTGTAATTGGCAACTCTATAAGTATCCAACCAATATTATTCAAACTTTGCACAATGTTTATATACTTATTAAAGATTCACACCTTTTATTATGGTGAAATTTGACAAATTTGAATTGTGATTTTTAGCATGATCAGCTTAGCTATTTTGAGGTGCATATTTTGTGATTCTGAAACACAAAAAGTATTCACCCAATAGCATTCAAATTTTGAATAGTGTTGATATACCTATTAAAGATGTGCAACCTCCAATTATGGTGAAAATTTACAAATTTTTACTGTGATTTTAGGCATGTTCAAATTAGCCAGTTCTTTGCAATATATATGCTATTAAAATGTTTCTTTGGCATATTCAACATTTTATGAAATGTGGAATCTAGATTGGATATACTTTGTGTGCTGTTATCTGAGATGTCTACATCTGGAGATATATACTTTGTGTGCTGTTATCTGAGATGTCTACATCTGGAGAAAAATACTTTGTGTGCTGTTATCTGAGATGTCTACATCTGGAGATACATACTTTGTGTGCTGTTATCTAAGATGTCTACATCTGGAGATATATACTTTGTGTGCTTTTATCTGAGATGTCTACATCTGGAGAAAAATACTTTGTGTACTGTTATCCGAGATGTCTACATCTAGAGAGATATAATTTGTGTGCTTTTATCCGAGATGCCTCCATCTGGAGAGATATACTTTATGTGCTTTTATCTGAGATGTCTCCATCTGGAGATGATGCTGTACAAGAGGTAGTGTTCATAAATATACAACATTGACACAGACATGTAATCAGTCTTGTTGTTGTAAACATGTTTTACTGTACTAAATCAGATAGCAGGTGGAGATGAAACACTGGTAAATATACTGGTAAATGACAGCTGTAGACAGCATCATATTCATGTACTGGTGGGCATGTAAATGCAAGTCTTTTTATTGGAAATTTTCAGAATGGTCCAGGGCTGTTTGAAGCCATGAATGATGCAGTGCCATTTGAAGATTATAATCAGGGACTGAGGCAAAGAAATCTCCCAGCAACAGACCCACCCACACCAGAGCAGGTAACACTAATAGTCACACACCTTACATAACCAGCAACAGACACACCCACACCAGAGCAGGTAAAACTGATAGTCAAACACCTTACATAACCAGCAGCAGACACACCCACACCAGAGCAGGTAACACTGATAGTCAAACACCTTACATAACCAGCAGCAGACACACCCACACCAGAGCAGGTAACACTGATAGTCACACACCTTACATAACCAGCAACAGACACACCCACACCAGAGCAGGTAAAACTGATAGTCAAACACCTTACATAACCAGCAACAGACACACCCACACCAGAGCAGGTAACACTGATAGTCACACACCTTACATAACCAGCAACAGACACACCCACACCAGAGCAGGTAACACTGATAGTCACACACCTTACATAACCAGCAACAGACACACCCACACCAGAGCAGGTAACACTGATAGTCAAACACCTTACATAACCAGCAGCAGACACACCCACACCAGAGCAGGTAACACTGATAGTCAAACACCTTACATAACCAGCAGCAGACACACCCACACCAGAGCAGGTAACACTGATAGTCAAACACCTTACATAACCAGCAGCAGACACACCCACACCAGAGCAGGTAACACTGATAGTCAAACACCTTACATAACCAGCAACAGACACACCCACACCAGAGCAGGTAACACTGATAGTCACACACCTTACATAACCAGCAACAGACACACCCACACCAGAGCAGGTAACACTGATAGCCACACACCTTACATAACCAGCAGCAGACACACCCACACCAGAGCACATATAACCAGTGTGTGTTATTGGACTGAATATACTGTAGTGTTGTATTACCAAATGAATGTTATTGACAATGTGTACCTCATTTAACTTTTCCATATCATAGTTATAATCTACTATAGATACCAGCAGAAGCTGGTGATCACACATTTTGATTTAGCATTTTCCAGCAGTGCTGTTTCATGGTGTTTATGTTTACAGTACACCTTGGAGTTTACCTTGGTGACAAGAATTTCATTGATAACCAATACACTTCTTCCTGGCGCTGTCTGCATTAACTGTTCATACTTGATATTAATCGACTTGTCAGGAGTACTTGTATCTGTGATAAGAAAACGATTTTATTTCAAAGACAATTTTGAACAACTAATTTCTGTCAATTTATATACATGTAACTATTTGCGACAAATTTGAATGTCATTGCAGTCCATGACTGAAATGTACACTCCATGAAAGGGGAGAGAAGCACATGTTTCTGCTGTTGACTTTTGAAAGATTTTTGAAACAGATTTGGCTTTTCTTGTTTATTGCAGATCCAGCAGCTTGTGGACATGGGTTTTACAGAGGAGCGGGTGAGAAGGGCGTTAATGATGTGTCAGAATGACCTCAACACAGCCACAAACTATCTGCTGCAGGAATCCTAGCAGTCACTGGTGACTGTGCAGTATATAAAACGTGTGTTGTCACTAAAAGGGGAGAAATTGTCCAAAGATGGAGTCTTTACCAAATGGTCTATTGTGACCACGAACAGTGAAGTTTATAATTTCCAGTCTTGAATTTTGTGCATCTCATGTGCAAAACTTTATTAGTACTAATGCATCTTAAGTGCGTTATTTATATTCATATGATTTGTTTAGCATTTTATGGATATCTATTTTTTGTTCACCTGAGCCAAAGGCATCATGAAGCTGGCACTAAAAGCACGGTAGAATTATGTCTAATGTTGTTTATATGCAAACTAATAATGACAGGCATCATATAAAATGAAGGGGATTTGAAATCAAAGTTTTCCTAGTTTATTCATCAATGATAAAATTTCAGTTACAGTATTACGGAGGAAGAGCACAGCCAAGAAATCCGATACGGATTATGTACAATAATATTTGGATATTGAAAAGTTTCAGATTTACCTTCTTTAGTTAAAAATGCAGTTTTAGTACCAAGTAATCTGAGAAAAATTAAAACCCTTCTAGACTCAAATGCACAAACTACAGATCAACAGTCGACACATTCACATACTGAGCTGCCCAGCTAGGCAATTCAATTTACAAGGAATATCCTGGTACATGTATTGTTGATACTCTGTGTGTGTGTGTGTGTGTGTATATATGAGAAAGTTGGCCATTGTGACAGTATATTATTCCTATTAATAGTAATATTAAAGAAACAATACAGAGTTTTACAGATATCTGAACATCACAAAATGTCCTCTGTCCAATAGTTGGAACATAAGCTAAATTCTTATTTGAACATATTTTATTGTCTAGATGTTACAAAAAAAGGATTGGGCACAAGTTCTTAAATCTTAGAATGCCCTCTCTTAAATTCTACTTGATTAACCAACGATAAGAAATTCCTTCAGTATATATACATATCATGTGCATTACCAAAATAAGCTGGAGTCTGAAAGGACAAACCCAGATATTATCTCCCACGAATAAAAATACTACATAGTACATGGGTCTTTTATGTCCAACATATTTTTGATTACTCCAGTAGGAAATTTCTAAATGAATGGAGTTGCCGAGGGTCTTGCATTCAAATACCATATTGTTGACCATGTTTTAAGTAATTACATCATTCAAAACATTTGTTAGGAGGAAATTTAATAACAACTTTAAGTCAGTCTGATTAAATTCAAACCTCCACTAGCTCTTTTTTATTGTGGCATGAAGGACCTTCACATGACAAAGTAAAAAAAGAGCTAGTGAAGGTTTGATTTTAATCAGACTGACTGTAATACTTGTACTACAATGTTCTCATCGTGAGAAGTTCCCTTCAATCCACAGGACCTAGCAGAGATTGAGATATTGTAATCCGATTCTATCAGAGGGAGATTTAGGGGGGGGGGGGGGGGGGGGGGGGCATTCTTCTTCAAAAAAGGTTTTGTTTTTGTGTACTGTATTTTTAGTAAACTTGCCTCAAATTTCTTTTTAAAAATCTGCTTTAAACTTCAAAGAAAGGAATGTGAGAGAGAGACAGATCTAAGACTGCTGGACATCAGCAGAGTTAATAGGGACAGAAATGTATTGTGTATCTGTAACCGTGCATGATGAAGTTGCTCGAAGTGTGTATCACAAAGTCATAACGATCTCTTTCATACTGAAATGCGATATGTCAATATCTATAGCTGTCACTTGTACAACCAAAGATAGAAAAGTGTTTCAGTACATTTTCCTTTTGGTGTAATGTTTGGAATGATGTTAAAATCCATTTTCCATTGAAACAGCATGTCTCTTAATGTATGGAAGCTGTATTGTCACTTGGTATGAGCTTGTTTGACAATAAATTGCATTAAAGCTCCCCTTCTTTATTTGTGTGCTTAATCATTGCAACAATTTCACTGAAATACAATATCAAAAGTAATTTGTACTTGGGGTGAGCTGGTGGTTCGAGCCCAGTCTGCTCCTAAATCTCATGTCATCACATAAAATAGCACAAGAGATTTAAAAGCAGATTAAATATATTCCATCTAGAGTTGTTATAAGAAAAATCATTGTATTTGTTGGTGTGGTATACATTTTGTTTTAGCCAAGGATACAAGTCTTAAATGGCTTATATAGTACTATTTTGGTGTACTTTACATTGGATTCTAGCATAACTTGCAGGGATCAAATTTAATGGATTGATTATGGTTTTATGCTGTGTTGGCAATATTTCAGCCTTTTTACAGTGGGATCTAATTTTTGACCTAAAACACCAAGTTTTCTAGGTAAAATTTCATATAAGTGTTCAGGTCAATGAAATAGAATTTAAGAGTATTTGGTGCATTAAATGGTTATTTCAGAAATACTATCTTGCATAGAGCTTCAAGTTCCTAGTGGATTTAAAGGTCAAATTAAAGGGCCAAGGTGACTGTTGGTGAAACTTCCAAATTGAAAGTACCAATAATTGGCTTCAAATTTTAATTACATTTATAGAGAGACTACCTTAAATAAAGATCAGGTGCAGGTTTGACTAAACTTCTTAAGTTCAAGATTTCATCATAAATTTACGATAAACATTTTGAAAGAAAATGAAGACAAACCTCCTTGTTATCATCAGATTTTGAACTACTTTTATAAGAACAAATTTAATTTAGTAAAACAGAAGTTACGAAATTCTTAAGTCAGAATTTTGTAATATAAGAAGTTCAGTAAAACTTGCATCTGAAATGTCATTTTTTTATAGATCTTTTGAAATGTCACATATTTATAGTGAGGGGATATGTCTGCTGTACAGAACCATTATATTTTATACAGATTGGTCTAATTCCACCCACAAATTGGAAGGTCATCATTGTTGATTTGTTAGAAAATGATAAATAGAGATTATTCAATGTTTTGTTGTTGGATATTGAATTTATTTCACGAGACAGGATTTTTATTTTCATGAGTGTGAGGCACGAGGAAAATATCAAAAAAATCCTGTCTCATGAGTGAAATAAATTCAATATCCAACAACACTGAATTTTCTGTTTTTTACATTTCCTTTTAGTCTAACCACTTCCAGACCTCCTTTCCACCCACCATGCACTGAATGTTCAAAACAATATTGCGCCCAAAAAATAGTACCTTTAGAAAAATGTCAAGTATATTGAAATAAATACATTTGAACAATAAAACAACTTTGATTAAATTTTATTTTAATATTCAAGTAAAAACACGATAAAGTATTTTTTGTTACGTAATAAAGGTGGATGTATTTATCGCGGATGAATTTTACGACAGTTCCATTTGTTATTTTCACTGTGAAAATATCAATTTTATGGAAAGGATAAATTTCATTATTTCACTGCTGAAAATGTAATAAAAAGAAAATAGTGTCTATATGGACGGTGACCTTATCAAATGTTACAGGCCGCAATGCTCACTGGAGTCATGCGGCTCATGTACTGACGAATCCAAAAGCTTAAAAAACTAAACAGTAACCCAATAATGTGCCAAGACATACCTGTACGAAATGTGCTTGAATCTTTGAATTTACATTGACCAAAGGTAATTGCATTGTTGCTATTGGAAAGATTCTCAAAGGAAAAGGATCTCTGTGGTAAACCTCATCTAGATCAAGGGTTTACAAATGATACATAGCATGGCGTTGTAACGACGAAAAATGACCCCCGTAGAATAATGACCGGGGGTCATTTTTCTACGTAGAAATTTTACCCCCTGGTCAATATTCTACATAGAGAAATGACACCTTTTTTCGTAGAAAATATGGCTTTGGGGTCATTTTTCTCCGTGTGGATTGTAGAAAAATGACCCTATGTCATTTTTTGATGCAAAAGACTGGTTTTGGTAAGAATATTCTTGTCGGAAAATAAATAGGGGTAAAATCATGCAGTCTTCTGATATGAAGTGTTTATTTCATGCGTTCTACCCACTATACCTAAAATCAATAAAACAAGATGATTTATCCCAATTAAAGGAAAGCGAATAACAGTTCCATGACTATAGAGCAAGAATACCACGTTCTTAGATTTGTTTTATCAAATTTAATTTATAAAATATATTTCCATACTTGTTATTATTTTTAAAAAATCAAGATCATCCATAAAAAAAAATGTTCAGTTTCAATAACTGTTATCCTCTTTGATTTTACTTTGGGTAAATTATGTGCAAAATATCCCCAAAAAAGTCTCAATTTTTTTCTTCACAAATTACAAGAAAAGTTTATGTTTCTGAACCACCAAATTTGCATGAAAAACGGGCAATTGTTGAAAAAAATTATATCTCATAAATACCTTCAACATCAGGGGCACAAACTGTGATTAACTTTTCTGAGTATAGTATTTTATTGGAGTAAATTTTCTTTTAGATGTCCCCCCATCCTCTGCTAATACACGTTCTCTTTTTATTGCTTCAAGGTTGATCACTAGGAAGTTCCAGTATTTGGACAGATAATGATTTTTTGTCTTTTTTTCCCCCTGAGATCCCTCTTTTTTATACCTGATTATGTCTTTTGTCGTTTGCTAGTATCACCAAAGCACAAACAAATTGAGACATGTTATATCAAAAGACTTGATGCATATAAAAGAAGTATTTCATATTCAAAAAAAAATTACAGAAGTCTATACACAGTTATATTGCCTTTTTCCTTTTTATTTATATATAATATTTTTTACCAATAGAAAAACCGAATGTCTGCAGCATAAAAAATCTTCCCAGTCTAATATACATAATTTTTTTCCCCGAGTATGATTAGCAATATTACATTTGATGTTGGGTGTGCACAAATATAAAACATTACTTGTTTTTGAATAACTGATTCAATCGGATGAAACATTTTCTTGGGGGGGGGGGGGGAGGGATACCTAATGCATGTACATAAAATTATTATTGCTAATCCGAGATTTCTTATATCAATGTAAATATGAGCTCACCCGATTTGGGGCTCAGACTAAAGCAATTAAACTTCATATTTTCAATTCACAAATTCCTTTCAAATTCTAGCGTTTTATTTATTTTGGCTATTTTTGATCGTTTACCAGCTGCCTTTGTTAGTGATTGTGACAACACAGTCTGATTTCAAAACTTTGCTCCCATGGGAAAAATATTATAGGCTTAAAACATCAATCACTTTGTTTAGGATAAAATGATGCCATCAAATAGGCGGGGTTCTTTGAAGTTTCAAAAACAACAATTCTGTTCGTCATTTTGCGGTTCTTTGAAGTTTCAAAGGCAACAATTCTGTTCGTCATTTTGCTTCACACCATGGACTCGAAAGAATATACGGAAATATCGCTTTTCGTGGAAAAATCATATCACAATGATGTACGAAATAAAGTTGTTGGCTTTATGAAGGAGAATAAACATCTATTGCAAACCATGGAAGCGGATTCAAAATATTTGAAACGTTCGCGGATGGAACATGAAGATTCCTGGGGTACTGATACAGAAATCCGTACATTCGCTACAATTTGCAATACAACGATCTTTGTTTACTGCAAGCACGGGATGAATGACAAAAACAACGACAATTACGTCTGGCTTTTCGTGGAAAAATCATATCACAATGATGTGCGAAATAAAGTTGTTGGCTTCATGAAGGAGAATAAACATCTATTGCAAACCATGGAAGCGGATCCAAAATATTTGAAACGTTCGCGGATGGAACATGAAGGTTCCTGGGGTACTGATACAGAAATCCGTACATTCGCTACAATTTGCAATACAGCGATCTTTGTTTACTGCAAGCACGGGATGAATGACAAAAACAACGACAATTACGTCTGGCTGCCGTACCCTCCCCTACACGAGGGAAAAAACGAATCCAATTCGAAATGCATTTTTATTATGAATATTGGAAACCATTACGAACCTGTATTGGATGTAACAGAGGATATTTACAGCAGAACACCTTACATCTACATCAAAAACTTCGTGCCAAAGAAATACCACCAGTATATTTCAAAAAGAATGCTTGAAGCTGCACTGGTAAACAATGAAACCGACTCCAATATTGTCAGAGAATTAGAAAGACCAGAAGACGTATACGTATTGAAGTTCAAAGATTTTCCCCATCAAGTAAAAGGTTTAGAAAAATTAAGCGAGGAAATAGATCCAAATGTGTTCAATTTATTGTGTGAATGGGAGGATTTGGAAGACAAGTTTGTTGCAAAAAAATCGAAATATGATACCCCTTAGTAAACGTTGAAAATACATTAAAGTTAGTGGCAAGTTTCTGTGCTCTTTTTATAGTTGTAGTTGTAATAAATAAATATATAAAAATATATATCAATTTGGAATTCTTTAATGTACTTTAGTTGCTTTGAAATGAAATCAAAGAATTGTGATCTCCGCTTCCGGTGTCAGTGGATGGGAGACCATTATTTATGGCATGTTGTGTCAAATATAAACACCCTATCATATAATTATGTCATTCAAAAGTAATTTCCAGCGATTTTTTGGCAGATTAGGTCAAACATGAAGGTCAAGGGGTAAAAAACCATAGCATGCTCGAGAACGTCTTGTTTCAGGAATGCAAATACGAAACCCCTATCTTTTCCCAATCTAGAAATATACCATTTTTGAAAAGTAGGTCAACCTTCAAGGTCTAGGTCACAGGGTCAGAAAACGTAGTTTTAGAAAGGATTATACATATATAAAATGATAGCCATATCTCTTTCTTTTTTAAAAATCATAGTATATTTGGTAAGATCTTGTAGCAGGTAATATACATGTGAAATACGAAAGCCCTATCTCATTCAAAGGTTACGACAAAGGTTAAAGTTTTTGTGACAAATTTAAACAGACAGACTTGTAGACGAATGAGATTAAATGTCCCCCTGAGGACAACAATGCCAGGCTCTTTCATGGGATAGATTGGGGGGGGGGGGGGGGGTGCGTTATCAGGGGAAAATGACAGCTAAAAAAAATTATTAGCTCGCACCTCCTCCTTCCCAACCCCGTACACATTGAAAGTCATGTGCAGATAAATATAGAAGTAACATTTTTCTACATTGGTGAATCTCAGCCAATCACAAAGAAATAGGAATTATTAAATCATATTTTATGGGGCCCATATAAGAAGTGGTGTTAAATTTGCTTCCACGACATTAAGGATATTTAAAAAAAAAACAGGAGACACAGTTATCTTCACCGACCCTATCCAACCCTGGGATGAACGAATGAGTATTACATCTCATTTCATAAGATATTATTGTATAATATAGTGAAAAAGTAGGGGGTCATTTTTCAACGTGTGTGGTGTCGTAGAATAAACGGTCTGGAAGGGTTTTCTACAGTCGAAAAATGACCCTACTTGCCGTAGAATAATGACCGGGGGGTCATTTTTCTACGTAGAAATTTGACCCCCCGGTCATTATTCTACGGGGGTCACTTCGTCGTTACAGCGTTTCCACCTAAATCGTGACATTTCAGCAGTCTTCACATTGTATAGCCTTGCTGACGTCGTTTTATTTCATATTAATGTGAACGCATAACCTAGAGAAGGGAATGAAGGGGCACAATCAACTTCCATCTGCAAAACACAAGGAGTCTTGCGTTTTGTTTATACATCATTCTTTATGTGGAGAAAAATATTAAACCCCTTGGGCCTATTAGTGACTTCATATTGTTCTTGTAAAAGATATTCAGATGATAAAGAAATTACCAAGTGGATCTATATTTGATTTGTGTATATTCATCAATTTCTGCCGCATTGGATTTTAATCAAATTGATAAACGTACCACGGTGAATGTGTTTTGTTGGAGGGGGGAGGGGGAGGGGGTTGGTTGGTTGTGTCATTTGGTTGGTCATGCTTCACAATGCAGTACTAATATAGTTTAAATGTGATTCTGGTTGGTAACATGAGTATGTTGAGGGTCTCAAGTACAAGCGACATAATCTGTAAAACAGAGTGCATCACACAATCTGTAAAGCAGAGTGCATCACATAAAACAGAGTGCATCACACAATCTGTAAAACAGAGTGCATCACATAATCTGTAAAACAGAGTGCATCACACAATCTGTAAAACAGAGTGCATCACATAATCTGTAAAACAGAGTGCATCACACAATCTGTAAAGCAGAGTGCATCACATAAAACAGAGTGCATCACACAATCTGTAAAGCAGAGTGCATCACATAAAACAGAGTGCATCACACAATCTGTAAAACAGAGTGCATCACATAATCTGTAAAACAGAGTGCATCACATAATCTGTAAAACAGAGTGCATCACACAATCTGTAAAACGGAGTGCATCACATAATCTGTAAAACAGAGTGCATCACACAATCTGTAAAACGGAGTGCATCACATAATCTGTAAAACAGAGTGCATCACATAATCTGTAAAACAGAGTGCATCACACAATCTGTAAAACGGAGTGGGCCACATAATGCAGAATATGGTTACATTTTTTCACCATGGTGGTGCACTTCATTATAATATATAACATTAACTGATAGTTACAAGTACATTTATTTACAATTACAATATTGCTTGGGAATTTTACAATACCACACATTAATTAAAAAACAAAATGAACACATTTAACACTGTCCAACCCTTCTCTACTAGATCACCTCATTTGGGGACTATAATAGTATATATGCATCATGTGATCTTGTTCTAAATCATTGTATGCTGCAGATTGATAATCACTGTAATGATTTGCTTTGGAATTTTCTTTCAAATGCTGCCACATCAAACTTCCTCTTGCATCCATCGTAATTCATGTAGCGGATTTTACCGAAAATTTCTCGTTCTTTCCAGCCCTGATCATGAATTCCACAAATTGACCACATGCAGCCTGTAAGAGAAATCCACAGCTTAAGAATGTCCATTGTGAAGTGTACTTGCGATCATGTACTTTTTCACAACTGTAATTTTATAACGTGAACGTCAAGCAGACACTGTAAATACTGGTACCCTTTTTGTACGTTGTTAGCCTTTACTTGCAGATTATCAAAAACTTTTCTTTTGTATCTCAACAATTTTGTGGAATGACATAATTTCACTCCTTAGCAGTAATGTGTCTCCTCTGATATCAGATGATGGAAACGCAGATGATGAACACATAACGATGACTTACCCACATAACCATTGGGGTCTCTTCCATCCAGTGAGTATTTATCATTGAGGTAGATTGCAGTTTCTAGTGCGACCTTTGGACTTGGTGTCCATTCTAAGATCTTTTTGGCCCAATACATCCTGAGAAAACCATGCATTTTCCCCTCCAGAACCATTTGTTTCTGTATCAAAATAATACATCAAAATCTGTAAATAGTCACAATTAAAACATTACTGACAATGAAGATTACCCTGGAGTTTTATATTTTTTATTTAGTTTTCTTGATCCTTTAAACCAGTTTTCTATCTTTCACTTTTCCTTAGAGTTGAAAATATCAGAAACTTCCTACAAATTGTCAACAGTCACATAATTAGTTACCCGAGCAGCATTCCACCGATCACCATGTGACTTGACATCCTCTGGGTGCCTATACACTGTTGAAAGTTATAATCTAGTTTCCACAGATTGCCATGTGACTTGACATCCTACAGGTGTCTACACACTGTTGAAAGTTATAAATTAGTTACCTGAGCAGCATTCCACAGATCATCATGTGACTTGGCATACTCAAGCTGTTCTTTTGTGTACACATACTTCCTCTTGTCCCCAGCATGTGCCTTCAGAGTTTGTTTGGCCCAATCATATGCTCCTGTAAATTTCAATTACACCAAAATTTCACATTTTATTGATAGAGAAATACAGAGATATTCATGCAAGAGTTATTTCACATTCATCTGCATCATCAAAATGTCAGTCAGTCAACTGATGAAATATCTTTTCCAACAACCAATTGATCATCAGTTGCTTGTAAATCTAGGTAATCATTTGTTGTGTCATACATAGGTACTTAATGGACATCTGTGACCTGTATAAATTTTATTTTGATGTTTGTAAATTCAGTCTACAGGTGACATAACACTCACTTGTTCAGCAGTAAAGATTATATGATCATGTTAATTTCATGAAAGCGCTAGAAACTTTATTGTTAGCATAAACACACTGTGAATTTTGTGATATTAAGCACTCATATTTAAGCACTGGATTAGCACACATATGCAGTGAATAAGATCTGGGGAATTACTTGATTTTGGACATTTTTTATTTTTCCATTTTTCCTGTAGCAAGATATCTTGCTAACATACACTAGCATTCCTTGTAATTAATGTTTTGAGAAAGCCTGCTGTGATGTATGTCAAGATAAAACTTGCAAATTCAATATGCATTTAATGTGACACAGGAAAGAAGTTGAGAGGGGGGGGGGGTATTTATTGAATTATGTATGAAAAATCAATGTAGCTTACCATCGATAGAGTCATAGTTTTTGTTGTAGAAACAGAAGTTATCGGACAGCTCACGTCGTATAACAGCCTCCTCTATATACGATTCTACGGAATCTTTGTACCTACCACGGTATTGCCTCACTGTCAGGATGCAGCGCTGCACAGAGATCTGTCCTATATATATCAAACAAATAGGTCTTCTCAACCACTACTACACTGATGTCTTCAACTATTATACTGTAAATTACATTTCCAAGATTATTTATTTCATCCCTCAAATCATTTTGACAAGGATGATAAATTCTACCTCAAAATTTAAGGTCCACGGCAGTGCACCAGAAGGAAAATAAATTTGGCCTTCTAATACATCTCAAAATTATCCACAAGGTTCAGCTATGTTTTAAGTGACATGGCTGTCAATTTGATCTAAAGTACCAGATCCGGAATTTACCAAATTTGATCCATGGTGATAGGTTGCTGAGTGCATTCTTGTTTGGATTATTTCTATCAGCACCAAAGTATTTCAGCCTCTCCTTACAGAAAGATTCTAACATGTTCAGTCCTGTTGTACTCCCTGGCACTGCCCAGTCCACCTCAGTAACCTTTCGATCCACCTCCAAGCTGTCCTCGGCTGTGGACCAGTCAACAGACTGAAAAATGGTAAATTAAATGTGGGAGACAGGTGCTTTTTCGACCACAAAAGAATTCCTCTTGAATTGTACTGCTGAATCCCAAGAGGTTTGTCATCACGACAGTGATGCTAATCATTACGATATTGTTTTGTGTATGATTATTTGTACCTTGCATTTTGACTTTGGTTTGTGTGGATGTTTGCACACAGGGGGGAATTCAGTTAAAAACTGATTTAACTGATTGTGGATCTTGTTCCTAATTGTTCTGGCTCCATATTCCAGTTTGGGCGAAGCTTCCCAACAAGGCACTAAGTTATGAGCATCAACCTGGAAAGGCATTTCACATGTGTAGTGAAAAAAAAAACAACAAGCAATAAAGCAGTCTTCATGAAAAGTTTACCTGACCTTAAGACATGTATTTCTATCAATTTCACCTGCCCAAACAAAAACTGATTCCCCCCAAAAAGATGCATCTTGTGTCCGTGTAATACTGTGAATTCAGCACATTTACTTGGTGCTAATACTTTGTAATGACACTTTACTTTAGTGTGCACGACTATGATTAAATGGCAAGTTGTACTATAAAATATTCTTACATAGGAGTGCCTATGTAACATTCTTAACAAGAATAATCAGCTGTATGAATTGACATTATAATCTACATTTCCAAGGATTAAAAGGAAAGCAATTTTCTTGCACAAAATTAGAATGCGCTATGGGCTTCTGCAAGAGCAATTTTTCCATGCCCCCTCCTGATTTTACCAGGACCCAGGCAACGAGCTACCAGGTTATTTAGAAGACTGTAACATTGAATTTTTTACATATCTAATATTATTTTCCTTTTGTAGAGGGTGTAGTCTTTCAATCAGTTAAACTTGCTTACCATTTACCAATGAACGCTTTGAGTGAAGTTTGGTTGCAATTAATACAGCAGTTTCTAAGACGTTTTGCAAGACAACAGACAAATTTTAATCAGTAAAGCCAATTAGAACCTTTGGCTCATGTGAGCTAAAATAAATAAACAAACAAAAAATTCACCTGACACAGCGGAATATTTGCAGGGAGAGCTTTTACAACATCTGCTACCCATTCTGCTGGAATTCGCAGGGGAGAGAAATCTGTAACCACTCCTCCAATGTTGTTCTCTTTTACAAATGTCGGTAGAACATCCTTGGCATGACCAATCAACAGATGGAAAGATATGTCTAGTTCTCTGCATTCCTAAAACAAGTCATTCATGAAATTGTGAGACAAGACAATTTTCCATGAAGCAAAAAAGATTTTACAAAAAAATCATGGCTGATTTTCCATATAAAATTTAGGTATTTCCATGAAAAAAAAAAAAAAAAGATTTTCCATGAAACAAACTTTAGACTGAGCATGATGAAATGCTAATTAATTTCATACCTTTTCAGTTATTTGGCAAAGGGAATGGAATGATCGTATTCATAATAAAGGATGCATTCTCAGAGAGCCAGTGAAGTTTGTCTGAATTCTTCTGTTATAATTTGGTATGCTAGTACTTTTGGTTGGTAGAAGCTATTTTGTATATCACTTGTGATCTGGACAAGTCTCCAATGTTAATGTTTATTCTATAGGATATATCTCTTTTCTAAAATTTTTAAAATGTCAGAACAATTAAAGTACCACAGAGAGCTGTCAACATAATAAACACTTCTTAAAACTTCTAATCAGAGAGCTGTCAGCAAATCCTATTTAAAACAACTTGTCAATGAGCTGTCAGCTAACACTATTTAAAACAACTTGTCACAGAGCTGTCAGCAAATACTATTTAAAACAACTTGTCAGCTAATACTATTTAAAACAACTTGTCAATGAGCTGTCAGCTTACACTATTTAAAACAACTTGTCAATGAGCTATCAGCTAACACTATTTAAAACAACTTGTCAATGAGCTGTCAGCTAACGCTATTTAAAACAACTTGTCAATGAGCTGTCAGCTAACGCTATTTAAAACAACTTGTCAATGAGCTGGCTAACGCTATTTAAAACAACTTGTCAATGAGCTGTCAGCTAACGCTATTTAAAACAACTTGTCAATGAGCTATCAGCTAACACTATTTAAAACAACTTGTCAATGAGCTGTCAGCTAACGCTATTTAAAACAACTTGTCAATGAGCTGTCAGCTAACGCTATTTAAAACAACTTGTCAATGAGCTGTCAGCTAACACTATTTAAAACAACTTGTCAATGAGCTGTCAGCTAACGCTATTTAAAACAACTTGTCAATGAGCTATCAGCTAACACTATTTAAAACAACTTGTCAATGAGCTGTCAGCTAACGCTATTTAAAACAACTTGTCAATGAGCTGTCAGCTAACGCTATTTAAAACAACTTGTCAATGAGCTATCAGCTAACACTATTTAAAACAACTTGTCAATGAGCTGTCAGCTAACGCTATTTAAAACAACTTGTCAATGAGCTGTCAGCTAACGCTATTTAAAACAACTTGTCAATGAGCTATCAGCTAACACTATTTAAAACAACTTGTCAATGAGCTGTCAGCTAACGCTATTTAAAACAACTTGTCAATGAGCTGTCAGCTAACGCTATTTAAAACAACTTGTCAATGAGCTGGCTAACGCTATTTAAAACAACTTGTCAATGAGCTGTCAGCTAACGCTATTTAAAACAACTTGTCAATGTGCTATCAGCTAACACTATTTAAAACAACTTGTCAATGAGCTGTCAGCTAACGCTATTTAAAACAACTTGTCAATGAGCTGTCAGCTAACGCTATTTAAAACAACTTGTCAATGAGCTATCAGCTAACACTATTTAAAACAACTTGTCAATGAGCTGTCAGCTAACGCTATTTAAAACAACTTGTCAATGAGCTGTCAGCTAACACTATTTAAAACAACTTGTCAATGAGCTGTCAGCTAACGCTATTTAAAACAACTTGTCAATGAGCTGTCAGCTAACGCTATTTAAAACAACTTGTCAATGAGCTATCAGCTAACACTATTTAAAACAACTTGTCAATGAGCTGTCAGCTAACGCTATTTAAAACAACTTGTCAATGAGCTGTCAGCTAACGCTATTTAAAACAACTTGTCAATGAGCTATCAGCTAACACTATTTAAAACAACTTGTCAATGAGCTGTCAGCTAACGCTATTTAAAACAACTTGTCAATGAGCTGTCAGCTAACGCTATTTAAAACAACTTGTCAATGAGCTGGCTAACGCTATTTAAAACAACTTGTCAATGAGCTGTCAGCTAACGCTATTTAAAACAACTTGTCAATGTGCTATCAGCTAACACTATTTAAAACAACTTGTCAATGAGCTGTCAGCTAACGCTATTTAAAACAACTTGTCAATGAGCTGTCAGCTAACGCTATTTAAAACAACTTGTCAATGAGCTATCAGCTAACACTATTTAAAACAACTTGTCAATGAGCTGTCAGCTAACGCTATTTAAAACAACTTGTCAATGAGCTGTCAGCTAACGCTATTTAAAACAACTTGTCAATGAGCTATCAGCTAACACTATTTAAAACAACTTGTCAATGAGCTGTCAGCTAACGCTATTTAAAACAACTTGTCAATGAGCTGTCAGCTAACGCTATTTAAAACAACTTGTCAATGAGCTGTCAGCTAACGCTATTTAAAACAACTTGTCAATGAGCTGTCAGCTAATGCTATTTAAAACAACTTGTCAGAGAGTTGTCAGCTAACACTTGTCTGAGAGACTTGAGTTTCATTTGATACTACTGATACCTTCTCCACTTCCGCAAGTCCTGCGAGGATGAACCGAAAATGTCTGATGGTGGCATCCAGAAACCGAGGGACCAGACAGAAACAGACATGGAGGGGTACCTCCATCTTCAGGGCCAGTTTCTGGCCATACAGCATTGCCCAATTATCTACATGACATCAATCAAAAAAGATGAACAGCATGCTCATTTATTTTCAGGAGCAATTTCTAGAAATGGAATGTTATACAATATGAACTTTAATGAAGTGACTACTGAAAAGGGTGACTGATTACACTGCTTATCTGACAAGCCAGCAGTATACAAATAACAACATGGTATTTATTACACATTGCATATATCCATTATCTCTGTTCACCCAGCTGTAACTGGGCATCATCTGCAGATGGGTGATAAATTTGTAGGCAAGTGGTGTCTCAATTCAAGGTGAGCTTTCTGGCAGCTTGATTAAAACCCGACCTTCAAACTCCTCCCTCCCCATGAGGATCCAGGTTGTTAAAAGAGATCCCCAGTACCCTTTTCTTGTAGTAAGAGGCGACTAAATGGAGCGGTCCTTCGGATGAGACTGCATAAATCAAGGCCCTGTGTCACAGCAGGTGTGGCATGTTAAAGATCCCTCCCTACTCAAAGGCCATAAGCGCCGAGCATATTTTGCAGCCCATCACCGGCAGTGGTGACATTTCCATATGAGTGAAAAATTCTTAAGCACGATGTTAAACAATATATAATCAATCAATAAATCTCCCCCCCTCCTTTTTTCCCTCTATGTCTGCTTGTTGAAAAAAAGGGGGAGTGAGAATGAAAGTCTGGATTTAATCAGACTGAGCTTTCTGGCTGATTCTGGTTCTACATTACATGCAACAATAACTGATAAAATCTGCTAAACAGCAAGATAATGACTTCACCTTGCACTCTTTGGTCCCTTGACATCCAGTACAAAACTCCATTTGTTCCATCAGGAAAGTCCTTAGCTTCAGACAAAACTCTAACTCTCTTCTTGTTAAATTTGAATTCTGCCACAGAATTACAGAGCTTCTTTCTAGAATCTGTTATCTGCTTTATGAGAGAATTGTCATTTTTATTTTTGTTGTCAGTGCTCTCAGTCTTCAGTTTCTTTGATTCATCACCATTTTCATCTGTAACAATTTTTCTTTTACTGGGTTTTTTATCTGACATTGTCCTCTTCTGTGAGAAAAAGCAATAACTTTTCCAATTGGTAATACAGCAAAAATTTGACCTAATACATGGAGAAAAGGAATTCACCCTGATGAAATCCGAATAATGTCTCAAAAGTAAGGGTGATGTTTCCCCTCTCTGAAGTACTCTGAAAATTGATGGTTTGATTTTTGAAGTTATTGTCTTGAAGACTTGATTCCTAAAATGACAAGAGAGAAATAATCTCATTGAGATTTATCAACACTGCATACTTAAACTGACACCTCTTCTGTTTAACCCATTTTAATTGCATCAAGTGGCCCAAGTTTAGGCAAGATTTCCGGAATCACACTGTGTGACACTGGTCAGAGATTTGGAATAGGTGTCAGTCGAAATATCCAGCCTCAATGAAATACAGTATACAAATATATACAAGATCACCTGCTTGTAAACATATGACAATTGACATTTGTGCAATACATTGTACACATACACATGATAAAGTGACATTCTGAACTTTTTTTACGATTACATAGTTATTTATTTAGTTGTTAAAACTGAAGAATTTAACAAGCGGGAAATTTGTTAGAATTATTTTGCACTATCAATGTGTGCACGAGACTCTCCCAGAATTGGACTGATAATTGTCCAGTAGCAGTGACTGTTATCGCTTTTCATTGATATTCTGTTTACGAACTTTTGTTGTAAATTACCCTACAACTAGGTTCTCTGACTATAATCTGATAACTGTATAAAGCTCTGATTGATTGAGGTAACATCGTTGTTGCACTGTGTTGCTTATGCACTATAAAGATGAGATGTTGTGGTAACTATACTTACATGTACAGCTATTCTCTATATTTTCAGAATTTAGCTTTCCTTTTCGTTGAGTTGCTACCAGTGCTGGATTGCACGCGACTCTGCTTACATAACATAAAAATAGTTCCCGCGGTATTGATATTTGACAATTTTGATTGGTTGTTTTGAATTTCGGAAATATATGGGTTTTTTTAAATTCTAGAGGCTGTCCGAAAATTCTATAAACATCCGGTGGAAACACAATGTTGAAAGTTTTCTTTTGTGGATATAACGGGTTTGACACGTTACAACGAGTCAACAAACTATCCCAACACCACCACGATGACCAGAAATTAAGCAGTTTATCTGTAGATTTAGAAAAGGCTAAAGAAAATGCAAATGTCACAAGGAATAAAAGCTTGTATGTTTTAAAGCCCGAGGAAATTCTGGTTCAATTTGAAGAAGGGGATATTTGGATATGCAGTGCTACATTGAAAGAAATAACTTTAGTGAAATCAAGCGGTAAAAATATATGAAATATTCGAACGGTGTTTTGATCCATTCATTGACATACTCACTGTAGGGACTATTTTGTGATTATTCAGCCTAATAATAATTTTTATTTTTTTTAATGCACCACTTGAACACTAGGCTAATGTTCTTGTTGAATATATCCGAACTATATATTTCAACAGTTGATATTGATGATTTCTACATTAGGGATATTTAAACCGTATTAAATTAGGGGAAATTAAGACTATGACTGTTGAATCTGTAGTCAGCCATGGCCATAGGGGCTTCTTATCTAAGTTCTCTCTATATATGAATATCTAATATTAGATTATAGATTGAGGGGTAACTGGAAAAACCACAATCATTGTAAAAATACCACAATCAGCCACAAAAAAAGGACAATCATTCGGGAAATAGTATCAGATGGTTCATAAATGGTATAAATGCTTTAATTGTAAAGTATATGGGTATAATTACATTATATAAGCTGTTTTCCTACTAATTACTACTATTGTCCCTTTTTGTTAGTGATTGTACCTTTTTTTGTGGCTGATTGTGGTATTTTTACAATGACTGTGGTTTCTCCTAGCACCGTAGATTGAGAACAACATGGATAAGAAACCCCTAAAAAAGACTTATTTACATAAGCCAAGAAATTATAAGCCCTTGTGATGGAGAATGCTAGATGTTTTTGTTATTTATTTTCAGACAATGATAAATCATTAAATGGTGTTATACTCTCCTCTCTGAAAGTTGAAGATGGAGTAGGAAAATTTGTTAGCACGTGCACAGTGAGAGACAAAATTGTGACAGTTTTTAATGACAGAGTTTACGTGAATAATGAGGAATTTTTGGTGGGTGAGAGGATCTACACAAGTAACTCCTCAGTTTTACACACAGGTGGCACAGACAGCACTTTAGTTCTTGTTGAAGGTATACAATTTTAGACATTTCTAAATCTCTAGTTTCTTGTTGAAGGTATGAAATTGCAGACAGACTTTATCAGATTCTGTTTAAAACTTCAGACTGAAATTTTTTTGTGTGAATGATTTTTTCTCAAAGAATTTTATCTAATGTTAAACAGAAAAAAAATTGACACTGATCAAAATTGCCCCCACCCTCTCCCCAGCCATTGATTTGCCTTTGGACCTGGCTGTGGCAGCTGTGAGTTGTGGGAAGGAACACATCCTTTTACTGATGAGCCAGGGGGCAGTTTACAGCTTGGGTGGAGGAAGGTATGTAATTTACATCAGTATGGTTCACTTTCATTGTAACATACTAACTATGCGCTTGCAGTATTGCACTGTTATAAAGATGATGGAGTTGAGTCAGAGCTATGTTATGTAATATCTTCTATCAGTTTTTGCATGTACCATTAGAAAGGGGATGCATGCAGAGACATGGTATGCATGTACAGTTGAACTTCGGTGTCCCAAACACCAATGCTGGCCAATGAGCCACCTTCTTTTGTTAATGATCCTTCCGCAGATTCACCTACGAAAACCTTGTTACGATTCTTACTTCCTCTAGATAGAACAGTTTGCCCTTCTTCCGGGCACACCAGATCGAGCGCGTTGTCAAATGCTTGGAATCATAACTCATTGGGTTCAGTCTTTAAATTTGCTAGCATTTTTCCTTATTGCCCTTGGGTATGTTTAAATTTATATCCACTCACCATGCAGTGAGAGAATCCTGTTAATACTAGCTATCTAACAGTCATTGCTTTTGAAAACAATTCACCTACTGTGCTTTTACACTTAGAAATATCATTCAAGGTCAATTTGAGTTTGACTTTGTTAGGATTAACATGTCTGCTATCCAACATTTTGAGTTTCCTGAAAACCAACCATCATCTCCATTTCAATTGCTAATGATGATGAAGTGTAATGGAAAAGCTCAAGTATTGATATCAGAATAAAGATTACTGTCAAAAACACATAGTTTCTTTCCTAAACATTAAGCATTTAACTAGGGGAAAAACTGTAATCTAAAGCAATCATGATTACAAGAATGAAAAGTAACTTAACGTAATTGATTACTTTTAAAAATGGAAGTAATCAGCTTGTAATCGATTACTTTTAATATCCAAAGTAATTGTAATTTAATAATTGAAAGTAATCGACCTCGTCCCTGTTATGATTTTCTCTTACTAATTACTAAGTAAATTTAGAACTTAATCCTCTGCCTATGTTACAGATTTTCCTTCATACAAGCTTATATCTTGTTACTTGTTGATAACAATCTGAAATACCTTCATCCCATGGATGTTGAATAAAATGTAAATTATCCAATGGGGTGATATACATCACATGTTTGAGATAGATATCATTTCATTACACAATAGGGATTACCTCCCTTACAATAATATATTTCATGTTGTAGCCGGGGTCAGCTTGGTTTGGGTGACATGGAGAACAGAGAACTACCCTGTCTGCTTGAAGAACTTGCTGGCATTCAGATTACATGTATAGCAGCAGGAGGCTGGCACAACATGGCAGTATCTGGTAGTGTACACAAAATTACTGTACAATATCTGGTAGTGTACACTGAAACACTGTACAGTATCATGTACAAATTTACATGATTGTAATTAACTGTATGTGTGTGTGTAATTTGAAAAAAAAAAAAAAATAAAAAAAAAATTCCAGTATTTGATACAACAAATATATCTTCCAATAATAAAAGCGCTTTCGGCTTAATGTCTCTTCAGACAGCTATAAAATGAAATTCAATTAAGCCAAAAGTGCTTACAGTGGAATGTAATTAATTTGAGTTTTGTGTTTTTTTACATTTATTATTGGATATATTTGCTGTATCAAATACTGGATTATTTTTTCAAATGTTTTATATATATATATATATAGAGAGAGAGAGGGAGAGAGAGAGTTGGTTGGAAAGGGGGTGAGAGAGAGTGTTGGTTGGAAAGGGGGGGGGGGGGTAATTGATTTATGCATATGAAATATAATAGGTTGCCAACCCTCCATATTGTTATATCATACTACATATATTGATGTTGTATTTGTAATTGAATTATATATATATTATACCCATTATATATTATATTATACCCATTTTGGCCCTAATTTGGAATAAATCATATATATGTGTGTGTGTGTGTGTCTGTAGTGTTAACTAAATTACTGTACAATATCTGGTAGTGCTCACTAAATCACCATATAATATAAGGTAGTCGCTGTAGTGAATGCTAAACTTCTGTACAGTCTCATCAAGATCCACCTAACCAATTTCATGCAAACATGACACAAATTAGTCTTGGTTTTAAAGGGATTCAGGTTTGTTCAAATGAAGGGCTATATACATTTTAAAGGGAGATAATCCTGAGAATTGGGCATTACACTTCAAAAGCTTCCCAGGAATCACTGGGTCAAAATTACATATTGTAGGAACAAGGCATCCTCAGGTAAAGAGACTTTCAAGTTGTTCAGATAAAGATTATGCCCCTTTTCAGTGAGAGATAATTAGGAAATGAAGAAAATTTAGTACGCTTTGTTTAAAGTCTTCGTTGCTTGAAGAGAAGGGGTTGAATTACAAAACTTTAGCAAAAGCACGCATATATAGTGTAGATTCATGTTGTTCTTATGATAGCACAAGGCTTTAAGGCTTTGAATTAGGCCACAGTTGTTAGGGAGGGTGAAACCTTCTTAAGAATATGTAGGGAAACCACTTTAAAATCTTCTCTGAAACAGCAAGACTACAGTTTGTCTTCATGTAGGTTCATTTTAACCTAAATTGTTTGCCAGTGTGCTTACATTGATGATGGGATTATGAGTATCTCTGCAGATACTTTACACTATGTGTCATGTAAAAGAACAAATTAAGCCTAATTAAGTCTTTCCAAGCATACTGATGATATACAGATTGCTTGGGGAGTTTATTTTGTTCAGTTTTGTGAAAAGTTAGATATTGTACTGGGTTGGGAGATCATTGGTAGATTTACATGTATTGCATTATACACGTAGCAGACACTTAGATGCATATATCTCTGATAGCTGTGTAGTGTGTGTCATGCATAGTTTGCAGTTGTTTCTTTGTACCTGTATAAGCAGGTTTTACTGCAATTTATGTTATATACCTGTAATGTTTTAAATCTAGACCTGGGTGATCTGTATGTGTGGGGCTGGAATGAAAGTGGTCAGCTGGGCCTGCCCTGTAGAAATGTCTCCACCCAACATCCTCCACCAGAAAAAGAGCAAAATTACCAGAGGGTTTCACCAGGAGCCGAGGACTCGGCAGCGTGGTTCACACCAGTTTACTTAGAGAAATCACAGAGTGGCCTGTGTCAAGTTCATATTCAGAGAGTGGAACCTGTCCAAATCCAACCACAGCCCAGTGTCCTTGACCTTGGAGATGATATCTGTGTGGTGAAGGTCGCTTGTGGGTCTAGACATTCAGCTGCAGTAACTAGTAAGTGAGTTGTACATCATCCATTAATGAACTTTATTGTGATTTATTATGTGTTGATAAGGACTGATCTTACATGTAAGGTATATGAATGGAGGACATGGAAATGATATCGACCAAGCTATGTACTGAGTGGATATTATCTCTGGTCTTTGATATTACATGGGGTGGATTCTTATATCCATTCATATTCATTTGATGATGTGGTATTTGTAAACAATGTTGCCTTCAGTCATGTGATATACTTTAAATCAATGAAAATTACTTATACCTCTTAATTAAAGATATATACTATAATGATTGAACTTCAGTAATAAACAGCAAAAATTGTGTGGTGTTATAGCATTGTAAATACCAGTTATACACTGCAAAGATTGGATAGTGCTTTAGCATTGTAAATAGTTCTAAACTACAAAGATTGAATACTGTTATAATATTGGAAATATCAGAAGTTTATAAACTACAAATTCTCAGTACATTAGTCTAACAGTACCCAGTATATTATTCTAACAGTACCCAATATATTAGTCAAACAGTACCCAATATATTATTCTTACAGTACTCAGTACATTAGTTTAATAGTACCCAGTATATTATTCTAACAGTACTCAGTACATTAGTCTAACAGTACCCAGAATATTAGTCTAACAGTACCCAGAATATTAGTCTAACAGTACTCAGTATATTAGTTTCTCAGTACTCAGTATATTATTCTAATAGTACCCAATATTTTAGTCAAAGAGTACCCAGAATATTAGTCTAACAGTACCCAGAATATTAGTCTAACAGTACTTGGTATATTAGTCTTACAGTACCCAATATATTAGTCAAACAATACTCAATATATTAGTCAAACAGTACCCAATATATTATTCTTACAGTACTCAGTACATTAGTTTAATAATACCCAATATATTATTCTAACAGTACTCAGTACATTAGTCTAACAGTACTCAGTACATTAGTCTAACAGTACTCAGTATATTAGTCTAACAGTACTCAGTATTTTATTCTAATAGTACCCAATATATTAATCAAACAGTACCCAGTATATTAGTCTAATAGTACCCAGTATATTAGTCAAACAGTACCCAGAATATTAGTCAAACAGTACCCAGAATATTAGTCTAACAGTACTTGGTATATTAGTCTAACAGTACCCAGTATATTAGCTAACAGTACCCAATATATTATTCTAACAGTACTCAGTATATTTGTCAAACAGTACCCAGAATATTAGTCTAACAGTACTTGGTATATTAGCCTAATAGTACTTGGTATATTAGTCTAATAGTACCCAGAATATTAGTCAAACAGTACTCAGAATATTAGTCTAACAGTACTCAGTATATTAGTCTAATAGTACCCAGAATATTAGTCTAATAGTACTCAGTATATTAGTCTAACAGTACTCAGTATATTATTCTAATAGTACCCAATATATTAATCAAACAGTACCCAGTATATTATTCTAACAGTACTCAGTATATTAGTTTAATAGTACCCAATTTATTAGTCTAACAGTGCTTGGTATATTATTCTAATAGTACTCAGTATGTAAGTTTAACAGTACTCAGTATATTAGTCAAACAGTACCCAATATATTAGTCAAACAGTACCCAATATATTAGTCAAATAGTACCCAATATATTATTCTAACAGTACTCAGTTTTTATTTTAATGATAATCACTGCGGTGGGTCTATATGACGTCATAGTTTATTATAATTTTATATATACTAAATTTGTTTTCATGCCACCAGGAATTATTGTTGCTTAATTTTTATCCAGTAGAAAATTTTAACCAGGTAGTCATTTCACTATGCGTATCTTACTTTTATTTATGAAACACTAGTACTTTAAAAGTAAGTTATTTGTTTAATTTGTTTTACTGCAGCTGACGGTCAGTTATTGACCAGTGGTTGGAATGACTATGGTCAACTTTGTCATGATGATATTTGGTCCAGGGACTACTTTCAAACTGTGGACTATTTTCTGCAGCACAAACTTACTGTGAAGAGTGTGTTTTGTGGTCCTTGGAGCTCCCTTATTCTGACAGAACAATGTAAGTCAAACAGATGCACGAATTAAGTGAGATCAGGCTCCACGACCTTAAAGCAAGAATACAAAATTTAGTCATATTTTCAAATTTGTTTGATCCATAAAATAGTCAATGGAATACATGTTGGAATTAGATTTTTTTTTGTTATGATTCAAATTGTCAATAAACTATTGAGGTCATTTTAACAAGTGAAGTTTGTATACAAAAATAATATTATTGTTGACATCAGTTTATTTTCTGTTTGACATTTATGTTGATGGTTGAGGAACACTGCAGAAAAAAAAATCCAAAAGTATCCACAAATTATAAAATTATATGCTCAATTCAGCACGTGCACTTCTGATCTTTTCATTACATGAATTTGATACCGAGTTTCCGCAGAATGCAATCAAAGAGCATTTCTTACAAAAACATGTTGATGAATTGGCCCATAAAACTTTTCTGAAGACCCTTCTGTGAACATTTTAGTCGTAAATGAATTATAGACATTAAACATTTCCTGTACCTCATAGAGCTAAAAATAAAACAAATTCATCTGGTTATGCGTTTTTCGGCATCACTGTGGTATTGATTAAGAAACCCAATCTTCTCTTACTATTTAATTGTTTTCTTTGATTTTTAATTATCATTTATTGATTGGCTCTACTGTACAACTTTGCTCATTTATATCCTCCAGGGTCGACTGAATGAAGTGTAGATATTTCAATTATATTTTTAATTATTGACGTCTTCATTACATATGGCGTCATTAATTTTGACATGCTTCTTTTTCAATACATTTCTTAATTGATGTCCCTGTACAAATAATATGCAAAGTGAGATATGCAAGTATTAGTAAAAACTTCGCTTCTGTGAGGGAATGAAATAGAATACCACAAAGAGAGCGAGAGAGACTTGTTGCTACAAGTGTAAATGACAAAGCATATTTTATTTTAAGGGCTAAATAAAGTAGTTCATGAATCATTCCTTTTATGATGCAGGAAAACATGATTAAAGGCATCCAAACAAACTCTTCGATATAAAAACAGGCAAGTGATTTAAATTTATCTATATTAACACCAAGACACGATATTTCAATTGGTGGACGAAATGCTTGTATGCAGAAAGCTGTCTATCTCTGAATTGTCTCTGTGATGTAGTACATTGCATTATAACTAATATACGAATTTAATTCGAATTTTATTTTGTAACAGTTTTAACGAATGTAGTGTAGTATATATTTTTGTCCCACTCTGCCAGTACAATTACACCACCAATCCGTATTACATGGAGTTTGATTTTGCGTCACTCTTTCCATGTGATCGCGGTATATATTTACCTCACAGTAGTTTAATAGTGATTGGTTTTTATATAGAGCTTTTCCAGCATATGCCGCTCAAAGCGCTTCACAATACATTATTACCCCAGCAGACCATTTTACATCCCAGAGCTTTTTCAGTGTGAGCTGCCGTTAAGGCGCAAGAGCACTAACATTCGAACAATATCTTTCACTGTCTATAGCCAGGTACCCCTTTTACACTTGAGTGGAGTGAGAAAATTCGTGTAAAGTGCCTTTCCCACGGACACAAAGTCGGTCCTGCCGCAGCCAGGACTCGGTCGAGAGTTTAACAGTTAGGCCACCGACGCCACTAACGCCAATTAAATAATTTGATAGACATATATTTGAGGGAGGCATTGTTTTGATAAAACCGGCGTTGGACATTTGAGCGAAACCGCAGGACAAAAGAGCGAAAAAAATAGTACGTTTGAGCGACAAAATAGTAGACATTTGAGCGACAAATTTTTAACCCATTTGAGCAAAATTTCATATTCGGGATAGACATTTGAGCGAAACTTCATATACGGGGAATACAGTTTTGATTTATTTCTTTGAGGGGTTCTTGGATATCTATTATGGGATTTGTACCATGGTTATAACATCCAAGAACGTATAAATTGACGGGTGACTACAATAAAATTGTTCATTAAAGTGTGAATGAAACGATTCTGGAGTTGGGGGGAAACGTGAGTCCTGTGTAATATATGTCTCTGTTAGGTAGTCTGCAAATTCAATACATTTTTGATCTTCTGGTGCTACGGACATGTAATCTTCCGCAAAGGAGTCCTCAACTTCTTCTGGACTAAGAAATGCGATTCCAAACAATGACTTCAACCAATTGCCTGCGTCAGATTCTGGATTTTTGTACTCGGAGCTAAGTCCAATCTTCTGTATTTTCCGCCACCATGCTTGAGCAAGATGAAATCTACAGCATTTTATGGTGATGTCGGGAAAAAATTCCTTCATGACTATCATAACAGCCTGTTCAAAATCAGTGTGAACTACCTTTGGATTAAACTGGAATCCATGTTGTGTGCAAAGAGATATAATTGAAGATATACAGTGTCGATAGATATGATCGGATTTCCCTGGCAATAAGATAAACATAAGGGGTACGTAGTTTCCATATTTGTAACCGTGAATGGTGTACATTTGCTGGAAGAATTTGGGCCAACACCTAAAAGTTCCATCCATGAATATTTCATCAACATCACATAAACATTCAATATTTCTATGACAAGTGAAGATTATCACATTGTTGTCAACATCATTGACTGCTAAGAAACTTTCCGCTTTATTTGTGAGTATGTCCATTTTGGATAAATTTATGTGCGTTTCCTCACGAGACTTTGGCAGTGGAGGATGGTTCTTGCGTCTCCTTCTATACACAGCCTTAGCAACACTTTTTATATCTGTCGGGACTAAATTTTCTTCCGTCATAGATTGGAGTTCAGTCCTTATAATTTTGGATGGTCTTGAAGACATATCATCTATTGCCTTGCGTTTGGCGCTAACTCGGAGTACATGCCTCTCTATTTGTCTGTCGTCTGTTTCATGATTATGCGGATTTTTTTGTTGTAAAATCATACTTGCAGATGAATCAGTGCGTATTCTAGCTTTGCATCCCTTTGAAGTACATCTCCATGCTATTTCCCCAGATTTCAATTCAACATCAACTCGGTAGCGGTAACCATCGCATACTATACTTTTTCGACCTTTGTTTGTTTCAATTAACGTTACGTCCATGTTGGTTATTTGACGGTCAGGCTATTTATCATATGGCCAGGTAAACTGACAATTTTACAGGTGAGCTCTTTTAATCGGTGAAAACCGTTCGCTCAAACGTCCACCTGGAAATACAGGTGAACGTTAAAATCCGTCGCTCAAATGACCACCAAAGCTGTCGCTCAAATGTCCACTGCAAAAATTTTCAATCTCGCTCAAATGTCCGCTGCCCGATAAAACCGTTTTACGTGTTGAATGAAGCACTGCTAACTGCCGAGTTCGATTGATATAAAATGTCAAACTTTTAACATGGTTCACTTTAGTCAGACGCATATTAATCCAAGCAATTGAGTAATGCTGTTAAATTTGGTTAGATTTTTAACCATCACAATTTTCTTGGCGCCTGATTGCGATACTGATATCAGGTATGTAGGAAGATTTGTTTAAAACTTTCGATTTGTGTAAGCTACTCAAGTAAATGTTGTATTTGAGAAGTGCACTTTAACTAGATATATATAGACCTATTTAAGATTTGCGCAGGAATTAAGGTATGCACGGGGTGAAGTAGACACTTGTAAAGATGAATAGGTGTTTGTTATATAAGAGATCCGCGGTTCTAACTCTCAGGCAAACACGGAAAAAAAAGACAAAACGTGCAAGAGCATTCCATGGTAACTACTGGCGCGTGCATAAGCAGAAATGAATTTATTTGCGAAACGTTTTGAAATGAGTTATTGCACCGCTCGATGGATGCAAGTTATCATGACCTTTATTGGAGTCATTTGATCAAGTAACGAGCAATGAAAAGCGGTCGAGAAAGTTTTAATTTTCCGTGGACAAGGATTGGGCAATAGAAAACCTGGTTAGAGGTATTTTGCGAGGTTGTTTATTTTATCACAGTAATTTTTTAAGGAACTTTAAATTTGTTATATTTCTTGAAGTCGTTTTATTTTGGGCTTCAAAGGTTAGTTGTGATTTCAATGTTTTTTCCCCCCTGCGCTATCGTATTTAATTTCAGAATTCGATATTTTTTAATTGAATAACTATGAAACGCAGAGTTTTCGACATAAGTTTAACTTCTACTGTATAATCAAACCAGATAAATTGCTCTAATTAAGTATTACATAATTGAATAACACAAGTAACTTCAGTATATTTGTGTAAATTGTCCCATTGTTTGGTACACAATGTATGTTCGGGGTTGCGAGAGGACTTGCCCTGTTATAAATGATGTAAGAGTTTTAAAATTTCGCTTACAAATTAGGCATTTCTATCTACGATCAGTTTTACTGTATTGAATATTTTAAACCCTGGCTTTTTACTTGATTTAATTTTGCGTGACAGAGCATCAACGCAAGATTTTGGGAGACAGGTATATATTTACTTAATCTTTCTTTAATGACTCGTCACTATTGTCATCTACACAGGAGGTAGAAAATGTATTCCTCTTTTTATGTATTTCGAATTATTTTTTTTCTACTTCAAAACTTTTGGATTTAATATTTGTAGTTATTATATATCATCCTTATTAAAATTCAAGACGGGTTTTATTGAACAAAGCCCTTTTATGTTCGCTTTTATCATAATTTGACAGGGTCAGATGATTTGATCCTGCTTTTGTTAAGCGGATGAAAAATTAGAGGAGAAAAACATCATGGAAGACAAACTTTTTTCTGAAACTATAGAGAAAGCTTTGAAACGAACACATAAATTGTAAATACAATCCCCAATCATTTCTGATTTTTTGTGATATATTCATTATTTAAATAACTTGAAAATGAACTTTTCTATTCCAAGGTGTTAAATTTCCTGTTACACCCACCCACTACGTTAAATACCTTTATTTTCTCACAAACACTGGAAATAACTGCAAGTTTAGAAGCATAACGAATCTTACGATATTTTCGATACTCTTCAGTTTTAACTCGGCCAAACATTTAATTAGTGACTGTCAGATATTTTCACCCCTGGCTGACACGAAGGAAGTCGGGGTAGAGTGGTGATTTCATCACATGTTGTCTCGGGTCGAGCTATTCCTTTAAATGACAAGTCTCGGAGAGCGCTAGTCAAACCCGGTCCGCTTTCTGACGTATAGTCGAAGCTACCGGATTCCGACGAAGACTGCGCTATACCTAGATCACACAACGATACTTCTGTTTTAACAAATCTTATTAATCCAAAATCAAACAGGGACTGACCGTTTAAGGTATGTAAGTCAATGCTTCGATCTTCTGTGATATCTCATTGGAGGGGAACGAGTCCACGGAAATTGATAGCTCTCGTTCACTGTGGGGGGATATTTTTACCGATAAGATAATTCCGGGCTCTGTCCAGGAATCCGCGTTACATCAAGGGATAGACTTGATGACTTTAAGGATAAATATTTCTTGTATAACTTGTCTCGATAAAAGGAAATTCAGGTATTGATCTCTACAGTAACTACGAGATTTTTTTTCTCTCCTAACAGTCCAGAAAGTGCCAACATAAGATAGTGATCAGGAAACTGCTTCCGCACATTTTCGCCAAGAACGATGTCGAGATAGAATGTGCTGTTGGTGAAAACATTTTTGCAGTACGGATTGAGGAAGGGAACTGGGTTTGTGATTGTGGTTTTTGTGATGCCTGAAAAACCCGCGTGGGATCGGCGTCCGTGGACGCTCCCGCACGTCCGGATTCAGCAGAAGGTCCACGTGCCAAAAATCGACACGTACTTCAGAGAGGTGGGTAATCAGGTTTCTTCAGAATCGTGCATGATCTAGAATTTTTTTTTAAACAGTGTACAGTTTCATTTGTGAAAAATTCTGATTTTAACAAATCCATGTAGTGAAGGTCTGCCTATTGTGGAAGTTTGATGCATGATACTGATCTCCAGAATTTGTATCACCAAAGTAAATATGAATTTTAATCATTTGGCAGGATATATAAAAGAATGCAGTATTGTAAACTGTGGATCTACGTTATTATGAAGTATATAATCATCAGTAGGTTTTTGAAAACTGAATTTTGAATAAAACCACACTTATCAGTATACCTATGTTAAGAACGTGAAAACACCCGCAGTTCATTTCATTTTCCTACTCATAGTAATGAGTAGAAAGCAGAATCAATCGTTGGTATACGACGATGGTTTTTAATTATCTATCAACTTTTAAATCTCAAGAAGTTTTTATTACGAAAACAGAAGAACATGGCAAAAAGAGCTTAGTTATATAAGAGGTCAATTTGAAATTTATCAGCAAATTGAGAGAGTACAAACCTATTCCAATCTTGCTGTCAAAAAGAAAAAAGAAAATAAACTTGTGGAGTTTTATACATATTGGAGTCCGCCTCAAAACTTGGAAATTTCACTGAAATCCATCTGTAAGTTAGCGTGTGGAAAACCATGAAGAAATGCTTTATGGACGGAGATTATTAATGTAGAGAAGGTTTTACCTAACATCTGTCATGCAATTGTGAACCAAACCCAACAGTGCCATTGCAAAAGGGGTACTGTACCACCGGTTAAACATGAAGACTGTACTCTAAATGTGCTAGATCGGTTGTTAGCATTAATTTCTCTATGGCTTCAGCTGAAATATAAAGTTTTGCAGTGTATGTAAATATAGACATTGGGTCTCGATGATTAGTCACACGAAGGTGTAAATTAAAACTAATGGGGTTTTCATTGCTTCAGCTATTTGCGTTTTAGACACCTGCTTTAAAATAAAAATGGAATTGTAATCGGCTAAGCTAACAACCTCAGAATGTGGAGCCCGTCTGTGATCACCACTATTGCTTCTTTAACAGTATATTAATTTCAATCGCTTAAATTATTGGTCCCCAAGTTTTTGAGATGATTCAGATATATCTTTCTTTTATGTTTGTATGATATAAAAGTTAAAATTTGCAAATACTTCTATGATTTAATGAATTTCACTACTTACGAAAGCACATTTAATTCTTTTTTCTAAAAATGACGATGGTTAAACATTTTGATCGACAACGAAGATATGATATAATTGTAGATCTGTTTCACGATAGATGGCCGTATAGGTGTTCTTTGTAAAACGTTTAAAGTATATTAATTGTACCATTAGTTTTACTGGTTTCAGAAATCTTAACCGTTTTCTATTTTCTTGTTATGACAATTAGAAACGTCGGCATTTAAAGGTTATGACTGCTAAACCAATATTAAGATATATACCTCTTCGTGAGTTTCAGAACCTCACGCCCCCTTCTGGTGAAGTGACTAAGTGAATTGAGATGTTCATTCGTTGACAATTCAAGATAAATGATTTGTATTCATGAACATGCTGAGAATTATCCCCAAAGTCTCAATGATGACATTGGTGCCAAGATAAAGACACGATTGAGCGTGCGAGAGGTGACAAACAAAATTCTGTTTAGTAAAGTTGACTATTTCTAAAAGTAAATAAACCTTGCGATAAAGAAATCGTAATATACCGTTTGGGAAGTGCGAATGTAGACTGACATCTGTACCGTGTTACTTTTCTTAATTAGTCTTCACAAAATCTTGTATTAGGACAATAATTTTTACTAATGTATTTTACAGTTTATATTTCTTGTTTTGCATGACATTGTGACACGTTAAAACTTCTATTATCACGTGTCGTTTGTTGTAGATAACGGAGTGCCAGAAACAGTACTCAAAGCTCCGATTGACCCCGGAAGTACCCAGCCACACTTCCGCTCTCCCCTTTCTTTTTCCAAGGTCCCACACTACATCCAAAATCGAACTTAAACCTGCCTACGCTAGATTCTCGCCTGCAGCCAATGCCAGATCCTCGCCCGCTGTTTTGTCTCGTCAAAACACGAAACTTTCTTGGCAGCTGAAAGCATCAGACGGTAGACCAAATGATTCTTTGGACTCTGATAATGCACAACTATCAGAAAATAACGCAGAATCAGTCGTTGAGGAGGATTCAAATGACATGAATCCTATGAAACTATCAGAACATTTGCGTGATTCAGGGTTCGGTAATCCGATAATGTTAACGTGGTCAGCCAAAGAGCATCTATCGAAATTTAATCTTCCTAAAGGACGTAGAGCTAGAAAACTTCCTAGTAACCCCTCACAAAGAGAGAAAATAAAAGGAAGGGCTCGTTTAGACTATGAAATGGCTAATATGAGAGCTGTTGCTTTTTGTGAAAGACAAGCCCCCAAAATGTTTAGGACAGCATCTGCACATATGCGTAACAGAGATGTCCAATTTGTTGAGGAGGAAGAAAGAGAAAATATCCAACGAGAAGTAGAACTGGATTCAGACGACAACGACAGTGTTATTGTGATGAAATTAGACCGCGAGGAACTGCTGCAACGAATCAATACATGGATGGAAGATGTTTCGAAGTCTCTAGCCAGCTAAGGAAGTGACGTAGAGGAAATGAGCCGTGCCGCTATTCTAGTCATTATCGAGACATAATTTGTAAAGTGACAGTAATTGGATTCTACAAAGGCACTGTTAATTGAAAGGAGATTGTGTTTCCTCTCCACAACACAATAAAATTGTATTCGTTTTCAATTATATTATTCCATATCTTCCGTTGAATCTGTGAAGAAAATGGCCCCATTTCATCAGTATACTCTGTCAATTTGTGGCCATTTACCAATTCACTAAAAGGAATTTTCTATATTTTGAATTAGAAAAAGAAATTCTGAATACGATTCCTTCTGTAGTGTGTGAATCGTGAATAAGAAAGCTCTCAAATGTTATATGTGCAGTGATAAAACCCAAACCGTGCGATCTGTAGTCTTGTAAAAATATTTTTTGAAATTCTGATATAATTACAATGTCAACTCATTTGTTGAAATTTCGTCAAGAAAAATTAGTTTCCCTTGATTATCATGTCAAAATATTTAGACATTTCACAAAGAGTCTGCCTCGTCAGTATTGAAGTTTTCCACGGATGATTTTGAATTTATTAAAATCCCATTAAAGGTTTGAAATGAAACAGAATAAATGAAAACAATTTATTTACCAATCACAAGTTGTTAATACAACCTACAGATGTTTCAAGAGATATTAAAGAAACACTTAAAAGAGATTTAATGAAAATAAGTAGACCGAATTTATATTGAAGTAGTGCGTATTTCAGCACCGTGAAATCGCATCCAAATCAACGAATCTTTAAATCGTGTTTATTTACTAAACCGATATTTTTGTGTTGTGTACTTTTCTCTTGTGTTATTACTAGTAATTTATTTCCAAATGCGGAGCATTACAAGGGGATAGGTCAAACGGTTGGAAGCACAATGTACATGTATCTGCATGTATGGAGTTATAAGTCTTTATTGCTAACAATAATTCTGTGCTGTTCACAAGGTTTGCATTTGATGTAAATTATGCAGTTTTTTAGGGGGTTTTTTTTCTTTCTTTCTCAAATCATTATATCCAATGAAAATGGAAGAACATATTTTTATTGTTATTTTCCCTATTTTACCTTAAATAATGAATTTAAATATTTAAGAAAGTAAGGGGTTTCATTAGGTGATGAAAGCAAGATAATTTTACACTTTTGCGTTTCTAAAGAAAGGGATTTTAACTTGTGTCAGGTTGTGTCATTTAGTTGTTTAAACACAAGCGTGCACATTTTCTGTTTTAACATATTTTATGATTTTTATTTTCTTGTTTACCTGGGTTTTACCGAGTCTCAAAAGTCCGCGATGTAAAAGCACGCGATCTACGTTGTAGCCCGTATTCGTGTAAAAATGGTAATTTTTAGAGCGAAACTCTAATGTGATGTCATATCTTTTAACAAATACTAATAAACGTAAATACTTCGTATACGACTAAAAATTATTTGCACTTCTAGAACTAAACATACAGTTTGAAAATATGAAACAAAACGGTTAGCGAGTGAATATCGGAAAGGTTGTTGCTCTTGGTGTATAACCTTCTAGAAAGTGGTTGGTTGTGTATTGTTTAACGTTCGGCGCGAGAATTTTTCACTCATATAGAGGCGCCATCACTGTGTAGGGCTGCAAACTTTAGACCTATGCTCGACGCTTACGACCTCTGAGATTAATTGTTTATGGTTTTACGCCGATTTGGCAATATTTCGGCCATATTTTGACGATTAACTGATATGTTTGGTAGTGAGTTTTGGAGTTTCCCTGACGGCCCTCTGTGAGCCTACTCTTTTTCTTTTTTTTTTTTTTTTTTTTTTTTTTTTTTTTGAAAATCGGGGAAACGAACTTTTGCTTGCCGGGGTGGGGGGTGGGGGTTGATCCTTGACACGGGGCACCCTTTAACATGAGGAAATGTCTCTTGTGGCACTCAAACATTTCATCTCTTACTTTCTCTAATTTACCTGCCCTCTGAATTTATTGAGAACTCAATAATGTATATGATATTGCACTCGACGCCTTTGTGGCCCTTCAGGCCTTTGATTGTAAATATCGCATTCTTGTAAACATTCTATAATAATATCATTGTCATTATTTGTAAAAAGTTCTTGCATTGATTACACATTATTGAAAAGTCCATTTTGTATGGGTGAGAAATCACTACATTCAAAACAAATTGATGTATATTTAAAGGACAATCACAAGATATACATTCAGGCTGAAGTTCTCTGTAAGGCAAGCAAGAGTGTGTCAATTTTGAATGACAGATACCTAGACTTAAAGTAATCACCTGGTTCTAGCGTTTTAGTACGACGTTACGCGACATGTTTACTTTGTGCTTAGATTTGAGCCTTATGAGCTAGAATACTTCCCCAGCCCAAACTTGCGAGTTAAAAAATATTAGGAGCCAAGTTCATAATCTTTATATACAAATTTGTTAAAGCAAAGCGTATGAGGTGTATTTCAGTTAGGATACTAACTCTTAAATCATGCACTGTTCTTGTCCATCGTAGTGGATGAGTTAATGAATTAACATTAGTTGCTCGGTCCCAGCTTAGGAGTTAACAACTCTTAATGGATGCGTCACTTGTGGACCAGTTTTATGAACTGAAGTAATTGCCCAGTGCCAACTCGGGAGTTAATGTTATGGACGTCTTATGTGCTACTAAGCTTTTAAACTTTGAAGTTCATTACTACCCAATGTTGGTCCGTCCATTCGATTAGAATAAAATTTACTTCTGTCACAGAAATTCCAATGTAATTTCCGAAGAGAATGTACATATTATAGTTTTATGAAATATTTTAGATCAGTGTAAGGAATTTTAATGTGTACAATATCGTATTGAAGGGGATTTTTTGACGTTTTGTTTGCTTTTGTGTTGCCAAGGGTACCAATATGTCTTGGAATCCAGCAGGGACAAACAAATGCCCAAATGTATTCAAGAAATAAAGCCCGCGTTTTCATGCATGTTGCAGGAAGGATGTTGCAGGAAAGTCCCCAAGGTCGTATGTAGCGCGCAATTAACATAAACTCAAATAACTGAATATATCTTTAATTATTTGCAGATGTCAATTCATTTGATGCACTTAACAATTTAATTAAAGATCTCTTCAAATAACTGATGCGCGCTATAATCGAACTGTTGCTCAATTCGAATGAATTGATGATATCAACAACTGCATTGAGTAATAATTCATTTAATGTGTGCATCATTTCAGTTAATGCGCGCAATAGATAAATTATTGCTCTCTTCAATTGAATTAATGTATCATTATTTCAATTGATGCGCGCAATAATTGAATTGCTCTCTTTAATTGAATTGATGACATCATAAATTCATTGATGCGCGCAATAATTCTTTTAGAGAAAGGAACTATATAATTAGAGATATCTTTAATATATCCACCATGGAATTAATCATTTCTTTAAATAAATTGTTGTTCTCTTTAGGGTAATTGATGCGAACATTATTTCCTCAACAAAAGCGGTGTAAATAAGTAAAAATCTTTAACTGAATTAAATAGATCATCAGATCATTTATATCGAGCTATGAATTAATTTTTGCGTGCAATATCTCCACCATATTGATGAATTGAAGAGAGCGATAATTGATTTGATGCGCGCATTATGAATTGATATATTCAAATAATCAAAGATATATTTAGATATTTGTGTTTATATTTCTTTGGCACTCCATGAGGTCGAGAAGTGTTCTATTGAAATATAAAAGCTGAGTTGTTTGCAGTGACTTGTTCTTCAAACAATATTTGGAGACCGAGGGGGTTATCCCACAACATCCACGAAAACAAGAACTTTATTTCTAGTCTGGTTAGTGGTTAGTGATACACACCGGTCGCAGTGGTTAGTGATACACACGTAGAGGTTAGTGTTACACACCGGTCGCAGTGGTTAGTGATACACACGTAGAGGTTAGTGTTACACAACGGTCGCGGTGGTTCAGTGGTTAGTGATACACACGTAGAGGTTAGTGTTACACAACGGTCGCGGTGGTTCAGTGGTTAGTGATACACACGTAGAGGTTAGTGTTACACAACGGTCGCGGTGGTTCAGTGGTTAGTGATACACACCGGTCGCGGTGGTTCAGTGGTTCAGACTACGGCTAAGAAATATAAAACCGATTGTTATATAAACAACCTAAATTGGGTCACTTAGTGACGTCATGGCAGTTTCCGAAAAGGCTAGACCGACAATTTGTTTCTGACGGAAAAGGTGAGAGTATAAGGTCAACTTGATCTAAAAGGTGAGAGTATAAGGTCAACTTGATCTAAAAGGTGAGAGTATAAGGTCAACTTGATCTATTTTGAAGAGGGTTAACTTGTCTGTGTATCTCCATGTTTGTTACATATGTTTCGATCTCTGAATGCAGATGATTGATTTGTAATGAATGACAAATATTCTTCTGTCGTTTATTTTTGCAAGATGTATAATGTTTGTGATTATAAAATTGAATGATCAGTTAACACGAAGTACAAATGAGATGTGTATCAATATTCTCATAATCAGTTATTAGGTATGAAGGTATATCGCAGAATAATTATCGCAGCATTCCGTTGATCTTTTCAATAACCATGGCAAAACATGAAGTATGTACATACCAATGTTTTTGCCTTTGATACATTTATCTGTAGAAATGGTCGTAAACATGTTGTAAACAATGCGCGTATTATGTCTATTGTGTATAACAACTGGGAATTCCGACAAATGATTGATTGATTGATTATTGCTTTCCGCCACACTCAACAATTTTTCAGTTATCTGGTGGCGTCCAGTTTTTGTTGGTGGAGGAGAGAACCCAGATACAATGTACCTGGGAAGAGACCACCGACCTTCCGCAAGTAAACTGGTAAACTTGCTCACATAACGCCGCGGCCGAGATTCGAACACGCGCCGACAGAGGTGAGAGGCTTTGTGATTTTGAGCCCGATGCTCTAACCACTCGGCCACGGAGGCCTCCTCCGACAAATGATAGTATTTTCAAAAATGAAATCTATTTTTTATATTGGCATTCTACTCCGACAAATGATAGTAGAATGCCAATATAAAAAATAGATTTCATTTTTGAAAATACTTGAGTGTGTGAACTGCGACGCTTCACGCCGGCATACTTTTCATGATGCGCGTACTTTCAAAAGTGAAGATTATTATTTTAAATGTACATATCACGTATATGAAGCACAGGGTAAATTTGTTTCTAAGAACAGGCTATGAGATTTTCAAAATGACATGCGAGTAGTTTGGAGTATATTGCGAAAAATCTGTGAAAATCTGGAGAACAGAGCGAATACTCTGTGCGATATAATCCAGGTTGATGTTCTGGGGGCCTGGTGGGGACACTGTGTGGGTGCGAAGCTCAGGAGGGGCATAGTAGGGGTATAGTGAGGCAATTGTAGGGGTGTAGATGCCACATGGGGGCAAGACTGGGGTATAGAACTGAATCGGAATTTTACTTGGGAACACACACACACACATATATATATATATATATATATAGAGAGAGAGAGAGAGAGAGAGAGAGAGAGGGAGCCAGACAGAGAGGCGTATACACTCCTGACAATTCAAGAATTGTTCAAGCTATAACCTACATGCGGTGACAAGGATGTGTACAAAGTAAGGGCGACGTGACTAAACAGACAAACGGAGGGACAACAAAGCCACAGTCCCCATATTCAATGGTTATGGGAGACTTTTATTGAGAATGTTTCCGTACACCAACTGAAGGGGAATTGCTTAATGCTCAGGTTCTTATCAATGTGGGTTCTTTAATGTGCCAAATTAATTTGTTTTAATATCCAAATTGTCTATTAGTAGAATAATTAACTTTATTTTGCTTGTTTCTTCATAATTTCTCTGAGTATGCTATGTTAATCTATTGACCGGTCAATAGTTTGGACTTTCATGGCATTGCTCCTGAATTCTGCTATGAATGCGCTGCAGTTAAAAGAACTGTTTATGATGGTCTATTATAAGCAACATTGTGTACACCTTTTAATTTGCAGATCCGTAGACAAATCGGTTGGATAATATAACCGCTATTTCATATAACTTGAGGGAAACGGTAACAACTATTGCCCTTGGTGGTATGGCAAATTTATTCATGAACGTTCAAGAGGTTTTCTACATTAATGAGGGCTAGTAAACTTTACATTGCTTGGCATCGATACACGATGTAAAAAGGTGATGATAATGAACAGTGATCATTCTTATAACTCTGCAAGGAATACAAAATTAAGAATAGGGCAAATACGAACCTCTGGATATACCAGAGGAGGTTTCAGCTGCCTAGGAGGAGTAAGCATTCCCTGTTGACGGGTCACACCAGCAGTGAACCATATATCTTATTAAGGTAAATGGAGTAATCCATAGTCAAAGTCAGTGTGTAAAGAACGACTTAACAAATTGTACGAAACTTGTGGGACAGAATTTTGACCCAGTGACAATTTGTATTGACAAACTAGATCGTTGTAATGACCATACAATTGCGAAACGTTGTTTTTAAACAAGACTGTTGAAACCCCAGTAACATCAACTTCTTTGTCAATAGCCTGCCTCAAGTTACAATCTGATCATACAGAGAACAAGCTCTTGCGTATTGAATTAGTTGATGATATAAACACCATATTCAGGTGATGATGAAATATTGCTACACAAATTATAAGAAATTGACGATGGACAAGCGGACATCATCCCGTTTGTCATAAAGTTGTGTTGTTAGTTTGCCATTAACATCTATGTTCAATAAAATATCTAAGTGTGAAGCAGATGTGGAAGACTATGTGGAATGATTTATTTCGAATACACTCGGATATATATGAATCAATATGTACTGCCGATAGATAAACCGTTGTCGATATTTCTAAATGTAGAGTTGAAGGTCACGGCAAAAGATTCTTTTTTTCATGTATCTTTTAAATAAATTCTGCCTCATAAGAGTATTAAAATGCACGCCAACTACATGTAATTACGTAGTACAATGCGTGCCCTTGGAGATTCCCTTAGACTGTTGGAGGACCAGATCACCAAAGACTACGAAGATATTGTCAATGAGGAACTCCAGCATCTTTTTAATATCAACCTCGGAGTAGAATTTACAATGGTGTTTAACAAAGTAATTTTATGAATGACTGATCACTAGATTTTCCATTTTGTTGAAGAAGCAACTGTCTGTGATATCAATAATCTAGTTTTGACTAGCTGTTTAATTCATCATAAGGAGTAACCGTGTAAAGTGTTGCACAGTCATACGTTTTGATGATTTGAGAAAAGATTTGTGATTTCAAATTCACAATTATATTTTAATGTACATTATTTCTGTCGTGGTACAATACGTATGAAGTTTCCCCTTCACGGCTGTTAATATTTCCGTGATGTGCAATAACAGGGGCTTGGTAGAACATTTACTAGATCCAGCAATGTATCTGTTTGTAAGGGTTTTTGTGAAGATAGAAATCCATCGAGAAGGTCACTGGATCAAGGCTCTAGGTACTACATTTCCATATGGAAGCAGCGATAATGTATACAATGTAAGGAATTTGACTAATCCACAAGGAAATGACGTGAATGTGATAGGAATATTTCCAAATTCACGAAAACGAGAGTGATGAATTAGGTCACAAAATTTGACTCTGTTCCATGGAGTTTGTTTGCTAGTCCATACTTTGATTTTTTAACACCAAAATACAGAATTCTATGATTACGGATGTAGCCCATCACTGCCTCTTTAAACCAAAGGTTATGGATGATGAGCTGTCCGAATCATGCCGTTAGTTTCTTAAACTTAAATTTACTAAGAAAGGAATAGATGCCGTCAACGTATGAAACAAAATTTTTCACGGAGTGGGGGGGGGGGGGGGAGATGTTTTAAAAATAGTTTCCGTTTTCCATTGAATTCTTTAGTGAAATACGTGATTTGATCACAAATGATAGAGGTATCTCTGTTTTGTCAAATAAATTAACTTTCATAAAAATCCATATAAATATCTATATTCCATAAAAATCATTTTAAAATGATAACTTTTAAAAATTGACCAGAAGCAAGGCGGTGGAAAAAATGCTATCGTTTGCAATTCTTGTGCATATCTTTTGAATTCACTACTAGTTCTTTGATAATTCACTACTAATTCATTACTAATTCTCAACCAATATACTACTAATTCTCTACTAATTCACTACTAATTCTCTACTAATATACTACTAATTCTGTACTAATTCTCGATATATTCTATTGTCTTTTTGAACCTTCGCATAACACTTTACTACGGCATTTTACGTGTTGGGGCAACAATACATTACGGACGGGTTTCCTCGTCATTTTCTTATCTAAGATGTCACTAAAGCCTTAACTGCATGTATGTTTTGCATTTAATGATGATCCTTGAGTCGGGGGTTCGAATCTCACTGTGGGACGTGGGTGCCGGTCTTTCGGATGAGACCGTATAAACCGAGGTCCCGTGTCGCAGTAGGTGTGGCACGATAAAGATCCCTCCCTGCTCAAAGGCCCTGAGTGCCGAGCATAGGCCTAAATTTGCAGCCCTGTCACCGGTAATGGTGACAGCCGCCGGATAGCTGAAAAATTGCTCAGGCGGCTATAAACAAACAAACAAACAAAAGCATTTAATGAATCACTGCTGAATCTGAGAAAAAAAAAATTCTAATTGTTCTATGGAGGCCGGTATTGGCACTTTAAAAAAAAATCCTCATTTCTCTGAGGATTGTGGGTATGTAAATAGTTAATCACTTGTCTTCATTTACTAAGTTAGTGAAAAACTGTACAACGCAGAAAAAAAGGAAGAACAACTCGTTATAAATATGTCCATCAGATTATTATGCAAACGTTTACAGCAATCGACACATTCTCTGGAAATATTTCCACAAAATCTGATACGAATACTTCTGAAAATAGACTTTTAAAAAGAAACCAACCATAATTACGACTAATAAATCTCATACATATAGTTTGCATTTGATGGTTCATTGCTGTATCTGTGGGGGAAGTATAACTTGTTGTAAATGTCTGTGAAGGTCGGCGTTGGCACTACCCCCCCCCCCCTTTCCACTGTGACGGCCGTCACATGTATATGTCTAAATTTCTAAAGTTTTGGTCCTTTACCTGTAACCGATGATATGAGTGAAAGATTTGTAGGATTTCGGCATTTATTGAAGGTGTGAGAAGGAGAAAGTAAGATTACAATTGGTTTAGAATAAAAACACCTGCATATTGTGGAATGGTGAATTTGAAGAAGAAGTATCTTTAAAATAA